>JAQSUU010000667.1:10237500-10743693 GCA_038087645.1 Saccharum hybrid cultivar R570
TTTTTTGGAGCTGCTGGTTCAAACAATGATATTAATGTATTAGACCAGTCCCCATTATTCACCAATGTGCTACAAGGAAGAGCACCACCTGTTGAGTTTACAGTTAATGGGAAACAATATAACATGGGATACTACCTAGCTGACGGTATCTATCTAGAGTGGGCAGCATTTGCCAAGTCAATCACCAGACCCCAAAGTGATAAGCATAAATTGTATGCACAACATCAAGAATCAGCAAGAAAAGATGTTGAACGGGTTTTTGGTGTTTTACAGAAACATTGGGCCATCATACATCACCCAGCACGTCTTTGGGAAAGGAAAGAGCTTGCAGATATAATGTATGCATGTGTTATTTTACACAATATGATAGTTGAGGATGAGAGAGATTCCTATAACATCCCAGATGAGAACACATATGAACAAGGCCAATTTTCTGCCCAAATAACAGGGCTGGACCAAGGCCCAATACATGAATTTTCAGATGACCTAGAGAAAAATAGGAGTATCCGTGACCGAACGACACATCGGCGTCTCAAGGAAGATTTAATAGAGCACATATGGCAGAAATTTGGCGGTCAGCGACAACAAGATTAGAGTGTATTAGTTTCAGATCAACCATGTACTTTACTAGTTTAATTTGTTTTCACCGATCCAACTTATAATGTACGTGTTTATTTCAGAGTACTTGTATTTGAAATTCAATGTATTAATTATTAGTCACCAACAAGATTAGTAACAACACTTGTAGATTGCATGCACGTACTAGTACTCTATGGCCGGACCACAAGGAATAGCAAATGGGCAAGCAATGCTTACGATGGTTGTCGATGAACGTTCTGGCCGCGTGGAGAGTTCACCTGGCTGCAGATCTGGCCCGGTATCACGCACCATGCCGCACGACCTAGCTCTGGCTTGCCGGCGGCAGGCATCGTGGTGGCCTTCTTCATCGTGGCCACGTCCAACGAGGAGGAGCCAGCGGTTGAGGACCAGGCGCCGTAGAAGGAGTAGCACGAGCGGCAGCATAGGAGGATCGAAGGAGGCGCACGGGGACCAGTGCTCGGGGGCGCGCCGGTAGTTCACGGACACCACGACGCCCTTGCTCAGCTTCACGAACCGGCAGCACAGGTTGTCGTAGATGGCCGTGGCAGATCGAGGACGAGTGGGCGAAGCTGCCACCGTGGAAGAAGAGGATGACCGGGAACGGGTCCCGGTGACGGCGCCGTATCAGGATCTGAGGAGGAGGAGGAGGAGGAGGCGGCGGCGCCGTGGGAGGAGCCGACGAGGCGGCGGGGGGGGGCTGTACGAGGAGCCAACGAGGTGGCGGCGGCGTTGGATTGTGAAGATTGGGGATCTGAAGCTTCCTCTCCGTCTCGCGGGAAGGGTCACAGGTGGTTGGAGATCCAACCTTTTTTTGCGGGCCCCACCTTATACAAGATGGACATTGTGCGCCTGGTTGTTCGCTGCTACCGCCTGTACCTTGGACCCACGCTACTACCGATTCCGGTAGTATACATTGCGCCTGCTCTAATGGTCAAAGGAGATGAAGGCACGACGCTGATGCACCGATCAGTCAGCACAGTACCATGAGTCTAGATTCTGAAGCCCACATGAAAGCACACGTACCGACGTAAGATGAGACGTTAAGTTGAACTAAAAACAAAGAACAAAGCTTTATTTCTATATTTTACCCCCAACACCAAAGAATTATTTCAGTTTGCTTTGCAATCCTATGACAACTCTATATTTGCCATGCTGCTTGTCTTGGATGGGCATGAGTAAAAACAAAATTGTTCCAATGATTTAATCTTTGACTAGGATCAGAGATAATTTACTGGTAATTTCATATAGCTTTATCATGTCCCAGCCTACTATAGAAAATATTATAAAGGTGATAGGGCGTGCTTTCTGGACTTAAACATATCTACTATTTTCCTACTCCAGTAATAACCAGAATATGTGTTTCAGATTTCTAGTGGAGATATTTCATGGCATATATTGTGATAAATTTCATAAAATGGACATATGGTAGCATCATTTCCGTAACTTCGGTGAATAATTAGGAAAAAAGACTGATTGCTATGCACCTGAATCACATATATGAATGCCTTCTGCTGATGCAATAAATTAGGACATCTGCAAGGGAGACACTCAACTTAGCTCCACAGCATGCCATTCACACCTACAGGCAAATTATAACATAACTAATTTACATGATATGAACATATTAATTCAAGAATCTACAGATAAAAGCTTAACAAAGTCACAAGGACTTACACAGTTAGTCGATCAGAAAGAACAGTCAGAGTTCAATCGATCTCATTAAAAGCGCATAATATGTTCCACATGCACAACTGGCCGAAGTCAGGATATTGTGTCACAGTCACAGCGATTGTCCATCAGACATAGACTACTCAGCTTTATCTGCCCATATACTCTGCCTTCTTGAAAGTTTTAACTGTACGAACAAATCTGACTTTTAGGCCACATTGCATGAACCAAATACAAAACAGTACAAGGTCAAAGAAAATATGCTTATCCTCACCAGGAAGCTGAGTTTTGGATATATAAAATCCTGTATGACGCTAACTTATCATTTTGTGTCTACAGTCAAATCTAATTATGAGATGCATGAACAAGAGAAGAATTTTCAGCAGACACATGAAGCATGAGAAATATAACCTTCTAACTTTGAGTGATGGTAAATATTCTCCAGTGCAGCATATATATCTTCTGAGTTGACATGTGAAACATCTGCCGCCAAGAACTCATAAAATTTCCCATCCACTTCGATAGAACTACATCCAGGATTCTTCTTTACTCCTCTATCTCTCATCACCGTTCTTAGCATCTTCACCTGGCCCCAATTACTTTTACTTGCATATATTTGGCTCATGAGTACATAGATTCCACTGTCTGAAGGATCCAGCCCTACTAGCTTATCCGCTGCACATTCGCCAATCTCTACATTACCATGCATTCTGCAAGCGTTCAAAAGAGCACCCCAACCGGCCTCGTCAGCTCCTACTGGCATACTCCTTGCACCTTCAAACGCCTCTTCAAGAAGCCCAACTTTACCCAAAAGGTCAATCATGCATGCATAATGTTCGGCCCTGGGTTCAATCCCATAAACTATCTTCATCTCTTTGAAATGGCACCGTCCTTCTGAAACTAAACCACTGTGACTGCATGCAGAAAGTACCCCAATATATGTGATCTCATCAGGCAAAATACCTAATCCTTTGAATTCTTGAAATACATGAAGGGCTTCTTCAGACTGACCATGCAAAGCATGGGCCATGATCATTGTGTTCCAACTTACTACATTCTTGTCCTCCATATTGCTAAATAACCTTGATGCTGCACCCACATCTCCACATTTCGCAAACATATCAATGAATGCATTGCTTAGATTCACTGTAAGCTCAACCTTATGGCTGACAATGTAAGTGTCATATAACCATCTACCAACATCCAAGCAACCCAGCTGAGCACATGCTGAAAGAACACTCACAAGTGTAGCATCAATCGGCTCCACACCTGCTGCAATCATGTCATTGAATATCCTCACGGCTTCCTCTGGCAGATTTGCCTGTGCATAAACTGCGATCATGCAACTCCAAGAAACTGCATTCCTATTAGGAATTTCCTTGAAAAGCTTCCCTGCATTCTCCAAATCACCACACTTGGCATAGGCACTGACCATGCTCGTCCAAGAGTACACATCCTTGATGGCCATCCCATCAAAAACTTCCTTTGCTGAGGCCACACACCCACACTTCCCAAACATATCGATCAGCGCATTCTCCAAGTTAACGCTCATACGGCCGCCACTCTCCACAACACACTGATGCACCATCCTCCCCAACCCCAGCAGCCCAATTTGCCCAGCTGCTGAGGCTGCAGCGACCAGAGTCACCTCGTTCGGCCACACACCCCCAGCAACCACCATCCTGCAGAATACCCGCCAGGCCTCATCGGGCAAGCCACCACGTGCATACCCATCCACCAGCGTTGTCCACGAGACCACGTCCCTATCAGCCATTTCGTCGAACAGCTTCCGCGCGTCGGGTAATAACATGCTGCTTGCGTACATGTGCACCAGTGCGTTCCCCGCGAGCACGCTCTGGCCAATGAATCCTCGCTTGAAGGCGACGCAGTGGATGGCCTCGGCGGGGGAGGAGGAATTGGAGGCGGCTTTAACTGCGAAGACGATGGTGCGCGCGTCGGCGGGGAGGCGATCGCGGAGCACACGGCGAAAGAGGGCGAGCGCGTGGGCGGGCTTTCTGGCGCGGAGGAATCCGCGCATCATGGTGGCGAGCATGTAGGCGTTGGGCCCCTCGGCGCATTGAGCGAGGACGGCGGCGGCGTGGGCGAGGCGCGGCGGGTCGGAGAGCGCGCAGAAGGCAAGAAGGCGGGAGGCCGGGAAGCGGTGCGCGGCGAGGCCGGAGACGGTGAGCAGCGCCTGGAGCTGGAGGAGGCGGCGGAAGGAGACGCATGACTCGAGGAGGGATAGCAGAGGGTGGGTCACCACAAGATTGCGGTTTGTGTTCCACGCCGGACGTGGGGGCGGAGGCGCCAACGGCAGAGGGGATGGGAAGGGCGGTGGCGGCGGCATCCTCATTGCAACGCCCGCGCGCTCGGGAGGATTCGAAGCTCGACGGCCTTGCTAAGACTGCCCGCACCCACCCGCACTCATCGCAGTATGTATGAACATTTGATTCTAGTCTCGCTTTATATCAGTTTTTTTACACCTATTCATACTTTATACGATAATGATATAGTGCATACGTCCGGACGCGGACGAACGCGCTGCGACGCAAACAATGCGCGCGCGACTCGCCCCGTGCCGTATCCATTCGTTGACCCCGCCTCGACCTACCCAGCCCCACTCACTCGCCTCCTCTGCTCCACACCGCTCTGCCTCCTCCGCACGAAGCCGCTCGCACTGAGCGCGCGCACTCCTCCTCTGTGCGCCGGCGAAGCTCCTCCTCCGTGCGCTGGCGAGCTCCCCCTCTCGGCCTTCATCTCTCCCCCTCTTCCTCCCCCTCCCGCTGCGCTCCCTTGGTGGCAGATCCTCAGATCTAGTGGTGCGGGTGCTCTTCTCCGCCCTGGAGCTTCCTCCTCCAACTCGACGACGGCATGGGGGTCTCCCCCGTGGCGGATCCATGGTGCACCGAGTCATCCACGGTGGATCCATGGTGGCGGTGCAGATCCAGTTGGGGTGGCGCTTTCCACTCTTGCGCGTCTCGCTCACCTCGACGACGGCTTTAGCGAGCTCCCCTGGTGGTGGATCCATGCAGCAGCGTTGCCCCTCGTGGTGGATCCATGGGGGCGTTGCAGATCTGGCGGCTTTCTCCCTCTCTTCTCCCCTTGTTTCAGTAGTTTTTTTCTGTTGTTTTATTTTCTCGAAATGTATGTTTCAGTAGGCAACCTGGGATGTTTTTCTGGTTGTTTCAGTACTTCAAATTGGGTGTTTCAGTAGTTTAAGCTAGATGTTTCAGTAGCCAATCTAGGGGTATTTTCTGGGTGTTTCAGTATTCAATCTGGGGTGTTTTCTGAGTGTTTCAGTAGTTCAATATGGGTATTTCACTAGCTCAATTTGGGTGTTTCAACAGGAGGATTTCAAGTGTTTCAGTAATCCAAACTGGAGCGTTTCAGTAGTTCAATCTTGGTGTATCAATAAGATGTTTTCAAGTGTTTCAGTATTCAAAACTGGGGTGTTTTTGGGGTGTCTTAGTAGTTCAAAAATGGGTATTTCAGTAGTTCAAAACTGAGTGTTTCAGTAGTACGTTTTAATTGTTTCAACAGCCATAGGATGTATATTGCAACAGTTGTATTTGAATGTTTCATAACTAGATCTAGGTTTTTACATCTCTCTCCCTCCCACCTCTGTTGCATCTTCTCTCCCAGAGTTTTTTTTTTGCATCAGACGTCGGTGCTGGGGTTGATGATGTTGGAGGCGGGGCAGATCCGTTGCGCGGGGTGGTGGAGATGGCTTCCTTTCTTTCGTCCATGTGTGGTGGGGATGGGCGAGACGTTGGTTCGCTAGTTCCTTCCGTTTTTATTTTCGTTGAGGCGGGGGCGGGCCGTTGCAGTAGGAGGCGGGGTGGTTTGTTGTGGCGTCCAGCCGCTAGCGCCCGGATCCGGACGCCCGGGCGCTAGCAACGCCCTACTTTATATGAACCTCTATTCCAACAACCCATGTACAGGTCCCACATGTCAGCCTCATCTTCTCCTTTTTTTATTTTTTTTTTCCTTTTTCCCTTCCCTTTTCTTTTTCCCCTCTCCTCCTTATCCATTCGGCTTCGAGAGCAACACCGCACGACGACCTCCACCTCTCCACCTCCGCCGGCCGCCTCCATGGGTCAGCTTCTCCACGGGCGGGTGTGAGCTCCGCCACGGCCTCCTCTCGCACGGCGGGTGCGAGCTTCCTCCAGCGCGTGGCGGCGCCGGCGAGGGCGGAGCGCGGCGGCCCTGGCGAGGAGCAGCAGCCACAACGGCACAAACGGGCTCTGGGGACGAGGACGGCCATGGGGAAGAAGATGGCGAGCGTGCGCAGAGCACAACCATGGGGCGCGGCTCGCCGGGACGCCCGCCTCCCCGTCGTCGGCGCGAGTGGGCGGCTTGCTCCTCCCTCTCCGACGGCCCCGGTGTGGCCACGGTGGGCGCGCGATGCGACCATGGCGGGCGGCCAGATTTGCGAGCGGGCGGCCTCCTCCTCGTCCCCTGCGCGCGCGAGCGGCCTGCTCCTCCCTCTCTGGCACGGCGCGGCCATGGCGGGCGGGCGGGCGGCCAGATTCGCGAGTGGGCAGCCTCCTCCTCGTCCCCTACGCATGCGAGCGGCCTGCTCCTCATCGTCTCCGGCGGCGCAGTGGCTCTCTCCTTCTCCCTCTCCGGCGGCGCGGCGGCCCTCTCGTCCTCCCTCTCCATGCCGGTGGCTGAGCACGAGCCTCATCTCTCTCTCCCTACTCCCTACTCTGCCGCTGGACCCATGCCACGTCCGCAGGTAGCGGGAGGCCGCTACCCCGCTACGAATGGCAGACGAGCGAGCTTTCAGGTTCGCTTACAGGTCCCCGCTGCAGTGGATTTGGACCGCTATCCGGTCCTACCTGGCTTTACCGGTTGGCTTTACAGTCACCGGTGTGGGCAGTCTAAGACTGTCCGCACCGGTGGTACTCTAAATTCATCCTCTAAAAGACTTGATCATCAAGATTCTCTCCTCTAAACTCAATTCTCCCATACCTATCTATCCTCTATATCATCTATCCACTATGGGGCTCACTTGTCACTTTATCTAAATATATTCATATGACATCTTGTTTTAAATAATTTATTGAAACGAATTTAATGGTGTAAACGGAATTTAATTTGGTTTTTTGGTTTGTGAGTTATAATATTTTTGTCACTTAAAATAGTAGGGCCCGCCGCTGCAGCTCTTCCCTCTCTCCTCTATCTCCCGCGCTTACTCTGCCTCGTTCGTGGTGGAGCCGCGCGGCGGATACAGGACGTTTTGTACCACGCTACAAATAGCGAATGCGCGCTCTTAGCGGATGACTTACAGGATCCCGGTGCAGCCTTTTTCTTACGGTAAAGGATGTCATGGATGGTGTAGCGGATGGGATCCCATACCCAGTGCGGATAGCCTAACCAAAGTGCACTAACCAGTGCTCCCTCATTCACTGTTGAGAGTTCCAAATTTTAAAAGAAGTCGAAAAAACGTCTACTTAACCCCCTCAACTATTAGTGGTTGTTAACTTTACCTCTCACTTATAAAACCAGGTATTCTACCTCTCAACCTATTGAAAACCGTCTAAATAACCTCTGAGGCGGTTTTGAATGTGGTTTTGCTGACATGGCATATTAAAAAGTCTATATAACCCCATAATATATCAAGAGTTGACTACATGACCCCTTCCAACTTAAAACATTATATTATAGCCCATAAAACATCAAATAATGTTAAATAGCTCATAGGCTAGGGTCATTTGGACATCATATCTTGCCACACTGGCCTAAACACACATGCTTGCACGCAGGCCATTTGTTGCCTCCATCTCCTTGCTCTTTCTAGGTTAACCCGTCGCCCAACGAGCAGCATATGACATCTTGTCTCCTACTTCACCTCCCATCACTCATCAATAGCATTGAGCTCAAGCACGCCACGTCTACATCATCATCGTTTAGCCCCTTCAACATCTGGGGTTAGTACAAGCCTGGAAAGAGTTGAGAGAGGGAGGACCGTATGCAAGCATGTGTGCTTAGGCAAGTATGGTGGGATATGATATCCAACTGACCTTACATGACCCTCATTTGAACATTATTAGATGCTTTAAGAGATTAAATATCACCTTTTATAGTTGAGGGGGTCATGCAGTCGACCCTTGATAGGTTAGGGGTTATATAGACTTTTGAATATGCCACGTCAGTAAAATCACTTTCAAAACCGTCTTAGGAGGTTATTTAGACGGTTTTTAATAGTTCGAGGGATAGAATATCTGGTTTTATAGGTGAGAGAGTGAAGTAGACAACCATCAATAATTAAGGGAGTCAAGTAGACTTTTTCCAGAAAAGACATACAATAACAAGTACAACTGTTTTTTAGAAGTTATGGAGGCTTTAGTACAACACTAAAAAAATTGAGTTCATCAAGTTTGTGTCTAGCATGGTTGCCACACGTTAGTCATGCTATGGGGTTTTAATTAAAAAATTATATGGACCCCGGATTTAATTCTCTCTTATATGGACCTCTATCCATAATTGACAACTCATGTACCTAAAATTAATCACACAATTGATCTACTCCATTGCGTATGATCTAGGTAAGACAATGTTTTGTGAGACCGTATCTATATATGAAATTGATATATTTGTTAACCTTATGATTTTGGTTCATCCATCAATGGTCCATACAATTTTATTCTAGTTTTATCAAAACTAGAAGCATATATGCGCGCTGTTGCACGAATTACAGATTAGTAGATTGTGTGACTGAAGGATTGAGATGGCGGACTAGAGGGGGGTGAATAGTCCTTTCTAAAATTAATCGCATCGGCAAACCGAAATAAATGCGGAATTAAAACTATCGGTCTAGCCAAGACTACACATCTCTATCTAAGTTCACAAGCACCTCACAAAGATCCTAATTATGTAACTAAGGTGCTTTCCTTAGCAAGAGCTCTCCTAAACAATTCTAGAGCAAGGTCACACAAACCTATGCACTAGTACTTTAGTAAAGCCGGGGAGCTCCTACACAATTCTAGTAAGCAAAAGCGCAAAGCCACTTATGCTCACTAGCAATGCTCAATAGCAAGGCAACTAATGCCAAACTAGAGAGCGCAAAATTACTTAGCTACACAAACTAAGCAAGAATGACTAACAAGGTTACACAAACCAAATTAGCCACACAACGGGAGCTACTTCTATGCTACACAAGCAAGAAGGTAACTAGCAAACTACACAAGCAAACTAGTTATAAGAGCAACTACACAAGCACAAGTATATGAATGTAAATACAAGCTTGTGAATCAAAAGCAAACCACCGAGAAGATGTACACAATGTTAACATGGCGGTTTTTCACCGAGGTTCACTTGGTTGCCACCAAACTAGTCCCTGTTGTGGCGATACACCCACTTGATGAATCACGAGCTAAATGACTATTAAGAGTCAAACCCTCAGCGGGTGCCACACATCCACTCTCAAGATGGGGATCCTCCAAGCCACGAGCTTTTCTAGAGTTGCTCTTCGCGATCCCCGTGGGGTGAGCACAATCCCCCTCACAAATCCTCCTCTGGAGCCACGCACAATCTCCACATGTGCTTCAATGGAGTCGCAAGCCACCAAGTCGTCTACGAAGTGGCAAACCTCCAAGAGTAACAAGCACCACCAGCTTGCAACTCGATCACCTAGTGCCACTCGATGCAATCTTTATGATGCAACGCACTAGAATCGCCCTCTCACTCGATCGGATGATCACTATCAAGCTCAAGTGAGTTAGAGGACTCCCAAGCACACCAACACAAGCCACCAAGGCCTAAGGGTGCTCAGCTATTGGCCATGGCCGGCCATAACATCTATTTATAGCTCCACAATGAAATAGAGCCGTTGGAACCCACTGGGCGTTTTTCAGGGGCGACAGACGCTGCACAGTAGCGTCTGTTGCTCCTACACGTGCCACATGTCCCAGCGACCGAAATCCAACGGTCGACTTCCTTAGCAATAGACGCGTCTGACGCTTCGCGGGTGCGTGTCTGTCGCACCGACAGACGTGGTCTAATACACTCCGCGCCGCGCTCGAATGCGACAGACGCGTCTATCGGTCGGCTAAGCGTCTGTTGCTGCCACCGCACGCTCGCCCGAACATGACAGACGCGTCCGTCGCCTCAGCAACAGACGTGGCCTGGTGTCCATCGAAGCCGAGGCTCGCAGCGCTACACACGCCACTCGCGACAGACGCTGACGTCAGCATCTGTCGCTCAAGCACGGCCGCGTCCAACGCACGCGCCATCACCGAGCAGCACTGCGCTGCTAGGGTAAGCCGACAAACGCACGGCCCGGCGTCTGTCGCCCTATGAGCCAGCGTCTATCGCCTATATTCCATGCGAAACTCCACCTTTACTTGCTCCACTTGCTCCACCCTTTCACATATGAGCTATCCCAAGTATGTGTAACATAAAGCACATGTTTTAGCTCAAGAAACTCCTCCGTGACTACGTCTCCACTTCTCAATATCGGCGTAAAGGAAAATAGTCATTTCAACTCCTTGAAAACGCCTGAATCCCGCCTCGCAAGCTTGGCGGGAGGGAGAGAGAAACTCAAACCCCTCTCTACCGCTCAAACACCACTGCCTTCGCAAATGTGCCAACACCAACAAGTGAACACCACCTTGTGCACGTGTATTAGCATTTCACAAATATTTTCTCCTAAGGGGTTAGGCACTCAACTTGCCTCGTCACTCGATCCTAGCACATATGCAAAGTTAGATCGCTCAAGTGGCACTAGATGACCAATATGCAAACAAGTTTGCCCCTCTTAATAGTACGGCCATCTATCCTAAACCCGGTCATCAACTTCTCTACACACCTATGACCGGTGAAATGGAAATGCCCTAGGTTATACCTTTGCCTTGCGCATTCCACTCTATCTCCTCCGATGTTGATGCAACACATGCACCAACCATATCACAAATGATATGATCCACTTCATATCATCATGTGACCTTGGTCCATCGATCTTGACCTCACTTGCTCTTCACCGTTGTGTCGGTCCATCGGCACCAAGTCTTGCTCAAGCTTCACCACCTCATGGTCCATCGCTCCAAAGCCTCTGACTTGTCCTTCACACTTGCAATCAGTCCGTCGAGCCAAGCCTCATCTTGATCTTTGTCACCTTGGTCACATGACTTCATGTCATGTCTCATATGCAATGAGCTCCTTCATGACACCATTACTTGTGGACTAATCCATGTGTATCTCATATTAAACACAATTAGTCCACCTAAGGTTGTCACTCAATTACCAAAACCAAACAAGGACCTTTCAGTGACATGTTGACGTGGACAACAAAATGCTTGTGCCTTGCTAGCTTGGATATTATAATTGTATGGGCTAGTTGTTTTTAATTACATATGATAGTGTATTGCTGAGGTGAACAACTTGCATGTTGACATCAGTGGCGGAGCATGGGGATTAATTAAGGGAGGCTAAATTGTTAAGGAAAACTAATGTATATTTTTCTTGCAAGTTGTTGATGTAAATGCTTTTGTATTTGTGCAATATATATCGACAAAACAATTTACTTTTGAGCTTTGTATAAAGAATACTAGTAGTTTTTCTGTATAATATAACCTAGCTTAGTGAACAAATCAAGGACACGAGAGTAGACAAGGGGGGCTAGCACCCGGTTTGGCCTCTAAGAGGCTCCACTAGTGGTTGACGTACATAGCTAGTGGGGTTTAAGATTATTAAAGATATAAATCTATGCAAGATACTATCTAAATCATATGCACTATAGTTTTTGATGGGACATAGAGTCATTACTACCAGAACCAGCTGCAAGCCACTACTACATAAATCTTTACCGAGGCGGGCAAAAATCGTGACCTTATCCGAGGTGGTTTCCTTGCCCGCCTTGGTAAATCGAATTAAAAAAGAAAAAAAGAAAAGAAAAAAAAATCCATGGACAGGCTCGGTAAGCCCATCCACCCGCTGGCCTCTGGATCCGCTTGCCCGCCACCGGATCCTGTCGGAGAAGAGGCAGCCGGCCTGGACCCCGTCGGACAAGAGGCGACCGGCCTGGATCCTGTCAGAGAAGAGCACGACCGCCGTCATCTCTCATTGGATCCGGCCATCCTAGTGCCAGATCTGGCCTCGCCACCACCGGATCCAACCACCTTGGCGCCGGATCCGGCCTTGGCCGCGCCGACGCCCGCGAGAGGTGGAGGGCGAGGGGGACCTACACCGCCATAGTGGGATACAAGAGGCGCCCTTCCACTGCTTCTCCCTCCACCCTCACCAGAGGACAAGGTAGATCCACCGGGCCTCGATCCGATCCGGGCCCAACGTGATCGGATCCACCGCCGCCACGATCTCTGCCTTAGGATCCGTCGAGCTCACCGGGAGGAGAGGTGCTGGCGCCACCGTTGTGGGGAGAGAGGGAGGGAGGGGGTGGTGGGATGGGGGAGGGATTCGCCGGATCCAGCCTCTCGCGCCGAGAGGACGAGCTCGCCACTGGGGGCACAGCGCCGCCGCATGTCGCCACCGCCGCCGGGCACACGCGCGCGAGGGCCCTGCCGTCGCATCTCGTCGTTGCCGCCGGGAGATAGATAGAGAGAGAGAGAGCGCCGCTGCTCTATGCGGTGGAGAGAGAGCGACCGGAGGGAGGGAGAGGGAGGGAGCACCTCGCGGCTATGTGAGAGTGAGTGGCGCCTGGAGACAGGGAGAGTGGGCTGGGAGTGAGGCTAGGGTTTTCAGTGTGTTTATATACTCACATTGGTATTGGGCTTGGAAATGTTAGCAGGCTGGGCCAGATTATAGGAGGCAGGCCTTATAAAATAACCGCCTCAGTTAATGATTTACCGAAGCGGTTGCGTTAGGATGACCACCTCGGTTAATATATATTAACTGAGGCGGTTACGTTATAATGCCTACATCGGTTAATGGATTTTGCGAGGTGGTTTCTTGTAACCGCCTTGGTTAATAAAAGGTGACCGCCTCAGTTAATAGGGGCATTAACTGAGGTGGTTGAAATTCATGCCCGCCTCGGATGGTGTATTTAAAAGGTTGCGGTAAATATTTTTTTTGTAGCAGTGAGCCAAACAAGTTTTCGCATCTCTACGGTGTGATCCCAAAACCATGGATGGAGTTGTGTGCTCTATGTAACACCCCAGGTGTTTGTCACTCACTAAGTAGTGGGTTTGAGCTCAAACATGATAGATTCAGTGGAGGTGAGCCTAATCTAAACTTGGATGTTACTCCTTTGCTTTGCACATAGGACTTTCTCAAGATATAAGCTTGGGTAGTGTTATTACAATATATTCATGTGTCTCACCTTAGTATCTATCTATATTGATCCCTGGAAAAGTTTCATGAAGTTTGGAATCAAAAAGTCACATGAAATGATAAGTTATATGCTTGTTTGGATTATAACTAACACCTGCCTTACATCCCATGGGAACTAGTGTTTATGCAACATACAAATGCAACATGTGCAACACATCTTGGGCACATGAGGAACAACCTAGTGAAACATGTGTAGCATGTACCTTGAAGCAAACACATGAAACAATTGAAATATAGCTTTGAAACAAGCATTTCAATTATAGGGATTTCTATGTTTCAATGCACGTGAAACCTACACTTTTGTGCAACCTATGCATGGTGTGTATGTTTGGCCTCTACAACACCTTAACTACACTTAGGACACTTAATGGAACAATGTTCATGTTGATCATTTTGCCTAAATGTGCTTCTAAGTGATGGTTGACCATGTATGGACCGTAGAGCCCTTTTGTTTGACCATTTCAAAAGTGTGACCTAGAAGCTTTGCATGACTGTGCACCCTTTTACAAAGTTGTAGAGAATTTTATAAGGAACAAACTTTGTTTAAGAGTCAAGTCATGAAAATGTATGGAACATGCTCAAAAAGGGCCCACAAGTTAGAAATGGGGCTGAATTCAGCACTTAGAAATTTAAAGCCGATTTCAGTGTCTTCAACGTTGGCATCTCGCGTTCTCCAAATTTTGCTATGCAACTTGAGTTGGTCCAAAAATAAAAGTTGAAATTTATATTATGGGGAAGAGCATGCAAGGAGATGGCACTTGTTGGAGTCCATTTTGCTCAGCATTTTTGAAGGTTCGTCAATTGTTGACAATGCGTTGACAATGCTGGTTTGGAGCCTCATTATCCACTAACCCATAACCCTAATGACCATGACCCTTAAACAAGTTTTGTAGAGGGTTATGTGGGCTTCAATTTAGCTTTCGGGCCCATGACCTAATTCGGCCAGTAGACGGCCCAAATCAATGCTCCACTTCGCCCACACCGTCACTCGCCAGCTGTTCGTGCTTTTGCTCCAAATTAGACGCGTGGACAAGGGCGTGGCGCTCATGCCCGCACCGCGCCCCACTCCCTGGACACGTGCTCAGTCCTTCTCTTCGCGAGGTGGAGAGCCGAGCTCGCCCACGGCCACTCACCTCTCTCTCTTCCTTGCTTTCAAAAGTGTGACCTAAAAGCTTTACATGACTGTGCACCCTTTTACAAAGTTGTAGAGAATTTTATAAGGAACAAACTTTGTTTAAGAGTTAAGTCATGAAAATGTGTGGAACATGCTCAAAAAGGGCCCACAAGTTAGAAATGGGGCTGAATTCAGCACTTAGAAATTTAAAGCCGATTTCAGTGTCTTCAACGTTGGCATCTCGCGTTCTCCAAATTTTGCTATGCAACTTGAGTTGGTCCAAAAATAAAAGTTGAAATTTATATTATGGGGAAGAGCATGCAAGGAGATGGCACTTGTTGGAGTCCATTTTGCTCAGCATTTTTGAAGGTTCGTCAATTGTTGACAATGCGTTGACAATGCTGGTTTGGAGCCTCATTATCCACTAATCCATAACCCTAATGACCATGACCCTTAAACAAGTTTTGTAGAGGGTTATGTGGGCTTCAATTTAGCTTTCGGGCCCATGACCTAATTCGGCCTGTAGACGGCCCAAATCAATGCTCCACTTCGCCCACACCGTCACTCGCCAGTTGTTCGTGCTTTTGCTCCAAAGGCGACGCGTGGACAAGGGTGTGGCGCTCATGCCCGCACCGCGCCCCACTCCCTGGAAGCGTGCTCAGTCCTTCTCTTCGCGAGGTGGAGAGCCGAGCTCGCCCACGGCCACTCACCTCTCTCTCTTCCTCGCTCGACTCCGACTGGAGCGTGTCACTGGAGCAATGGCCGCCATGGCCAAGATTGCCGTCGGCAACGTTCCCCACTCCGCATCCTTCTCCCGTTCCACCACCTGCGCCACCATAGTCGCCCTGCCATGCCCTACGCCATGCGCGCGCTAGCCCAGGTCGGAAATCGCTGGGGCCGTGCATCTGCCGCCGTCAAAGCCAACTGCCGTGGCCGCAAGCAGCCGGTGCTCGGGGCCGGGTCGCCATGGCCTATCTCCAGCCGCGTCAAGACGTTCCCTGGTTGCGCCATCTCACGAGGAATCTCCTGTGCACCTTCCTCGGTCGCTCCGCCACCGGAGCGCCGCCGCCGCCGGCACTGCCCCCACAGAGCCGCCCGCGCACGTGGTCAGCAGGCTACAGACCACCTCGGCCCGTACTGCGGATGCCTATGGACGCGCCTCGCCGCCCTGGTGCTTTCCCACCATTTCCCCGTGGCCGCCGACGATCTCACCGGCCGGAGATGGCCGGCCGGCAAACCTCCTCTGCCCCCTCTGTTTCCAGTGAACGGAGGAAGCCGGCACCTCTCCTTTCTCTCTGTGTCTCTCGGTTTGAGTGACCGACGAGCGGGCCCGGCTGAACCATGGGTCCCGCATGTCGGTTAAGTGGTGACAGGATTTGGGTGCTTGTTCGGGTGCGTTTAGCGAGTTAAGTTAGGGTTGAGTAAGTCTGTTTTTGAATTTCAGAAATTTGTAAATCTTCTAAATTCCATATTTCATGCTAGGTAATTCCAAAAATAGCAAATGTGGACTTTTTGGAAACCTTGAGAAGAGATTTTTGCAGTGGAGTCATAAAGTGTTAGGTGTTTGTAGATGTTTTCTGATGTCTTTATTTAAGCTTTAAAAATGCTCCAAAAATGCTTATAAACTTGACCAGAGCCATATCTTGAGTTTTAGATATCCAAAAATAGTGATTCTTGTTTTGTTAATTTTGTGATGACATGTACTTGCTAGGAAAAATATTAAATACACTAGTTTTTCACTGTTTTCTTAGGGTTTTGATTGGACCTTGATAAATAAGGAATTTACATTATATTGCTTGTTATTTTTATATCTTGAGTTGTGCTGCTCCAATTGATGTGAAATTTTTATGGTAGGATTGTCATGCTATGAATGTACTGTGGTACAAATTTCTTGGTCATTGCTTACTGTATGCTCAAGTTATTGAGTTAACTTGTTTATGGCTTAATAAATAGCTTATAAATAATATATAAATGATAAAATAGAAAATGTTGTTCCATCACCTTATTATGATGTTGCTCTTTGATGTTAGTTCATTCTATGGCCATGTGTTCACAGAAAATATTGAGTTTAGGTTTAACTTGCTCTCACATGATTTATTGCAATAGCTATTTGTCTTTTTCATAGAGGTTGATATACTTGACCAAATGGATTGAAATTTGGACAGTAGACTTTTGAGAGCATTTGTAGGCCACTGTAATTTTGGTAGAATTTATTGAGCATTTGTGGTAGGTGTTCATAATTCCACCTAATTATCTAAATAAAATAAGAAAATGCATTAAAAGAATTTATTTAGGAATGCACACTATGTTTTCTAGTGTTCATTGGTCATGTGTGACATGTTGGTAAAGTTGGTTTTGTCTAATTATATATTTGCAACATAAGTTAATAATTATTCTTGCAAATGAGGTTTCTAGACAGATCTGGAAACTTGGCAAAGTTCTTCATGATAATTTGCTTTGTTGTGAAACTTGTTTATACAAAAGTTGTAGATAATTTATATATATAGCTACTGTTAAAATTTGGTGGCATTTGGCCAAGTAGTTTATGAGTTATGCATGTTTCAAGTTGGAGATCAGAGATGGCTGTTCTCTGTTTGTCAGGAACAGATTTTAGAACTTTGTAATTTCGACTTATTTAACTTGTGAATCATGCTATGATGATATTAGATGATATGTATAGAATTTCATAAGCTTTCTAGAATGTCTTCTTGCAAGTCATTTGGATTTATAGAACTCCAGATATGATTGATTTATTTAGCTATTGCATGTATGTCCAGAATTGCTAAAAATACATGAATGCTTGGTTAACTTGCTGGCATGTTGCTAAGTATGATTCTTGTCCTAGGTGATTAAGTTAGTACACCTGAGACTTTGTAAATCTTGTGTCATGCTTGGTATTGCGTTCTTTGCTATTTTAGCATGTTTGTTTGTGTGAGGTGACTTAAGTAATGTGATGTGCTTACGTGTCTTCACTATAACCTTATACTTGCCTTGATTAACGTGCGATGCATCACCTATTGCATTTCCTTGTATTCATACACTTGCATCTTGCATCTCATTTAGGTACGCTAGATGCACCACGTGAAGGACGTGTTGTGGAGCCAAACCCGAAGATAGAGTTGGTGGATCCATCCCGAAGGGAAATGCTCGCCAAGCGAATTCATCTGACATACTCTAACTTGAGTCGGATCCCAGGCAAGCCCCGGAGCATTATAAGCCTCCTATCTTTAAAGCAATTAATTCTATATATGTTATAAGTATTGTTGTATTAAGTGATAGGAGTTGGTTGGAAACCCTTGCTGCATTATATCATTCCTTGTCCAGATATATGAATCCTTGAATCCTACATAGATTAGGATCGAGTAGATGCTTAGCCCTGCTTTAAGCGGTAGAAGTCAGGTGATTTCCTATCGCCTGCGAGATATAGGGATATTCATATATGGCACGGTTGGCTATATTTGCTATCGTGGAAAGCAACCATGTGTTAATAAAATGAAATGAGACCGGGCGGGATGATGATAGTGAAGCAACAAGGCATGGAGGTCTTGGGTGTGAATCTATCCCCGTCTGAGTCGTTTAAGGACCGATTCGCTGTATGTCCTTGAGTCATGTTGAACGTAGTCTAACACTTAGTTGGCCGGATAAGTCGTTCCGACCGCGAAGCCGAGTAATGTGATTCAGGCCGGGAATCGAATGGTAGGTTGCTTCTTGGAGGAGAGAAAGGATGTGCTTGGGGACATTGGCATGAGACCAAGGGGGGGTTAGAGTCCCTATCACCTGGCAGAGTGTCGCCCTTGGGGTCGCGACATCATTCGGACCTACGATTCCTGAATCATATGAAAAGGTGGCCTGTGCGACCCTGGCAGGGGTCTGCACGGTGAGTGTTAGAAATACCCCTCCAGCTGGATAGGAATTCGATTCGAATCGCCGTCGCTCCCGGTTAGTGAGCACTTGACTTGAGCAGCGGCAACGTAGATTCCATTAAATTGAACGGATGGTTAATTGGATAACGATGGAATTGTTGCCTCAATTTATACCTGCTATGGTTAATATTGTTTGCTCCTAATAAAGTGAGTGCTCTAGTACAGGTTCTAATATAGATGCTAGGTTAATGATAATTAACTTGATGCTTAAGCATTAATGATTGATCATCTATATTAAGCTTTTATGCAAAATGTTGTCAAGCCAGCCCACTTTATATCAGCCTTGCATGATCCTTGGTGTCACCTTATTTCTAGTTTCTGACGGTTAAGTCTAGCTAAGTACTTTGTCGTACTCAGGGTTTTATCCCCACTTGTTGCAGGTTGTGATGTATCATGGCGGCTGCAAGAGTTGGTTGACTCCTGCCGTAGTAGCGGAGTGTGATCATGGGCATGATCCTCCTTATTTACCTTATCTCTAATGCTTTTGTTGGAAGTCGACCGTAGTACTGACATGTATTTGAAATAAGAATAATGTTAGTTTCAAATTACTTTGCTTCCGCTACTTTTGAACTTAAGTTGTAATAACTATGTTGAACTCCGATGTATATTGAATTACTTATGAAATGGTTGTAATATGTGACTTGTTATGTTGAATCACTACGATCTTGGCTTGTATGTTGGTTGGTTTGAAATCCCTCGTGATTTCACTGGACTACCGGAGTTATATGGGCTCAAGTGCGAGAATTTGATCATTTCGGTGATTGTTTTTGTACTTGTGCTCTTATAATTTGGACAGTTCTGTTACAGCTGGTATCGGAGCAAGATTCAACATTAAACTTGTCATATGTGTATTTAAAACAAAGGTTTTGTTTTATAAAATCAGTTTTATCAACTTATAGCTATATATAGGTTTGTGAAAACTGAATTCTAAATCTAAGTATGCCAGTGGTCAATTTCCTTATGCCCATATAAGGATTATTAGGTGGCTTATATAAGTACTAACTTAGGGGTTTTTTTATTTATGCATCTACGCCCAGGCCAAGGTATGTATGTGTGATAACTCTCCCACACTATGCTACCCAATGTGTCAGATTAGAGGTAGCCTTCATATATGAAATAGCCATATATGTCGTTAGTTTACTTTTGTGCAACATCGCACCTACGCTCAGGTAAGTGTGAGTTGTGAGAGCATGACCGTCCAACCCTCGGTCTAGGGGAGAGCTAGTTTTGGTTACTGAATTATTTACATGTTACACACATGTATATATGAAGGTACTTAATTGTGGGTGATCGAATGATTCGGATAGTTTTGGTGCTACATGTATATATACAGGGGTATATGTATATGGGAGTACTTAAAAATTTTTACTTACTGCTTTCATTGTGTGCTATATTGGGAAATGTTGGGCTGCAATGAAAATTTTCTGCAGGTACGCTAACCACGAATGCGTAAGTTGAATGTAGCTGTCGACTAGCTATATATCGAGAGAGTGCGTGTTATGCCACCGACATAGAACGTAATCGCCACCTTAGGTTGGCAATCTTGTGAGGACGAATAGGACGAAGCATGCATCTTCATGATTGTTGCTTTATGCATAGCTATACTCCTCTCAGCCTTGTTCTATAGTAAGTAACTTGTGATCAATGTAGTACACTATCTTTCTTGTGTGAAGCTAAACAAGAATGCTTTACTCTATGTTGCTCACCCAAGCGTTTGCCAATGCTTTAGACCTCACGTAAGTAATTATGGATTCTCATGAATGAATTAAATTCATGTTGGTCTAAGGTAACAAAATTTATAGCTACTAGAATAACATGTTTGTGTGCTCTCTTGTTAAGTAGAACAAAGGCAAGCTTTGTTTTGCTTGTTGGACGTTGGCTGCTAGAATGATTTCTGTTGTAGTGACATTTTTGGTGGTCATAATGGTGTTTTCTGTAATTATAAAGAATACCAAAGTTGTAGCTAACTTACTTATCTAGCTTGTCCAAAAAATTCATGACCCTAGGTCTTAAAGTTTGAGAGTTACGAAATTTAGAAGTTTACTGTTAGGTTTTTCTTATGCTCTGAATAGATCTGAATGTTTGGTTTGTTTGACCTATGTGCATATTGAATCATGTCTTGGAAATAATAGAAGAAGTGTAGTACTTTTTCTAAGCTTTCCAAAGTGTCCTATAGCACTAATTTTGGTGGTCGAAATTTCTAGTTATGAGCTTACAAAGTGGAATGACAGAATCTGTCCACATATGGGCAGAGATGTCTTCTTTGTTTTGTTTGGCCTTGTTAGCTATAGAATCATCTTAATATGATAATAAGAAAGTTATAGACAACTTAATAAGCTTTACATAAAGTTAAGGCTCAGCCTGGTTGTGTCCCTAGAACTCTAATTATGCATTTTTGAAGTTCTTGTCAGTTTTCTGTCCATATTGGTACAGATCTGAAACATCAGCATGTTTGACCATGCTAACTTGTGATTTAGTTTTTGGTATGAATAACAAACGCGTGGAAAACTTACTAAGATTTCCAGAAAGTCTAGGATCACCTTTGTGGGATGTCTATAACCTCAGTTATAGTTGAAACAAGTAAGTACTGCGTTGCTGTCCAGATTCTGGGCACATGCTAAGTTGGCTTCCTTAGCTAGCGTTGTTTTGAGCTAAACTTGTAGTTAGTTCATGCTTGAGATAAATGCTTGTTTTGGGTGAGCCTTGTGCCTTGTATTGGTTACTTAAACCATTCGTTTGAATTTTCTCAAAGGACTGCTTGATTGTGATGTTGTATGTGTGTTTGTATCTGGGTAGTGCTCTAGTTGTCACCTCGTTTGTCCTCGGTGAGCATACGAGGGTCGCATAGCTTTATCCTAGAATAACATTCACGTTACGTAATTGTATGGTTATTGTCTTCAATTAGGTTTCTCTCTTAGGATCCTGAGCCTGTAGACTTGGTGGTTAGCCTTTGAATGTTTGTATCCATGCCGTTGCTTGACCAAAAGCCCAAAGTTGAGTTCTCCTATATGTTTGTATAAGCCGTGGATGTTTTCCAACCCTTTTTGTGAAGACCCTTATCGACTGACCAACCAAGTTAACTTTCATCAATGCTAAGTGTGAGTGGAATCAAGCAAAAATCTCGTGCTTAGTCACCTGCGGCAATTGAGCTATGTTCTCTTGTGAGGTGTTTTGATCTACGGATCTCCTCCTCGTTGATTTTAAACCTTGTGACTACCTTTACTTGCTATCCCTCCTTGTATAATGCTTATTTTTACCACCCAAATTGTGTCACTTGAAATTTCACCTTGGTGGTGTGATCGGTAATGGTGTTATGAGTAGCAACTAACGGTGCCGCGACGAAACCGAGAGCCTCCTGTGGGCGGCCGACACAAGGTTGTGCTGCTTGGCACGCGCTGGTATCGTGGTTTCTAGTCATGATCCATTGCGGAACAACATCAACGTGTTATTCTCAGGTGAACTCTTCCTTGGTTATCTCTCCATATCATATCGTAAGATCCATATCTTAGACCGAAAGTAGTGGAGCTTCCTCCTGAAGTTGCTAAGAGGACAACCTTTGAAGAACAGGTCACTGACATAAACTTTAACAGACTGCAATATGTGGTAGTCAAGTGACTCTACTTAGTTGCCCAAGTATTGACAACTAGCATCTAGGGAGCCACGTATCTCAGCTCTGTTAGATAAAAATGACACACAACACTTACTTTTGGATAAGTTATCTGTGGGATGAGAATCGATTGTCGTATTGTGCATATGACCAGAGCTATCCAAGTCGCAATCTTGGGTGCATAATGACCATACAATCGAAATTAACCATCTCTAGAATAACTTCGTATTTGCCAACTTCGATGGCAACCAACTGTTCTGTATCAACCACAGTTGTTGTGGTCAAGAGTGAAGATTTGAAACTTTTTAATGTTGAGAGACAACTGATTAGTTACCAATAGGAAGGTTAATCTCCAGCTAGGTAACGACTCCTTGGTAGCTACGAAGGCTATGTCTTACAGAGCAATAACCAACAAGAAGTTAATTAACTAGTCAACAACTTGCATGGTATTCTATCTTCTAGAGCCATTGTGATCAAGTCAATTCCGTCTTGGACAATCACACAGATAGTGCAAGGTGTTCTATCAACTAAAGTGAAGAATTAGAGAAAGCATGTCCTTAGTTCCGATCAGCATCCTTGTGCCCCTAGGTGCCACAAATGGTTTTGTTCAGAACTTTATTGGATGAAGTATTGAGGAATATTCGAAAGCGGTTCCTTATCCTTGTAGAAATGTTCTCCAGGCAGAGTATGTGTTTTGCCCTGCAAAAGTAACCTGCAAGTTCAAAGCGTGTGCATCCTTGGATTGGTATGAAAATTAATAGTCGAGATCTGCTGTTGGATGGCCCTTTTGAGGTCTCACAGATACTAGTTTACACTCTTTCATTTGCATTTACTTTCTCGTATCCCCAATGTACGAGCAGCCTTGGTTTTTGCAAATCAATTTATACCATCGCGAATCAAAAGCAATTTGAAAAGTGTCAAACAACATATTTTCCAGCTTAAAGCTGCTGTTAGACCCTAAAGAGAGTCTCATGGTGAAAGTTGGCCTGACAAAGTTGTTATGCTGCAAGTCAACTCAACTTATAGTACAACTAAGTCACCAAGGAAGATTTTACTCAATCGCTTGGTGGTAGACTACTCCCCGCGGTTAAGTGAATAATTACAACTTTTGTTGTCCTTAAGGCCTCGTTACATCTTTCTTTGGGAATTATTTTCCAATGATGACATACTTTGGTACCTTATACATGTTTTTACCCAAGAGGTTGCATCTGCTTCAACCCAGATAACTATTGTCTTTAGATAAAAGAATCTTTTAGATAGCTGTTGGGAGAAATACGAAGCCGACAGAGTCAGCTATCATATTCACTAACCCCTCGACAGACTCAGATAATACAGTGTTGTCATCAGAGAAAGAGAACTGCACACGTAGAATAGTAAGTGGTTTTCCATTAGTTGGTGTCTAAATGAATGAACATTTATGACCAACATAGATCCTGTCTATTGGTTAGTCAGTATCCTATAACCTCAGAGAATATTTGTCATCTATGATCTCACCCCTTTTGGAAGGTTGTACTCAAGCCATTATGGTAGAGGACTGCTTTTCAAACTTTGGGAACATAGGATCATATCCACGAGTATACTTCTGAAGATTTTGGTCTAATGTAAAGTTCATACGGACTATGTGTGTTCACTAAAGAATCAGATACTTGTTAGTGGTTCGCTCATGGACCAAACGATCTTCGTACACTGAGAATGCAGTACTGTGCTATCTGGGATTCCTCCCAAAGTAACAATGCTTCATGGAAGTCAATAAAGGAAATTCTTCAGACAAATTTTACCATGAAGAGTAAATATCAGAAAGTGCCTTTGGCCAAATTGTTCACCGATGTTGAAGCTTTGTAGCTGAATGCTATAGCAAATGTTGGAAACTATATAACTTGTCTCTCTTCCTTAAAGATCTTCCATTCCGAATCTCGGGACATGATTCTTTTAAGGGGGAAAGGTTGTAACACCCCAGGTGTTTGTCACTCACTAAGTAGTGGGTTTGAGCTCAAACATGATAGATTCAGTGGAGGTGAGCCTAATCTAAACTTGGATGTTACTCCTTTGCTTTGCACATAGGACTTTCTCAAGATATAAGCTTGGGTAGTGTTATTACAATATATTCATGTGTCTCACCTTAGTACCTATCTATATTGATCCTTGGAAAAGTTTCATGAAGTTTAGAATCAAAAAGTCACATGAAATGATAAGTTATATGCTTGTTTGGATTATAACTAACACCCGCCTTACATCCCATGGGAACTAGTGTTTATGCAACATACAAATGCAACATGTGCAACACATCTTGGGCACATGAGGAACAACCTAGTGAAACATGTGTAGCATGTACCTTGAAGCAAACACATTAAACAATTGAAATATAGCTTTGAAACAAGCATTTCAATTATAGGGATTTCTATGCTTCAATGCACGTGAAACCTACACTTTTGTGCAACCTATGCATGGTGTGTATGTTTGGCCTCTACAACACCTTAACTACACTTAGGACACTTAATGGAACAATGTTCATGTTGATCATTTTGCCTAAATGTGCTTCTAAGTGATGGTTGACCATGTATGGACCCTAGAGCCCTTTTGTTTGACCATTTCAAAAGTGTGACCTAGAAGCTTTGCATGACTATGCACCCTTTTACAAAGTTGTAGAGAATTTTATAAGGAACAAACTTTGTTTAAGAGTCAAGTCATGAAATGTGTGGAACATGCTCAAAAAGGGCCCACAAGTTAGAAATGGGGCTGAATTCAGCACTTAGAAATTTAAAGTCGATTTCAGTGTCTTCAACGTTGGCATCTCGCGTTCTCCAAATTTTGCTATGCAACTTGAGTTGGTCCAAAAATAAAAGTTGAAATTTATATTATGGGGAAGAGCATGCAAGGAGATGGCACTTGTTGGAGTCCATTTTGCTCAGCATTTTTGAAGGTTCGTCAATTGTTGACAATGCGTTGACAATGCTGGTTTGGAGCCTCATTATCCACTAATCCATAACCCTAATGACCATGACCCTTAAACAAGTTTTGTAGAGGGTTATGTGGGCTTCAATTTAGCTTTCGGGCCCATGACCTAATTCGGCCAGTAGACGGCCCAAATCAATGCTCCACTTCGCCCACACCGTCACTCGCCAGCTGTTCGTGCTTTTGCTCCAAAGGCGACGCGTGGACAAGGGTGTGGCGCTCATGCCCGCACCGCGCCCCACTCCCTGGAAGCGTGCTTAGTCCTTCTCTTCGTGAGGTGGAGAGCCGAGCTCGCCCACGGCCACTCACCTCTCTCTCTTCCTCGCTCGACTCCGACTGGAGCGTGTCACTGGAGCAATGGCCGCCATGGCCAAGATTGCCGTCGGCAACGTTCCCCACTCCGCATCCTTATCCCGTTCCACCACCTGCGCCACCATAGTCGCCCTGCCTTGCCCTACGCCATGCGCGCGCTAGCCTAGGTCGGAAATCACTGGGGCCGTGCATCTGCCGCCGTCAAAGCCAACTGCCGTGGCCGCAAGCAGCCGGTGCTCGGGGCCGGGTCGCCATGGCCTATCTCCAGCCGCGTCAAGACGTTCCCCGGTTGCGCCATCTCACGGGGAATCTCCTGTGCACCTTCCTCGGTCGCTCCGCCACCGGAGCGCCTGAAAGGTCTAGATGGCTAGAGGGGGGGTGAATAGCCTTTTAAAAACTTTCTACAAAGACAAGCTAAACAAGTTTATCAATATAACAACTAGCGAGATGCGAGTTTTGCTTAGCCTATGGGGTGTTTGCAAGCCACCTATCCAAATCACAATACTAGTATATGCACTCAACCGCACAAGTCAAACCGAAAAGGTAACTATAAAAAACAACTAGCAAGCTACACAAAGGAGCTACTAAAGCAAAGCTAACTAGCTAGCAAAGATAACTAAGAAAGTAATGCGGAGTTGAGTTAGGAGGATATCACCGAGGGGCGAAGAATTGAGCCAATCAATTAATATGATCAAGAGATGAATACCAAGATAACCGAACACCGGGATCAATCAATCACAATATGAAAGTGATGACACAAAGATTTATCCCGAGGTTCACGTGCTTGCCGGCACGCTAGTCCCCGTTGTGTCCCTCTTCACCACGTGGTTCGGTGGCTAATCGGTCACACACCGAGCCTCTCAAAAGGCGCCACAAGAACCTACCAAATGGCAAAAGGTTGCAATGACACGAGCAATTCACTAGCGTTGCCTTTGGCGCTTTGCCGAGGTAGGCACAAACCCCTTACAATCACCGGAGGTGGCCAAGATACAATCACCAACTCTTGCCAACGCCTCCAAGCTGCTCCAAGCCGTCTAGGTGGCGGCAACCACCAAGAGAAACAAGAATCCCGCAGCAAATCAACCACCAAGTGCCAACTAGATGCAATCTCACAATGCAAATGCACTTGGATCACTCAATCTCACTTCGAATATGCAAAGAAGCAAGAGAGATGAGTGGGAGGGGAGTTGCTTAGCTCAAAGTGCTCACAAGTATGTCAAATGTTCGAGAGATAGAGCCTTGAGCCGGCCAACGAGTATTTATAGACGTACCCCTTCGAATATAGCCGTTAGAAACTTAAACAGCCGAAATCGGGGTGACCGGACGCGCTGGTCCAACTGACCGGACGCGCCGGTCGCCCAACGGCTAACACGTGAAACACTGACCGGACGCGCTGGTCCAAACGACCGGACGCGCTGGTCGCCCAACGGCTAACTGCGAAGCAACGACCGGACGCGCTGGTCCAACTGACCGGACGCGCCGGGAACGACCGGACGCGCTGGTCCCGTGCAGGACCGGACGCGCTGGTCGCCTGAGCAGCGCTCAACGAAACAGTGACCGGACGCGCTTAAGAAGATGACCGGACGCGACAGTGCCAGCGTCCGGTTAGAGTCCAGTAAGCTCCCTGGACGACCGGACGCGTCCGATCATCAGTGACTGGACGCGCCTCGCGTCCGATCATCGAACTGAAAAACGCGCAGACACTGAACACTGACCGGACGCGTCCGGTCCTGCAAGGACCGCGTCCGGTGCAGCGTCCGGTCACCTCTGTGACCTCCGTTCGCCTCTGTTTCTTTTCGGACTTCCGGCGTAGTGAAAAATAGGCATTTCAACTTGTCAAAAACGCCTGAATCCCGCGCTCGCAAGCTCGGCGGGAGGGAGAGAGAGACACAAACCCTCTCTACCGCTTAAACTTCACCGCCATCGCAAATGTGCTAACACCACCAAGTGATCTCAACATGTGTGAGTGTGTTAGCATTTTCACAATCATTTTTCGAGGCGATATTAGTTCTATCCAAATGCATATGATCATGAAATGCACATCTAGAGGCACTTAGGAGTTCAATAGCCGCGTCATTCCCCTCTTTATAGTACGGCTATCTATCCTATAATGTAACCACACCCACTATGTGTCTTGGTTACTAAAACACAACCCTTAAGCATATACCTTTGCCTTGATCACATAGGGTTGCGTCCAAATCCAAGTGTGGCCATCATGATCACCATGTCCATCTTGCCACCAACCTTGGAATGTACTAATCCTCATATGCTACATACAACTTAGGCATAGGATTAGTACTTAGGCATTGTCACTAATTACCAACACCAAACATAGGACTTTCAATCTCCCCCTTGTTGGTAATTGGTGACAAACCTTTCACAAAGATGTTATAATAAAATTTTGATTGAATCCATGTCACATTGTCCAAGTATATTACCTTGTGTAAGAATTATGGACATGTGATCATGAATTCAAATTGATAGCAATGGCTCCCCCTACATGTATGCTATATGTTTGGATTTTGGAAGCATACATGTTAGATAGGAAAGATTAGGAGCATTGTCTACCAATAGGTGCTAAGTGTTTAAGATTATAGACCTTTGAAGCGTGATACCATCGGAGTAGCGATAAACACCATCTTAGCACCTTGTGTAGTTAGATTCCACTTGGAAACACACAAATATAACTAGAAACCTCGTGAGATCAATCATTATAAGCAAGGCTCTAGTACCACTTTGAAAAACATGAAGCAAGAAAAATCTAGCTACTTCCTATTCATACTAGTACCTCAATGCATCATTCAAATTATACTAGCAAGTCACCACACAAGCAATGTATCGGAGAAAACGAAATGCATAACTATGCATCATACATATGAAGTGCACATAGAAATGCAACATTCATGTTTAAAGAGCTTGCTCCCCCTACTTGTGTGCTCAAAATTTTAGTTGATCCCCTTCTTTTATCAATTCTCCCTTTTTAGAATCTATCTTGTGAACAACATTTTTCTCCCCCACAATATTGCCACAACATTGTCTTCCCCTTTGAGTTCTTCCCCTTTGAGTTCTATCTTTGTGAACAATATTTTCTCCCCCTTTGGCACCAATTGACCACAAGGGGCAAACTTTAGATAGATTATCATGTTGAAAAATGGGGTGAGGATCAAGTTTATGATTCAACCTAGATTGCTTGCATAAATAAAATACTTCGGTTTGATCCAAGGGCAAGCTTCTTCACACCTCACTAGAAGGGTTATCATGCACCATGTTGAAGCAAATATTTAGACAAGTTTTCTAGATTAAACACTTAGGATCATAAGCTACTTAAACAAGTTATATGCTACCACTAGATCATACAAGTCATGGAAACAATAGTGGCACCATATAAACTTCAAATTCATTTGATTTTCATGAATGAGCCTAGAACATATAAATTATGACTAGATGCACTAAACGAGTCCTTAGCATAGAATGTATGACATGTCAACCAATTGTACCTTGGGGCTCGAAGGAGAGGCATGTCATATATGGGGTGCATCAACTCATGTTGGAGAAGTCAAGTATGTTCAACTCATTCTTTAGCTTGTGAAATCTCTTCTCATCAAGTGGCTTGGTGAATAGATCGGCTAGTTGATCTTCGGTGCCCACACTCTCAATAGCAATGTCACCCTTTTGTTGATGATCTCTAATAAAGTGATGACGAACATCAATATGCTTTGTTCTTTGATGTTGAACCGGATTGTTGGTTAGCTTCACGGCACTTTCATTGTCACATAGCAATGGCACATTCTTAAAGTTGATTCCAAAATCTTTCAATGTTGCCTTCATCCATAAGATTTGTGCACAACAACTACCCGCGGCGATGTATTCGGCTTCGGCGGTAGATAGTGCAATACTATTTTGTTTCTTGGATGACCATGAGACAAGTGATCTTCCCACAATTGACAAGTCCCGGAAGTGCTCTTTCTCTCCACTTTGTCACCGGCATAGTCGGAATCCGAATATCCAACTAGCTCAAAGCTTGCACCTTTGGGATACCACAATCCAACATCTTGTGTATGCTTTAAGTACCTCAATATTCTCTTTGTTGCCTTCAAATGACTTTCTCTTGGTGAGGCTTGAAATCTTGCACACATACATACACTAAACATCACATCGGGCATTGATGCCGTCACATAGAGTAGGCTACCAATCATTGATCTATATAGCTTTTGATCCACCATGTTGCCACTCTTGTCACTATCCAAACTTCCACTAGTGCTCATTGGGGTTGTAATACTCTTTGCATCTTCCATGCCAAACTTCTTGAGCATATCTTTGATGTACTTGGTTTGGCTTACAAATGTTCCTTCCTTCATTTGTTTGATTTGAAGTCCAAGAAAGAAACTAAGT
Source organism: Saccharum hybrid cultivar R570 (assembly GCA_038087645.1). Classification (NCBI taxonomy): domain Eukaryota; kingdom Viridiplantae; phylum Streptophyta; class Magnoliopsida; order Poales; family Poaceae; genus Saccharum; species Saccharum hybrid cultivar. Next base: position 10,267,358 of record JAQSUU010000667.1, read on the forward strand.
TCACCAATCATTGACATTTCAAATTCCTTTGCCATCATTTTCCCAAACTCATCACAATAATCTTGATTGGTTGAACCGAATATGATATCATCAACATATATTTGCAACACAAACAAGTCTTTCCCAATCTTCTTGGTGAATAGTGTTGTATCAACTTTGCCCATGACAAATCCTTTAGATAGCAAGAAGTCCCTCAATCTTTCATACCATGCTCTAGGTGCTTGCTTCAATCCATATAAAGCTTTTCTCAACTTGTATACATGATTGGGTTTCTTGTCATCTTCAAAACCGGGAGGTTGCTCCACATACACCTCCTCTTGAATGTACCCATTGAGAAATACACTCTTTACATCCATTTGATATAGCTTGATATTGTGAGCACAAGCATAGGCAAGTAAGATCCTAATTGCTTCCAATCTTGCAACCGGGGCATAAGTTTCACCAAAGTCAAGACCCTCTATTTGTGTGTAACCTTGAGCCACTAGTCTTGCTTTGTTCCTTACTACTATCCCATCTTGATCTTGCTTGTTGCGAAAGACCCATCTTGTTCCAATGACATTGTGATCCTTAGGCCTTTCAACTAGTTCCCATACTTCATTTCTCTTGAAGTTGTTGAGCTCTTCATGCATTGCATTTACCCAATCTGGATCTCTCAATGCTCTATCAATGTCCTTGGGTTCTTCCATTGACACAAAAGATGAGTGAGCACAAAACGATGCCAATCTTGATCTAGTTTGAACTCCTCTTTGTATGTCACCAATGATGGAATCCAATGGATGGTCTCTTGCAATGTTAGTTGGTTGAAGCACTTGGACTTGATTGCTTGAATGTTGATGTTGATCATGAGTTGGAGATGATGAACTAGCCACTTGTTGATTTTGTTGCACTTGAGATGATGTACTAGCTTGATTTTGCATTAGAGAACCACTAGCTTGTGTAATTGGACTTTGGAGCACTTGATCTTTGTTGTCATCCACATCAATCACTTGCTTTGGCCTAATATCACCAATATCCATTTCTTTCATAGCATTAGTCAATTGAGTTCCTCTCACATCATCCAAGTTATCTTCCTCATCTTGAGAACCATTTGTTTCATCAAACTCAACATCATGCACTTCTTCAAGTAAACCACTAGATAGGTTCCATACTCTATAAGCTTTGCTAGTAGTTGAGTAACCAAGTAGAAATCCTTCATCACATTTCTTCTCAAACTTGCTCAATCTAGTGCCCTTCTTCAAGATGTAGCATTTGCAACCAAATACCCGAAAGTATGCAATGTTGGGCTTTCTTCCATTTAAGATCTCATATGGTGTCTTCTCTAGAAACTTGTGGCAATAGAGGCGGTTGCTATAGAAGCAAGCCGTGTTGATTGCTTCGGCCCAAAATGAATGACTCACATTATACTCATTCAACATTGATCTTGCCATATCAATTAAGGTTCTATTCTTCCTTTCAACTAGGCCATTTGATTGAGGTGTATACTTGGCCGAGAATTGATGCTTGATTCCAAGCTCCTCACATAGCTCATCAACTCTTGTGTTTCTAAACTCACTTCCATTGTCACTTCTTACTTTCTTGATTGTGGTCTCAAACTCATTTTGCACTCTCTTGATGAACTTCTTGAATATGTCAAATACATCACTCTTGTCTACAAGAAAGAATACCCATGTGTATCTAGTGAAATCATCCACAATTACAAAACCATACTTGTTGCCACCAATGCTTGTGTATGTAGTTGGCCCAAATAGATCCATGTGCAACAACTCAAATGCCTTGGAAGTACTCATGATGCTTTTCAATGGATGAGTGTTGCCTACTTGCTTTCCGGCTTGACATGCACTACATAGCTTATCTTTCTCAAATGTGACATCCTTCAAGCCTCTAACTAAGTCATGCTTCACTAACTTGTTCAATTGCTTCATGCCAACATGACCAAGTCTTCTATGCCATAACCAACCCATACCTGATTTGGTGAGCAAGTATGTTGAAAGTTGAGTGTCACTAGCATTGAAATCAACCAAGTATAGATTCTCATATCTAAAGCCTTTGAAGATCAAGTTAGAGCCATCAACACTAACTATCTCCACATCATCAACACCAAATATGCACTTGAAACCGAGATCACATAATTGAGCAACCGACAACAAGTTGAAATTGAGCTTTTCAACTAGTAGCACATTGGTAATGCTATGATCATTTGAGATTGCAATCCTTCCAAGAGCCTTTACATTACCCTTGCTATTGTCACCAAATGTGATGCTATCAATGCCACTATCATTTGATTTGAGAGAGTTGAACATTCTTGAATCACCGGTCATATGTTGAGAGCATCCACTATCAAGCACCCAATGCCTTCCTCCGGCCTTGTAATTTACCTACAAAACAAATTAATATTTCTTAGGTACCCATACTTGCTTGGGTCCTTGGAGGTTAGTCACTAAGCTCTTTGGTACCCAAATGGCCTTCTTCTTTGGGCCCACAATTGGTGTACCAACAAACCTAGCACGCACACCTTTCTCACCCTTGGTAAGCACATAACAAGAATCAAAAGGAATGTAAGGTACATTAGCATTTTTCTTGTTCTTGTTCATTTTATTGCAATTAATCTCTAGATGCCCAACTTGCTTGCATCTATTGCAATAACAACCATTGATCTTCACAAAGCTAGGCTTGTGAGTTGCAAAGACCGCCTTGCCCTTCTTGGGAGTATAGCCCAAACCCTCTTTGTTAAGAGAGAACCTTTGGCTACCCAAGCATTTTAGCAAGCGAGCATCCCCACCATAGGCATTGCCTAATGCACGGGTGAGATCATCCACCTTTCTCTTGAGAGTCTTATTCTCAACCATAAGTGATGAATCACTAGTAGTAGAGGTAGAGTTGGTTGTGGTGGATGATGATGAGCTACATGAAGCATTAGTCGGACCAACAAATAAAGTGTCATCAATAATATCACATGTTAGTCCAATATCACAAGTGACAATCACTTGCTCCTCCTTAGCTTCCTTCATGAGCTTCTCCAACTTGAGGTCCTTCTCCTTGATGAGCTCAAGTAGAGAGGAGTGGGCTTCCTCAAGCCTAGTGTGAGCAACTTCAAGGTCCTCGTGGTCTTCCTTTAGACACTCACGAGAGGCCTCTAGCTCATCAAAGGATTTCCTAAGAGCTTTGAACTCTTGTTCAATTCCTTTGCACTCCTTACTTTTTTTGAGAGCAAGAAGCTCCTCCATCAAGGCATCATTTTCATTGCACTTAGCAATGAACTCTTGTTCCAAGATTTTGTATTTCTTGGTTGTTCTCTTGTAGCCCTTGCTCATTTGATCTATTACGCCTAATAGATCATCCTTGGAGTAGTCCTCATCCTCCTCATCATCACTCCTACAATCATCACTAGCACAAGAATCATCATCACTATCATCATATTTTACCTTAGTAGGCTTGGCCATAAGGCATGTCGATGTAGTGTCAAAGATGGATAGCTTGTTGGAGAGGGCGATGTTTGCAATGGCTCGCCGAGTGATCCTCTCATCATCACTAGAGCTTGCATAATCATCACTATCGGAGTTGTCACTATCCCAAGTGACTACATAACCACCACCCTTCTTCTTCTTGTTGAAGGTGAAGCTCTTCTTTGTTTTCTTCTCATTCTCTTTCTTGTTCTTCTTGAGCTTCAAGTCCCCATTATAAAGTCTCTTATCTTCATAGGGGCAATCCCCCACTATGTGATTGGGGTTATTGCAATTGTAGCAAAGGGTCTTTGCCTTTATAGTGTCTCTCCTCTTTCTTGCCCCATATCCTTTCTTCTTCATGAACCTTCCCATCTTGTGCACAAGGAGGGCCATGGTCTCATCATCGAATGGATCATCATCATCACTCTCCACCTTGCTCTTGCCCTTAGAGGATGAAGCCTTGAATGCAATGGGCTTCTCTTGCTTGACCTTAGTCTCCTTCTTCTCTTCTACCTCATCTTCATCATCATTGTATTGGGCATCGGTCATTATATCTCCAAGCACATTGGTTGGTTTGACCTTGTCCAATCCCTCTCTAAAGATCATTCTTCTCAAGGTGGCAAACTTCTTGGGTAAGCACATCAAGAACTTGTGTGAGAAGTCCTTGTCCTCAATCTTCTCCCCAAGCCCCTTGAGATCATTGACAATGACTTGGAGCCTATAGAACATCTCCGGTATGGACTCATCATCCTTCATCTTGAAGCTTGCAAACTTATCCTTGAGCATATAGAGCTTGGCACTCTTTACCATTGAAGTGCCCTCATATGTTTCCTCTAATCTTGTCCAAAGCTCATTTGCCTTTTCAAGATCTTTGATTTGCTCAAATACTTTATCATCAACGGCATTATAGATTGTGTAAAGTGCCGCCGTGTTGCATTGTTTGTTGATGCGGTCATTGGGAGTGAGGTTTTCCTCATCAAGAATGATATATCCTTCTTTGGTCACATCCCAAACCTTCTCATGTATATTGCCTAGATATTGCTTCATCTTTCTTTTCCAATGATCAAAGGAAGAGACGCCATCAAAGAATGGAGGCTTGCCATTAACATGATTGAACATAACTTGAGCCATCTTACACCAAGGTTGTTAAGCCTTACAAACGGTGACCACGGCTCCGATACCACTTGAAAGGTCTAGATGGCTAGAGGGGGGGTGAATAGCCTTTTAAAAACTTTCTACAAAGACAAGCTAAACAAGTTTATCAATATAACAACTAGCGAGATGCGAGTTTTGCTTAGCCTATGGGGTGTTTGCAAGCCACCTATCCAAATCACAATACTAGTATATGCACTCAACCGCACAAGTCAAACCGAAAAGGTAACTATAAAAAACAACTAGCAAGCTACACAAAGGAGCTACTAAAGCAAAGCTAACTAGCTAGCAAAGATAACTAAGAAAGTAATGCGGAGTTGAGTTAGGAGGATATCACCGAGGGGCGAAGAATTGAGCCAATCAATTAATATGATCAAGAGATGAATACCAAGATAACCGAACACCGGGATCAATCAATCACAATATGAAAGTGATGACACAAAGATTTATCCCGAGGTTCACGTGCTTGCCGGCACGCTAGTCCCCGTTGTGTCCCTCTTCACCACGTGGTTCGGTGGCTAATCGGTCACACACCGAGCCTCTCAAAAGGCGCCACAAGAACCTACCAAATGGCAAAAGGTTGCAATGACACGAGCAATTCACTAGCGTTGCCTTTGGCGCTTTGCCGAGGTAGGCACAAACCCCTTACAATCACCGGAGGTGGCCAAGATACAATCACCAACTCTTGCCAACGCCTCCAAGCTGCTCCAAGCCGTCTAGGTGGCGGCAACCACCAAGAGAAACAAGAATCCCGCAGCAAATCAACCACCAAGTGCCAACTAGATGCAATCTCACAATGCAAATGCACTTGGATCACTCAATCTCACTTCGAATATGCAAAGAAGCAAGAGAGATGAGTGGGAGGGGAGTTGCTTAGCTCAAAGTGCTCACAAGTATGTCAAATGTTCGAGAGATAGAGCCTTGAGCCGGCCAACGAGTATTTATAGACGTACCCCTTCGAATATAGCCGTTAGAAACTTAAACAGCCAAAATCGGGGTGACCGGACGCGCTGGTCCAACTGACCGGACGCGCCGGTCGCCCAACGGCTAACACGTGAAACACTGACCGGACGCGCTGGTCCAAACGACCGGACGCGCTGGTCGCCCAACGGCTAACTGCGAAGCAACGACCGGACGCGCTGGTCCAACTGACCGGACGCGCCGGGAACGACCGGACGCGCTGGTCCCGTGCAGGACCGGACGCGCTGGTCGCCTGAGCAGCGCTCAACGAAACAGTGACCGGACGCGCTTAAGAAGATGACCGGACGCGACAGTGCCAGCGTCCGGTTAGAGTCCAGTAAGCTCCCTGGACGACCGGACGCGTCCGATCATCAGTGACCGGACGCGCCTCGCGTCCGATCATCGAACTGAAAAACGCGCAGACACTGAACACTGACCGGACGCGTCCGGTCCTGCAAGGACCGCGTCCGGTGCAGCGTCCGGTCACCTCTGTGACCTCCGTTCGCCTCCGTTTCTTTTCGGACTTCCGGCGTAGTGAAAAATAGGCATTTCAACTTGTCAAAAACGCCTGAATCCCGCGCTCGCAAGCTCGGCGGGAGGGAGAGAGAGACACAAACCCTCTCTACCGCTTAAACTTCACCGCCATCGCAAATGTGCTAACACCACCAAGTGATCTCAACATGTGTGAGTGTGTTAGCATTTTCACAATCATTTTTCGAGGCGATATTAGTTCTATTCAAATGCATATGATCATGAAATGCACATCTAGAGGCACTTAGGAGTTCAATAGCCGCGTCATTCCCCTCTTTATAGTACGGCTATCTATCCTATAATGTAACCACACCCACTATGTGTCTTGGTTACTAAAACACAACCCTTAAGCATATACCTTTGCCTTGATCACATAGGGTTGCGTCCAAATCCAAGTGTGGCCATCATGATCACCATGTCCATCTTGCCACCAACCTTGGAATGTACTAATCCTCATATGCTACATACAACTTAGGCATAGGATTAGTACTTAGGCATTGTCACTAATTACCAACACCAAACATAGGACTTTCAGCGCCGCCGCCGCCGGCACTGCCCCCACAGAGCCGCCCGCGCACGTGGTCAGCAGGCTACAAACCACCTCGGCCCGTACTGCGGATGCCTATGGACGCGCCTCGCCGCCCTGGTGCTTTCCCACCATTTCCCCGTGGCCGCCGACGATCTCACCGGCCGGAGATGGCCGGCCGGCAAACCTCCTCTGCCCCCTCTGTTTCCAGTGAACGGAGGAAGCCGGCACCTCTCCTTTCTCTCTGTGTCTCTCGGTTTGAGTGACCGACGAGCGGGCCCGGCTGAACCATGGGTCCCGCATGTCGGTTAAGTGGTGACAGGATTTGGGTGCTTGTTCGGGTGCGTTTAGCGAGTTAAGTTAGGGTTGAGTAAGTCTGTTTTTAAATTTCAGAAATTTGTAAATCTTCTAAATTCCATATTTCATGCTAGGTAATTCCAAAAATAGCAAATGTGGACTTTTTGGAAACCTTGAGAAGAGATTTTTGCAGTGGAGTCATAAAGTGTTAGGTGTTTGTAGATGTTTTCTGATGTCTTTATTTAAGCTTTAAAAATGCTCCAAAAATGCTTATAAACTTGACCAGAGCCATATCTTGAGTTTTAGATATCCAAAAATAGTGATTCTTGTTTTGTTAATTTTGTGATGACATGTACTTGCTAGGAAAAATATTAAATACACTAGTTTTTCACTGTTTTCTTAGGGTTTTGATTGGACCTTGATAAATAAGGAATTTACATTATATTGCTTGTTATTTTTATATCTTGAGTTGTGCTGCTCCAATTGATGTGAAATTTTTATGGTAGGATTGTCATGCTATGAATGTACTGTGGTACAAATTTCTTGGTCATTGCTTACTGTATGCTCAAGTTATTGAGTTAACTTGTTTATGGCTTAATAAATAGCTTATAAATAATATATAAATGATAAAATAGAAAATGTTGTTCCATCACCTTATTATGATGTTGCTCTTTGATGTTAGTTCATTCTATGGCCATGTGTTCACAGAAAATATTGAGTTTAGGTTTAACTTGCTCTCACATGATTTATTGCAATAGCTATTTGTCTTTTTCATAGAGGTTGATATACTTGACCAAATGGATTGAAATTTGGACAGTAGACTTTTGAGAGCATTTGTAGGCCACTGTAATTTTGGTAGAATTTATTGAGTATTTGTGGTAGGTGTTCATAATTCCACCTAATTATCTAAATAAAATAAGAAAATGCATTAAAAGAATTTATTTAGGAATGCACACTATGTTTTCTAGTGTTCATTGGTCATGTGTGATATGTTGGTAAAGTTGGTTTTGTCCAATTATATGTTTGCAACATAAGTTAATAATTATTCTTGCAAATGAGGTTTCTAGATAGATCTGGAAACTTGGCAAAGTTTTTCATGATAATGTGCTTTGTTGTGAAACTTGTTTATACAAAAGTTGTAGATAATTTATATATATAGCTACTGTTAAAATTTGGTGGCATTTGGCCAAGTAGTTTATGAGTTATGCATGTTTCAAGTTGGAGATCAGAGATGGCTGTTCTCTGTTTGTCAGGAACAGATTTTAGAACTTTGTAATTTCGACTTATTTAACTTGTGAATCATGCTATGATGATATTAGATGATATGTATAGAATTTCATAAGCTTTCTAGAATGTCTTCTTGCAAGTCATTTGGATTTATAGAACTCCAGATATGATTGATTTATTTAGCTATTGCATGTATGTCCAGAATTGCTAAAAATACATGAATGCTTGGTTAACTTGCTGGCATGTTGCTAAGTATGATTCTTGTCCTAGGTGATTAAGTTAGTACACCTGAGACTTTGTAAATCTTGTGTCATGCTTGGTATTGCGTTCTTTGCTATTTTAGCATGTTTGTTTGTGTGAGGTGACTTAAGTAATGTGATGTGCTTACGTGTCTTTACTATAACCTTATACTTGCCTTGATTAACGTGCGATGCATCACCTATTGCATTTCCTTGTATTCATACACTTGCATCTTGCATCTCATTTAGGTACGCTAGATGCACCACGTGAAGGACGTGTTGTGGAGCCAAACCCGAAGATGGAGTTGGTGGATCCATCCCGAAGGGAAATGCTCGCCAAGCGAATTCATCTGACATACTCTAACTTGAGTCGGATCCCAGGCAAGCCCCGGAGCATTATAAGCCTCCTATCTTTAAAGCAATTAATTCTATATATGTTATAAGTATTGTTGCATTAAGTGATAGGAGTTGGTTGGAAACCCTTGCTGCATTATATCATTCCTTGTCCAGATATATGAATCCTTGAATCCTACATAGATTAGGATCGAATAGATGCTTAGCCCTGCTTTAAACGGTAGAAGTCAGGTGATTTCCTGTCACCTGCGAGATATAGGGATATTCATATATAGCATGGTTGGCTATATTTGCTATCGTGGAAAGGAACCATGTGTTAATAAAATGAAATGAGACCGGGCGGGATGATGATAGTGAAGCGACAAGGCATGGAGGTCTTGGGTGTGAATCTATCCCCGTCTGAGTCGTTTAAGGACCGATTCGCTGTACGTCCTTGAGTCATGTTGAACGCAGTCTAACACTTAGTTGGCCGGATAAGTCGTTCCGACCGCGAAGCCGAGTAATGTGATTCAGGCCGGGAATCGAATGGTAGGTTGCTTCTTGGAGGAGAGAAAGGATGTGCTTGGGGATATTGGCGTGAGACCAAGGGGGGTTAGAGTCCCTATCATCTGGCAGAGTGTCGCCCTTGGGGTCACGACATCATTCGGACCTGCGATTCCTAAATCATATGAAAAGGTGGCCTGTGCGACCCTGGCAGGGGTCTGCACGGTGAGTGTTAGAAATACCCCTCCAGCTGGATAGGAATTCGATTCGAATCGCCGTCGCTCCCGGTTAGTGAGCACTTGACTTGAGTAGCGGCAACGTAGATTCCATTAAATTAAACGGATGGTTAATTGGATAACGATGGAATTGTTGCCTCAATTTATACATGCTATGGTTAATATTGTTTGCTCCTAATAAAGTGAGTGCTCTAGTACAGGTTCTAATATAGATGCTAGGTTAATGATAATTAACTTGATGCTTAAGCATTAATGATTGATCATCTATATTAAGCTTTTATGCAAAATGTTGTCAAGCCAGCTCACTTTATATCAGCCTTGCATGATCCTTGGTGTCACCTTATTTCTGGTTTCTGACGGTTAAGTCTAGCTGAGTACTTTGTCGTACTCAGGGTTTTATCCCCACTTGTTGCAGGTTGTGATGTATCATGGCGGCTGCAAGAGTTGGTTGACTCCTGCCGTAGTGGCGGAGTGTGATCACGGGCATGATCCTCCTTATTTACCTTATCTCTAATGCTTTTGTTGGAAGTCGACCGTGGTACTGACATGTATTTGAAATAAGAATAATGTTAGTTTCAAATTACTTTGCTTCCGCTACTTTTGAACTTAAGTTGTAATAACTATGTTGAACTCCGATGTATATTGAACTACTTGTGAAATGGTTGTAACATGTGACTTGTTATGTTGAATCACTATGATCTTGGCTTGTATGTTGGTTGGTTTGAAATCCCTCGTGATTTCACTGGACTACCGGAGTTATATGGGCTCAAGTGTGAGAATTTGATCATTTCGGTGATTGTTTTTGTACTTGTGCTCTTATAATTTAGACGGTTCTGTTACACTCTAGATATACGTTTTAAGTGGCAGAGTTCTCCAAAACAGGTCCTTACGAACCTCATTGACTTAGGATCATCTTAAGGGACGGGGTCTGTGATAACAGGTGCACAAGCTCTTCACATTCTTTAGGGTTTGATTGATTATTTGTATTAGGCTTAGCTTATATTAAGCATTATGCAGCATAAATCTAAGCCAACATAAACACATGTAATAATGTCTTGATATTTGGTTATTTTGTATAAATAAGATGTATTCGATAAAATTGTGTTTGTTTGTTTATATTATTATTTTTATATATAAGCAACCTATATGTTCTATTAAAGATCTCATGTTTCTAATAAAACGTGAGAATATTTTTTTTTTGTGTGTCTATCCTCTTGCAAATATGTATTGTTTAGGGGCCGTTTTAGAACTTAAAATTAGCTAGCTAATAGCTAATAGCTACTAACTTTAAGGTACCTCATTTTTAGTAGGTGAGCTATTTGGATCCATGTGTTAGGTTAGTGAGTTATCGGTGCATATGAACTATTAGCACTAGTTAAGTAGCTTCCAACTAATAATTAGCAGGTCTATTTAGATCCACTAGTACCAATTTTAGCTGCTAATGTTTTGTACTAATAGACCCAAATATGTTTTTAATTAATATAAAAAATGTAAACATACTTAGATAGCATTGTGCGACTTTGCGAGCAACCAAACACGAACAAAACCCACTGCATAAGACTATATAGGCTATGTAAACGGCCAATTAGACCCTAAACCACTTACACCTCGGCCCCACTTGTCTGGAGTTAACACTCGAGTCTGTTACGCTGATCGGGCCCGCTCACCATCGACGTCCACGCACACCGTCACGTGGGCCCATCGGTCATTCTACCCCACGTAGCAGGGACACAAAACACAGGGGTCCCACATCTCCGGATAAAACGCAGCGACCACACAAACTAGTGACCACCACAGTCGACAACGGCATCCCTCTCTCTCATCTCATCTTCCCACTCCTTCCATTTGTCCTCTTCCTCTCCCTCCCACTCCACGCCACCGTGCCCGAACTCCAAAGCGCCGCGCCGCCCGCCAGCCACCACCCCCTCCTCACCCAGATGCCGCGGCCGTCGGGATCGCAGGAGCGGCGCCTCGCCGTGCTCCTGTCCCACTTCCACCCGTGTTGCGAGCCTCCGCGCACCATCCCCGGCGTCGCCAGCGCCGAGTGCCTCGGGACCGCAGCTGCGGCGGAGGCCGAGACGGAGGGGAGCCTCTCCACGTCGCCCTGCGCAGGAGGAGAGGAGAAGGGGGAGTCCTCGGGTGGCGGGCACTGCGTGTTCTGCAACATCGTCGCGGGCACCGCGCAGGCCTTCAAGGTTAGTATGCAAGGCTCCCAGCTTGTTCAACCATTCTGCGTGTAATCGCGTCGCTACTCGAGGCGTTCTCTACTTGTCCTGGTTTTTCCAGCACTTTCGTGGACTATGGAGGTTTCAAATTTGCTCTCGTGATGGCTTCGTGTGTCAAGTTGTTGATGAACTGGTTGCCTGTTTATTGATGAATTCGGATTGTTGTGTGCTGCATTTTGCAGCTCTACGAGGATGATATGTGCTTGTGCATCCTGGATGCTAAACCTCTAACAAGCGGGTAAGGGTTTAACGCTCTTCTCACTTGTCAGCTCTATCATTACTTCGGTTCTCTCATTGGTGTGCTTAATAATTTCGTTCAGTTACTTGAGTTTGTCAACCCACGATTAAAACAACATACATATAGTGACTTGTGTGAAACGTGAATTTTCACTGGTCGTTTGATTTTATTTGGGTAACATGCGGTTTTTGTTATTTGTGTGCATCAAGTTTGTGTTGCTTTGTTTGCTATGTTCGATTAACGTGAATTGGCAAAGAATGTCTGAAACAGTCTGTACTAAAAGTTAGTATGTTGGGCACAGTGAAGAAGTTGAGATGGTTTGCTTGATACAAGGGTAATCTAGACTTTTTGTTTGTGCAACTGACTCTAAATAGTATTCAATAGGCCGTCGGATATTCAAGTACGCACTAGAATGAATGGATGACAATGACATAATTAATGCCCAATGTGAAAGGAAGCATTACTGCTAGAATCTGGACTTGAATGTTTTGATCTTCAGTGTTTGGATAAATCACAGATGCCATATGTAAACCAATCTTTTCTGCCCTTTTGAGCTGTAAAATTGTAGAATACTGAAGAACTGGGAATGACACCAGATTGGATTTGGACATCTCTGTTGTCGTTTGCTTGTCAGCATTCTGAGTGTTTTTTTTAAGAAAATCTAAATGGCACCTCTGGTCCCTCCATTTGACATTGTGATTTATGCACCAGATGGCATGTGCACTTTTAAAATCTGTGCAATTGTTAGTCCTGTAGATTACCTCTTTCATGAATCTAGAATTTGCAATGCTGAGTTCCTTTGAGTGCCATTATATAGCCTTGTGGTATTATTGATCAGGCCTGATATGTCCTCAACTACCAGTGGCACTCTTAAAAAAATGGTAGTTGAGTTGCAGCTCTTTAGGTGGCTAAACATTTTGTATTATCTCATTATCTGGGTTATAAACATTTCAATGCACGTTGACATCGATTCTGCTTTGGTGACATGTCTTCACTTTGTTGGCTCACTGGTCATCCAGTTGTTGCTGTACTGTAAAATACAATCTCCATCCCGGATGCAATTCTAGCTTTGGTCAGAATCAAACTAATTTAAGTTTGACTGAGTATTTAAGACTCCAAATAGGTATATTATGAAAATATATTCCATAACACATCTAATAATACTCATTAAAAATGATAATATCTTTGTATATAAATTTAGTCAAACTTAAGATAGTTTGACTGAGCACTATTCTAGAATTGCATCCTTTTTGGGATGAACGGAGTCTCACCTGTATCATTATTTGTAGCGAATTCAAGGAAGTATCTGTCCTTTTGAACTGAATAGTATGGAGAAGCATATGTCTAGAGTTCGAATTGGCATCACATCAGTCTTGACTACAAAAATGCGCTTGTTTAGTAGTGATGTTCAACATGAACAATTTTTTTGGTTGGTGAAGCTCTATTAGTTAACAATGTTTATTTCCTATTCTGTAAGAGCTTAAGGACATGCAATATAGTTTTTTGGTGCTGGTGCACATGTCAGTTTACTACTGAATAATTTCTTAACTGAACCATCTATAACTCTTATTTGGTCTTAGCTCATGTGTTTAGTGCATTGTTGTAATGCCATTTGTAACATCATCACATGTTAATGCATTTTACCCTCAATTAATGTTCTTTATTTTTCTGTTCCCTCTGTAGGCATTCCCTTATCATTCCAAAAAGCCATTACCCATCACTGCAAACAACACCACCAACTGTAAGTTTCGTTGTCATAAAAACACAGAAGAGCTTGATTAGTTACGTGGTTGATTGGATAAGCAATTGTCTGGGTACAATATGTTACTTATATTCCACTGTAAACATTATGTGGAGTTTATATTTTATTCTTTCTGTTTCTTCTCTGGACAGTCAATTATCACCGTATTACTCCAGTTATACATATTTTGTCCTTTTTTTTCGATTGGCACAAGGCCATGATAAGGGCCCCCTTTGGAAATCGGGTATTTTTCCTGTTTCCTGCGTTTTCCTGTGAAAATGGCCTTATTCATGTATGCTTGTGTGAAATTCTTGCATTCCCAAAGAGGTCTAAATAAGAAAATAAATTCTATACTGTTTTGCATTGCTAATCTGAAAACTATCTTGTGCTTTTATGGCTCTGTGAAGATATTTCCTCTTGTTCATCAGTCACCAAAGATTCATAGTAAAACTTATGTTTCATAAACAATATTTCCATAGTACATATGCATTTATAATTCATTAGATTATGTGGTGCTTGTTTACTTCAGTGCACTGCATTATAGGGAAATTGATATGAACCCGCAAGGGTTTGTAGTCGATCTTTCGATGAGAAGCGTGAGAAACTCGATTTGGGGATGGAGATGACGTTCATGGCCCGACTACAGCCTTCCAAGCTGCGCCTTAGCAACCGATACACCACCTCCAATAGCCGTCGTGATCTTGTGGAGCACGATCAACCAAACCACTAGGGTAATTCCTGCAAGCAATCGAAGAACAAGCAAGAACAAGTACAACAAGCAACTCAATTGCAAATATGGAGATGAAAAACCAATCTGAACTCACAAAGTTGGGGTTCTGAATCAAGTAGAACGGATGGTCTAGTCAACACACGCGTCTACAAGGAAGTAGCAATGGCTAAACTTTCAACAAAACAAAACTCAATCTGTTTGTGGCGGCTCTAATCCTTATTAATACCTAGGGGAACGACCAGGGGGGTGTTGGGGTTATTCTCCAACCCTAGGACACGTCCTTAATGGACCCAAATTGATACATGGACCATCGGCCCAAAATAGGGTGACGCAGCACCAAAGGCAGAAAAGGTCCCGGTGTTGAAACGACGATTGCGGAAACATCGGATAAGATGTAGCCATGAGTCCAGATCCGTTGGAAAATAGACTTGATAAGCTTTCCAAAAAGTGCTATAACGTCCCAATCGGAGTCTGTATGAAGTCGTGGTGACCGTCGCAATTTGGGACTATTTTGCAGTCCGAATTCAACTTCCAAAACGTGTTGGACTTGGACTCTTTCTGTCCTTGGAACCAAAGTGACGTGGTGGCCTAGCGGAGGACGTTAGGAATACTTGGATTTGGTCCCCAATCAACTTCATTAACCTTCCATGCTTTCCATATGCTATCAAACCTTCCCTTGATCCATGTAAGTAATTCTGAAAATGAGAATGAACACACATCATGGTGCAGCATCAATTTATCAAATGCATCAATGATAAGCCTCATATAGAATGGTTGCACCTTTGATATAGAAGTGGTTGGCATGGTCATCTTTGAGCCAATGATGTCCTCATCAGAAATCCTGTAGATTAACCTTTGATTGTTTAAATTCAGGTACTAGCAGCTATCTGCTCTAAATTTCCACTCCTGGGTACAGCAATCATGAAGGCTACTCAATGTGGTAGGTAAATCATGACTTACAGGCTTCTTGTTTTCACCCTGTAAATTATTTGGATAATTAACTAGTATTAACACTATCCTCTTATAAGACTGTTTGCTTGTGTAAGCTACATAAAACTGATAGTAATAACATCCTATAAGTATTACTTTTGTATTTGTGTTCCATTTTCTCATATATTGTGATTATTCTTCTGTACAAAACAACTTTGTTTTGGCTACATTTATCTCAATGTTTCCCTTTTTAGTTTGAATTGGTTAGTGCATTTTACTCAATATATGGTATGACACCCATAGATGTTCAGTTCGAATCCTTGCTAGCGCAATTTAATAAAAGAATGATTGTTTGCTTCTACACCTGAGGCTTGACTGAGCCTCCACGTATAGTAGAGTGTTGAAATATAACTGAATTGCTCACTCTTCACCATCTGCTTAAGCTTTTGGGTTGAACTGCATGCAACATTAAAATGTTTACTGGTATATAATTCTGCTACTTCTGCAGCTTCACTAACCAGCATAGGGTTTTCTGCTCAGTTACTACTCTCTGATGAAATATTGATGTTCATGCGGTATTTCTTTTATCCTATGATCCCATTGACATTTTTTTTCTTTTGTGCATTAGACAACATTAGGTTTGAGTGTCTGAGAGTCTGGAAACACAAAAGAACTTTTGTTCACTACATCTTTTTTGGTCTTCGCGTGTAGTACTTCAGGCAAATGAACAACCATGGAAAATATTCGATACCCCAGAAATGTGAATACATATGCTGTTTAAGTAACTTATGATATTATTTCTTCATTGGTATCTTTGTTGACCCTGCCCAGAACTTGAGAGGTATTTTTCTTATATTGGTTTGCATTGGGTTAATCACAGCCTGGTATCTGGGGTTCTTAAGAATGCATAACAAAGCATTTGCCAGTGTTCACCTAGACGTTTTAACGGCCTAGTCAGGCACTCATCGTTTAGCCAATTGCTTGGACTAAACGGGCGTGTAATCAACCTATGTGAACATGAATGGCAGCCCTCACGCTGTAAATCTGCCTAGACGGCTTATAGGAAAACATGGCATTTGGGTAGCAAAAAGACAAGTTAGGGTTCTTTTGGGCACTCACCTCAATGTAGATTTTTTAGAAGCAGTAATGAAGCATGTTGTTGATGTGCTGTTTGCATCGATACTGATACATGGTGTTAAAAACTTAGTTGCTGATAGCAGTAATCTTATTAACTTCGCAATTTTATTGCCACTTCCGCACTGTGCATAATGAGTTATACATCTAAAATCATGAATTTCGGTTTCAAAATGTGTCCAGTGTGCTGTTATTTTTTACTTTATAGTTTATAAGTGTGTAAGAGCTTGAATTATAGAACTCATCTATGTCATCTCTTATTATGTGTAGTTACCTACTTTAGGTGACCATATTACTTTCCCTAATAGTATCCTTTTTGTTTAGATGCATTCAATGTGCTAATCAACAATGGAGAGAAGGCAGGACAAGTTATTTTTCATGTGAGTAATATGACATGCTATTTTTTACTACCTGACTTTGAAAAAATATCATGCTACTATTATCTGTACTGTCTGTACCAAGTTTTGTTAATATAGAGGTTTTATTGCAGACTCATGTGCACATCATTCCTCGTAGCAAAGATGATAACCTGTGGTCCTCAGAGGTAATTGAATATTTGCTTATGTCTCCTTTCATGCTCAAGTAATTTTCTCTCATAATTTCTATTGATATACTGGAATTGCGTACATATGCACAGACCTACTCAAGGAACCCTATTTCGCATGGCCAGGAAACTAAGCATCTTGTTAGCAGCATCAAGGAAATAATCTCTTCTTCCCCCAAAGACTACAGTACTTTAATGTCCTCCATACCAAAGGAACTCTGAAACAACTCAATAAGAACGTAGACAACCGATTCAAGGGGCATTTTTGGCTTTTCCTCTCGTTCAGCTTGAAGAGCATTGCTGCGGGAAGAATTGATGCACAGCTTGTCTCAGTCATGCCTTGAAGAATTGATGAAGTCCTGGGTTCGAAGCCGTCTCTCTGCAGAATTTCTGCGGGGGTAAGACTTTGCTTCGGTTATTCCCTTCCTCAGACCCCACTCGTGTGGGAGCCTCTGGCACTGGGTCTGCCCTTTACTGATGAAGTATTGAGTTGTAGAAAAGGCAAATGCAGTAGATCCTAAGGTCATAGTTGGTACGTGACAGTGATCAGAAACCATCTTGTGAAGAATTGTAAAGATTTGGTTTCTGAAAGTTGGTAGGTTTAAACTTATGGTATTAAAAAGTGAGAGAATGAGAACCGGCAAACCTGAGCCTGGGGTGTAAGTGGTGGATTCCAGTCCACCCAATGTTTTGATCTCATCAGAAAGAGACATGGATATATGAATGAGTACATATGGTGGCGATTTGAATCACAAGCCATTTTCTTTCTGAAACAGAGATAAGCCAGTAGAGCGCTCTGAACAATGCTGTCTCTGATTATTCAAATTTTCAAGTCCTGCGGCTTGTTTAAAATTAGTGCCTGCATGAGCATGATCCATATTTTGGTGTTTGATGTTCTTTTCACATGAAATTCTTGATCTTCATATAGCAGGAGTAACATGGCTTTGTATCATTTGCACTTTCATCGGGCAAGAAAAAAAAACAAGTTTTTGAAACCATACAAAAATTTAACAGACACAATTCATAAAACATTTAATTGTTTCGTAAGAAACAACCCAATAATACTATGTATTCTTGTATTATTCTCTCTTTGCATGACATAACATTTTTGGATCGCGTGGCATGCCATGGAATCCATTGGGAATGGCTGAAGCCGAAGCTACTATTCCCATCTGTGTCCATAGATCCAAGTATCCAACCAAACAAACCCTACATCAAATATACTTAATTCTAGGAAATTCTCTGTTCCAAACGAAGAGTTTTTCTTTGATTCGTTCGAGAACTGAACCATGAGACGTTAAATTCGTACCGAGCGATTTATCAACAAAAAAAAACGTACTGAGCGAAATTCATGGGGTCGCCATTTTGCTGAGCGGCAACCATGCTGCTAGGGTGCTGCCTCGCCGCTGTGCCAATCCCCCCCCCCCCCCCCCCCGGTCCCAATACAATTAAGACATTCGGACAGACGGATGTCTCCGACCACGCGCCGCTCGCCCAACGACTCTATCCGTTCATCCTGTCCACGCTCCCGATACTCGCTGCGCTGTTTTCTCCCTATGTCGCCCTGCCCATCCGCCCACCCCACTCCGCCGTCAGTCACCCGTAACGTCGCGCCCCCGCCGCGCGGCGCCCCATCCTCTACGCCTCCTCCGCACCGCATTCCTCACCGGGCCCAGCCTGCCTTACCCGCCTCCACACGCTGCCTCCTCGCCGCGGCCGCCTCCATCGAGCTGGCGAGCCGTGGCCGCCTCCACTGAGCCGGTGAGCCTCCACGACGGATGCTCCAGCAAGCAGGCGAGGGGGACGAGATTCGTGTGCCGTCGCGCTCGCCGGCGAGTTTCCCGTGCTGCTGTCACACAGCGAGGTCCATGTGCCGCCGTCGACCTCCGCGTCGGCGTGCCTCCGTTCGTCCGAGCAAAGTACATGTTGCAAGGGTATGTTTCAAATGTTTTATGTGGATGTTGCAATTGTTTCATCTTGATATTGCAAAAGTACATCGGAATGATGCACATGTTGCAGTAGCTATACACGTATGTTTCAAGTGGATGTTCCAAATGTTTCATCTCGTTTTCAAGACGTATGTTTGCAAGTGTTTTATCTGGATGTTGCGTACGTTTTTACACATATGAAGTGTTTTTCAAGTGTTTGTTGAAAGTATTTCAGATGCATATTTTGAATGTTTCAGCTGTTTCGTATGTATGCTGCAAGTGTTTCATCTCAATATTTCAAAAGTAGATATGATGTTGTAGCTAGTGTTTTATATGTATGTTTCATGTGTTACATCTGTCTTCAGACGTATGTTACAAGTGTTGTATCAGGATGATTCAAAAGTAGATTGGATGTTATATCTCTGTCTTCGCTTTTCTGCTGTCTCACCTTCGCCTCGGTGTCTCCTCCTCCTCCTACCATCACTGGCTGGGCATCCGCCACTCTCTCCCTCTCTTCTAGATGCTGATGTAGCCACCTGCTGGCCGTGTGCATGCGCAGGAGAAACAAAAGGGGGCGGGAGCAGGGACTCCCCACGTGCAGTTGGGCGGCACGAGCACTGTTGTTTTTTAGCACTTTGACGCCTGCGGCTAGAGATGGCAACGGGTACCCGAAACCCGAGTACCCGACGGGTATTACCCGATAAAGAGGCGGGTATGGAATGAATTTTCTACCCGTGGGTATGTTATTGGGCAAAATCTTATACCCATCGGGTATGCGGGTACGGGTGCGGGTGTATACTACCCATACCCGCATACCCGCGGGTAAGACATACCCGCAAAAATAACTAGCCAACCTCAGTTATTTTAGCGCATATAAGTCATGAATTTGGCCCATTGAGACATCCACTATATTTCTAGTAGATTGTCTTTGTTGTAATGATGCTAATAATATTTGTTAGCATGTTTGTAACTTGTTGGAAGCTTAGAATGATTTATTTTTGCATGTGACTATTTGATATTTTTAGATAATTTTCGGGTATGCTATCGGGTACGGGTTACCCGTCGGGTGAGAATTACCCGGCGGGTACGGGTATGGAACTATTCTTTTACCCGCATGCGGGTACAGGTAACCCGACGGGTAAAATTTTACGGGTGCGGGTACGAGTACGGGTGAGCACTACCCGTCGGGTACGTACCCGTTGCCATCTTGACCTGCGGCCTGCGTGCTCGGCTTTCTGCGCGGGCTTGATGGGCCGTGAGATGGGCTTACGGCTTACCTCACAAGCTCTCTTTCCACGCGAGTTTCTACGAGTCCGTCCAGTCGCCGCCACGCTCTCGGGCAGGGCCAAAGCAAAGCGTCCCGGCGGCAGCCCTCTGCTCCGGCGACCGGGTTCCTTCGCCCCTGACTCTGCCCCAAGCGAGCGCCGTGCTCGTGTCGCCTTTGCTTCCTCTTCCCCTGCCCTGCTTCGGTCCCGCGCCGCCGCTTTCTATCCTGCCGTCGCCCCGGAGCTCATCGTGCTGAGCTCCAGCGACGCGCCGAACGGATCTGGAAACTTCGAGGATGCTTTGCTGTACTGGCCACCTGGCGTCCCTTCTCCTCTTCGCACTGCTATCTGTTTCTTCCCTTCTGCTCGTCGACGGATCGCATCAGGACCAGGTACTAGTATACTCCGAGCTCCTCTTGCTGAATTCTAGATTTGTGCGCGCAATTCATGCTTCTCCGGTTGTTATAGTGCACAAGCTAATGTTCTCCGGGGGTGATTATTAAGCTTCGCATCGGTTAGATTCATTCAGTAAGGCAAGGATATGCAAAGTTGAGCTTGAGCTGATTTGTGGGCTGTAGTTGAACGAATTCTCAGCCTGATCGGCTGCACTTATTCGGCAGCTGCAGCTAGTGTTTGAGCACATTTTCTGGCTCTGAGTTTAGAGCACTAAGGTTTTATCTCCTGGTGTATCTGCATACTAGGCTATCTTTAAAAATTCAGAGTTTAGAGGTGCTATGTTAGCAGTTTTGACTTGTACAAGCTTATCGGATTAGTTTTCACTGGAAACATGGGCATGGTGTTGCCACGCCTACACCAGATTTTGGCCGGTGTAGAATTTGGTGCAAGTTGTAGTGACTTGGAGGTCTCTCCATATGATGTATGCATCTAAATCTGTGGCATGTCAGCAAATATGGTTTATGATGATGCTAGGAGTGGCATTGAGGTAACATTTCGCTATATGTGGCCTGAGTTTAGTTCAGGTTGCATGTCTACCGTAACTTGCACAAAAGGCCTGATTCTTGTGTTGGTGCTGCACAAATTCCGCCAAATTCACCATGTCGTTAAAGCATGTCAAGAGCCTTTCTAAAATCTATTCTATAAATCATTATTTGGAGTCATTTAAGTGAAAATCGCTTTCTATATATTTGTATCTTGTGTGTAGTCTAGAAAGCTATCCTCATTATTTATCTTTAGCCAGTGCGAAATCCGGAATAGAGGATGTTTATATTTGATATCCAATTGAAGAGGCTGTTTGTGAGTTTTTTTTTCCACGATAATCTCTATTCATGTAAATTAGGAAAGATATAAGATGCTCTTAGCGGATTGTTCGCCGAGCCGTGTGTCGAACGTCATTGTCCTTAAGTTGAGCGTTAAGGTTGGTAAAGGTAGAAAAATGGATATTTGAGAAAATGTGAACCTGTGTCCGGGAGTTAAAAATGGTATACTCCTACACAATAATGCTAAATAATTTACTGCCTCACCTAAGTAACTTTATCAAACACAAAAAAAATCATATGAATGTTAGTACCCTCATTGCAATTAGATAAAAATCAATCCAGATTTAGTTTCAGAGCAAGCAGAGCACACTTGGTAGTGGATGGATTAAACTTGTTAATTCCATTCTGGTTTTACATTTGGAAGGATATATTTCGGAACTGTCTACTTGAGTGTACTATTCTGGATTTATTATTTTAAGTATTTTTTTTTGGTAAAATGGGAAGTGGCATCAGAGATGAATATTTTATTTATTGACGAAAGAGAAGACACAAACCTTGGGCTGGCCCGCTGGTGCAAGTTGGGCCTTTGCCCTAACTAGGTACGTGTGTCAAGTTTTTGTTCAATATGATTAATATAGCGGCCTCACGTCCACGAGACCATGCAAAGCCGCCGCTCGTCCGCACGAAGCTACTGTCCCGTGCCCGTAGTAAGCGCTTGCCTGGGCTCGCTTGCTCGATGTAGCTGCTCATCCACGTGGCCACGTTACTCGCTTGCCTGGCGCTACTGGCGCGAACGCTACCCGCAGCTTGCCCGCTTCGTCTCTTGCTACCGTTCATCCTCGTGGGCACGGAGAGATCTCTCCGACACCAGCTCTCTGTCTTGCTCTTTCAGTCTCTCTCTCTCTCTCATGGCGGCGGCCAGGCCTTCCCGGCACGGAAGAGGGCCTCGGTGGCTCCGGCGCGGTCCTTGGTGTGGGCACGTCGACCCCGGCGTGGGGGTGGGAGGCACGGTGGCCCCGGCCACCTCGTACTGGGCGAGGAGCGCGGGCACCTGCCCCGGCCATGGCGGCGCAGACCCGCCCCCGGCCATGGCGGCGCGGTGACCTTGGCCCCTCGACCATGGCAGGGCACGGCACCCTCGGCCACTGGTGCGGCCGTGAGGTGGCCCCGGCACGGTCGCAGCCGGTTCCCCGACGCGAGATGCAGCCTGTTCCATGGCGCGGCCGATTCACCGGGAACGTTCTGGAGATTTCGGGTCCACGACGAAACGGGCAGGGATCCGAACCGATCCAAGATCTGACGGTTCACATCGCAAGTTGGCTCGATCTAACGGCTAACGGGTTAACGGGTGACGTGGCCCTATCCACAAGCCCGCTTTTGGTGCAGGATTCGTTTATAGAGATGCCTAGTTTACCCTCTCAAGTGTTCTCCAGTGCCTGTTGTCAATTTGAAAACTGGTGGAGCTTATCTGAATTTTACTAACAAGAAAAGTATGAGATTGGTTATCTTGCAATCACTGATTCACTGGTCCAGATATTTCAGCAAATTATACCTAGGGTGTGTTTGGTAGGGATTCTCAAAACAGTTTCTCTCCAGAAATAGCAGAATTCCTACCAAACGGAAGCTGTTTGTCCTGAGAAACAGAACCAGTTTCTCTTCATACATGTTTATCTGAGAAACCAAATCACTGCCAAACACTCCCTATTCATGCAACTTTGATTCATTCCTTGAAACTAAGTACTTATGGTACTGCTAAGAAATGTCAGAAGATCACTGCTGTGTCCCAGATCACTTGCCTTTGTATCGCCACATGAGCAATTATTGTTTTATGGTGATAGAGGAATTAAGACGGATAATGCTTACAATGTGTTCTTCCTAAAAAAACATTGTACTAGTACAACTGATATGCACTTTTTTAGTGTTGCCTTTTCTCCACTGTTCTCTTTGATGCATCTTACTTATTTTGGCTAATGCAGAAACTGTTCTTTTTTATGCTTTAGGAATTCCGTGAAGCTGTTGGATCCAGGTACTGTATTCAAACACACAAACTGCACATGGAATTTTTTTTGTGTATTGTTGTTTTCTGTGTGAAGGGCAGGTCTGGTGCAGTTGGTGAGTGCTAGCTCGCCGAGTCACCAGGTCCTGGGTTCGAAGCCGTCTCTCTGCAGAATTTCTGCGGAGGTAAGACTTTGCTTCGGTTATTCCCTTCCCCAGACCCCACTCGTGTGGGAGCCTCTGGCACTGGGTCTGCCCCCTTTTTGTTGTTTTCTGTGTGTTCCACCTAAAATAAAATGATTTTGTTCTGTGTGTACCATTACAATTTATAAGGTTCACACCATCATTATCCTAAAGTAGCTTGTTCCTTGTAGCCGTAATGAAATTAGGAAAATAAAGATGGAATTACTCGATTGAGAAATACAATTTAGATTTCTATGTAGAATTTGATACATGTACTATTGTCCTCTGCTATTTCACTTGATTCCAGAATTCTTCTTCAAACAAATCCAGATGCACATGAGGTGCATTGCTCAAGGGAAAGGAGCCGTGCAGCTTGGGAAGCTATTGATGAGGTAGCACATGCAACCTAACAGTTCTATCTGCGTTGCTGCATCCGTAACATTGTTACATGCTGACCCTCATTTCTTATGCAGTATTTGATGCCCTTCGTGGAAAAAGAGAAATATGAGCTCCCAAGCAAATGTAGACTTCGTCCTGATAATGACATGTTTCGGGAGCAAGAGCAACATAAGATTCATTTTGATATTAATGAGTGGCATTGTGGCTTTTGCAAGAAAGCTTTCCGAGCAGAGAAGTTCCTTGATCAACATTTTGAAAATCGGCACAAGAATCTTGTGGATAATGTATGTTTACATACCAGTAATTATATTTCTTTAGTATATGTTTACTTATCAGGAATTTGATATTGTCTGTGCTGTTTTCACAAGCTACGACACAACATAGGCGAAACAGAATATAAAAGCTTACAATTATACACAAATGTATGACAATCTAATCCTGATATAAACAATTATGATCCTCTGTAACAACTAAGTAGGACTGCTTGCTTCCAAGTGTCCATGGTAGATACTTCTCTGAAATAATTTCATTTCTTATCAGCATAATCAACTGTAAATTGTGTGATGAAAGCTCCAAAACTGTCTCTTATTTTGACTTTCTATTGTGTCACTCTGAAGGGTATAAACTTTGACACTGATATCATGTTGTGAAAACAAGGCTGACTTTGGCAAATATATCTTGTGAAGTGAATAGTGAAAGAACAAATTAAAACTACTTTCAACTTGGTGAAAAATTTGACAGTTAGTGCTTGCATTGTGTATACCCTTGAATTTAAAATAAGGTTTTGTTTTCAGCTTGGCACTCAAAAAAGAACCCATGTGAGGATTACTGGACATTTCTTTTTTCGCTCTAATTTGGACTATAGTTTTCAACATATCCTTGATGGTGCGTGTGTGTTCCATCATGTGTTTTTTATTACAAAGGCGCATGTGTGTTTTATGTAAAGCTGTGAGTGTTGGGCTTCATCTCTAGCCTGTTTCTCGTCTCTTTTGGGTTTCATCTCTAGCCTACCCCAACTTGCTTGGGACAAAAGGCTATGTTGTTGTTGTTGTTGTTGTTGTTGTTGTGTGAGTGTTGGGCTTATGGGTTTTAAACCCCTTTATTCTTAATATAATGATACACATCTCTTCTGTGTATTCGAGAAAAAAAAAACATTGCTTGATGGTCTGGCAATTGTTTTTTCATGGACACCCTTCGACAAATGCAAATCATAACTTTCAGATATGTACAAACTATCTAGCTGAGTTTCAGTAATTCCAGATTTCAGATAAGCCAACTAATGAGATGCTATCTATAATCCAAAACTTTCACTGATTTAAAGTAATCTGCTTTCTAGCCGGAAAAGAGAAGAGATAGGAAGAACCTTTTTGTATTTATAAGCCTTTTTGGCTATGCACTTAAAGGTACCGAGTTAACTTGTTTTATTTATCCTGGTTGATTCAACTTTATGTTTTTTTCCCATGAGGTCGGTTGGTGGCTGTATATTCTCTTAATTAAAAAGTCATTTACCATCCCAAAAATAACAGATTTTGATTTTTTTTAGAGCGAAGGAAGATGCATGGCAGATCTATGCGGAGCACTTCACTGCGATCTGATGATGCAGTTCAAGAAACCAAAAAGTAAATGCAATGCAGCTGCAGCTACAAGGAATCGTCATCTTTGTGAGGTTCTTATCATATTTTTTTTGTATCTGATATAAATTTGTTTGGTTGGTTGGTTTTCTGCTATTCTAGTAACGTGCAAGATACCTATCTGATTCCGATAACTTGATTGTGCATTTTTAGCTTGTGCTGTTTGTGTAATGTTTTGGTTTTCCATATGGTATTCTACATATTTAGGGCTTCAGTAGACATGGCTTCACATGTTCTACCCTTGTTTAAAACCACTGTTTTTGCATTGTGATACTGAGAAGCAGCATCAGTTCATACATGCAGGCACACTGCCCACTGGTGTGGTTAGTTCATTTAATTAGATGAAACCATGTGAAGATTACATGTTTGTCTTCTAGCTCTGAATCAACTTGCATGCTCTGGCCAGCCTCTTCGATATTAGCATAACTGTATTTGTCTTGAATCAATATTGAAGAATTGCGGGAAAATACATTCCCATGGCTTTTGCTAGTTTTGTCTTATACTTTGTTTCATATGGCAAACAATAAATGTGCTATCTAGCTACCTTCTACATGTGTTTGTATGATAGCAACGTTCAACTCCCTCCTTTTACCGACAGAGCCTTGCAGACAGTTGCTTTCCTGTTAATCAAGGTCTTGCTGCCAGCCGTCTTCATGGTAAGTGGAACATGAGTGAATGTAATGATCACTCATTCACATTTGCCTTGTTGATGTACACGTCTTTCCAATGCAGCTAGCATTGCATATATTTTCGGACACAACTGGTTTTGTAGAATTTTTCTGATGTAGTTTGTTTTGCAGAATTCTTCTTGCGCCAATTTTGTGATGCTCACACTTGCAATAAGGGAACTAAACCTTTCCCCAAAGGTGGCAGGGTGAACAAAATTCTACCAGGAAATCTTACACTTTATGCTAAAATCCTTACCTTAGATCAGGGTATTCAGCTTTGCATTAACCAATGAAGCTACACCTGATAGATGCTACCTTTATAAGCAGTAGGTAGCATATATAGTGAGATGGTATCATTTGGTTCCTTTTCTGGCTAGGCTTTTAGTTTCCTCATAATGCACTGCCTTTCATTTTAGCATGTTTCTAAAAGCCTTATACACCTTACTAATTTTGCAATCCTAGATTTTCACATGTAAAAATGTCTGCTTTAAGTTAAAGCCAGTGCAGTACAAATAGGTGTACAGTGAACACAGATATAGATGCTCATCAATTGAACTAAGCTTCATAAATCTCCTTATATCTAGATTTATTAATGGTTCAGGAAAAATATCCTGGGAATACTGATTTCTTGATAGAGTTCAGAAGGGACCTCTTCATCTTATTGCCATTGTCTGCCCCTTTCTGCAGAAACAAACAAACAGGTTTTACTTGGCTCTCTGCATTTTGACCCTGATACTTTTGCCCCTGTTCTATCTCATTGTATTCCTGCACCAAAGGTTTGCTCTATCTACTTGGTGATAATAACATTTCTTTTGTGAGCATTTCCAGGACTCTCATATTTTGCTGTGCAGGGAAATGAGGAAAGGTACCCAAGATCTAAAACGGTTTTCAAAAATTGGGCAGAAGAAAAAGCCATCCTAGTTGTAAGTTTTCTGTGTGTGCCCAAAAATCCTAGAAGTTGTGTGCACTGTTTTGCTTGTAGCAAGTAACTATCCTGTGAAATTAGAACATCTCATGTTTTGTTCGACAAGCTCTTCGGTTTGTCTGTTTGAAGTTTTGAACCCTGGAGGCTTGAGCTTGGACCACCAAATGATAATGCGTCAATGAGCTGTCTAAACAATTTAATCAACACCCTAGGTTTTAAACTGCCATAGTATTTTGTTACATGCATTCGCCAGTATAATTTAATTGTTTTTAGTTGCTAACGAAACCCACGGCATATTGCCATGCTTATCATGACACCAATACACGGATAAAGCAAGGGTACATTTAAAAAGCTGCTCTTCAATTTGACATGGATAAAGCCAGGGTGCGTTCAGACCTAGGCACAGATGATTTTGATTTTCAACAATTAGAGTGTACAATAGACTGTTTCTTACTTGAGGGTTACAGCTAGAGATGGCAACGGGTACGTACCCGACGGGTAGTGCTCACCCGTACCCGTACCCGCACCCGCAAAATTTTACCCGTCGGGTTACCCGTACCCGCATGCGGGTAAAAAAATAGTTCCATACCCGTACCCGCCGGGTAATTCTCACCCGACGGGTAACCCGTACCCGATAACATACCCGAAAATTACCTAAAAATATCAAATAGTTACATGCAAAAATAAATAATTCTAAGCTTCCAACAAGTTATAAACATGCTAACAAATATTATTAGCATCATTACAACAAAGACAATCTACTAGAAATATAGTGGATGTCTCAATGGGCCAAATTCATGACTTATATGCGCTAAAATAACTGAGGTTGACTAGTTATTTTTGCGGGTATGTCTTACCCGCGGGTATGCGGGTATGGGTAGTATACACCCGCACCCGTACCCGCATACCCGATGGGTATAGGATTTTGCCCAATAACATACCCACGGGTAGAAAATTCATTCCATACCCGCCTCTTTATCGGGTAATACCCGTCGGGTACTCGGGTTTCGGGTACCCGTTGCCATCTCTAGTTACAGCTCTTTCAATAAGTCTTGTTTTCTCTTCAGATCCTGGTTGTCTAATTCAGGGACAGACGACTGAATTGTGAATTCCCTATTTTTCCCTATATTTGGTGCTCATGTCATGTATGTTCCCCCTGCAGTCCAACAGTCACAATGTTCCTGGGTCCATATGGGGCCAAGGAGCTGGATAAGTTACGTGGGATGCTACTTGTGAAATGTTTTATAGGCGGGGAAGATTTTTCCCTCATTTCCAGAACGGGAACAATGTCCTCAGGTTGAGGAAGCCGGCCCTCTTTTCCAGAACGGGAACAATGTTCGCAGGTCGAGGAATGCCGGCCTGGACCCATTTTCCTTTTTTGTGTTGTTTCAACATGTAGGTGCAAACTTCAAGAGGCAAGCATGTGCAGTTTTTATGAGCTTACGGCGATATTCTTTATCGTCGACCATAACTGAAGTCCTGTTGATAGTTCACCCACGGAACCTGGGGTTTATATGACTTTATATACAACCTTAGGAGGTAAAACAGTGAAGAATGCTGAATTTGTAATTTGTAATACATTTTCGTATGATACTTTAAAAAGTATACCCAATCGCTTTTGCCAATTGAACCGGTGAAAACAGCATGTTTCCTCAATTCAGAAAATGGAAACATGATATCTTGTCGGTCCAGTAAATACAATTGATTCGCTTCGATCAAGTAAAGGAATCGACGTCAATGTAGGGAGTCCTACCGCCTGACGCCAAGAGTGCAGGACAACCCCCCCCCCCCCCCCCCCCCCCCCCCTCTTTTTGTCATTGTGGCACACCCGCCCCTGCCCGCCAGGTGCGGAGACCTTTTTTTTGTCACTGTACCACGCATGCCCCTACGCGCTAGACGTCAGGATTTCTTTTTTTTTTTTTTGCCAATGCGGAGACCTTTTTGTCACTGTAGCACGCATGCCCCTACGCGCTAGACGTCAGGATTCCTTTTTTTTTTTTTTTTTTTTTTGCCAATGTAGCATCGCCCGCCTCTATGAGCTAGGTGGCAGGAATGCATGATTCATTTTTTTGTCACTGTAGCATGCACGCCCCTATGCGCTAGGCGTCAAGATTCCCTTGAACGTATAGGTCGGAAGATTATTTATTTATAAGGATATTGGATATCTCCCTTGCGCTGTATCACGTCACACACATCATTTGATGCCTTCAAACACTTAGCATGTGTTTGGTTCGTGGGATATCCCTGTATAGGATACAGATATCCCTAGCGCAAGAGCTGTTTGGTTCCATGGATAAGCTTGCCATAGATATCTAGAACATGGAATATTCCCCCAAGATCCTGGATATCATGGCCACCAAAAAAGTGGAGGACAAGCTCATCCGCGGTCATCACGAGCGCGCGGGAGAGAAGCTCACCTCCCCTTGCGCTCGCCGTTCGCCTCGCTCGGCCGGTGGCTTCCCTTGCCGGTCTCATCTCCACCGGCGGTCTCATCTCCCTCGCCGGTCGCATCTCCCCAGATGACAACCTTCCCCCGCTGGTGCCCACTCGGCAGAGTGCGTAGGTGAGGGTGCGTCGGCGAGAGGGAGAGAGGAAGCAAGGGCCGCATCTATAAGGTGGAAGACTGAGGCAACCACGGAAGGAGCGAGGACCGGTGAAGGGTCGAGATGGCGGACTAGAGGGGGGGTGAATAGTCCTTTCTAAAACTTAAACGCGTTGGCTAACCGAAACAAATGCGGAATTAAACTTATCGGTCTAGCCAAGACTACATCCCTCTATCTAAGTTTTCTAGCACCTTGCAAAGATCCTAATTAAGCAACTAAGGTGCTATGCTTATCAAGAGCTCACCAAAACAATTCTATAGCAAGGTCACACAAACCTATGCACTAGTACTTTGCCAACCGAGGGAACTCCTACACAACTAGCGAAGCAAAAGCACAAAGCTCCTAAGCTCACTAGCAATGCTCAATAACAAGGCAACCAATGCTAAATTAGAGAGCGCAAATAACTTAGCTATACAAACTAAGCAATGTGACTAACAAGGTTACACAAACCGAATTAGCCACGCAAAGGGGATACTTCTAGCTACACAAGCAAGAAGATATCTAGCTAGCTACACAAGCACAACTAGAACAAGAGCAACTACGCAAGCACGATATATATAAAAGTAAATACAAGCTTGTGTTGCACGAAGGCAAACTACCGAGAAGAGTAGACAATGTTGACACAGTGATTTTTCTCCCGAGGTTCACTTGGTTGCCACCAAGCTACGTCCCCGTTGTGTCGACCAACACTTCGTAGTTCGACGGCTAATCGGTCACACACCGAGCCTCTCAAAAGGCGCCACAAGAACCCACCATCAAGTGTGGTAGCTCAATGACACGCTCAACTAGAGTTGCTCTTCGCGATCCCCGCGGGGTGAGCACAATCCCCCTCACAAAGCTTCTCCGGAGTCTCGCACAATCTTCTTGCGAGCTTCGACGGAGCCACAAGCCACCAAGCCGTCTAGGAGGTGGCAACCTCCAAGAGTAACAAGCACCACCGACTTGCAACACGATCACCTAGTGCCACTCGATGCAATCTCACAATGCAATCGCACTAGAATCGCTCTCTCACTCGATCCGATGAACACTATCAAGCATGAGTGAGTTAGAGGGCTCCCAAGCACTACCACATAAGCCACCAAGGCCAAAGTGTGCTCCGCTATCGGCCAAGGCCGGCCAATGGGCTATTTATAAGCCCCTCCACTAAAAGAGCCGTTGTACCCCTTCACTGGGCGTTTTTCGGGACGACCGGACGCGCCGGTCGAACGGACCGGACGCGCAGGTCAGTAGCGTGCTCCAACGGCTAGTTTTCGCGTGTATAAACTTGTATTGACCGGACACGCAGGTCACTAACGGGACCGGACGCGCAGGTCGCAGCGAAACAACGAATAGAGAGGTTTCAGTAAGCTCCCGAAGCGACCGGACGCGTCCGGTCATCACTGACCGGACTCGCTGCAGCGTCCGGTCACTTTCGCCCGCGAAAAACACTAACCGGACGCGCTGACCGGACGCGTCCGGTCACGAGTCCGGTCACATACCACTCTTCGGTAAAACAGCGATATCTCTTAGCTCCAAACTCCGATTTTGATGATCTTGGACATTTTGGAAAGCTTACTCAGAGGGCTATACAACCCACTAAAGCATTTGATCCAATTCTCAATGGATCAAAGCAGTATTCAACTCTAAGAGCCATCCTAGTGTTCGTAGAACACCGAAAAACCTTTCTATCTTCTCTAAGTTGATCAACACCAACTCCAACATCTTCTCCTTTGCAAATGTGCCAACACCACCATGTGTAAAACACCATGTGCATGTGTGTTAGCATTTTTACAATCATTTTCTCGAAGAAGTTAGGCACTCAACTTGCCTCGCCACTCGATCCTAACACGTATGCAAAGTTAGATCGCTCAAATGGCACTAGATGACCAATATGCAAACAAGTTTGACCCTCTTAATAGTACGGCCATCTATCCTAAACCCGGTCATCAACTTCTCTACACACCTATGACCGGTGAAATGGAAATGCCCTAGGTTATACCTTTGCCTTGCGCATTCCACTCCATCTCCTCCGACGTTGATGCAACACATGCACCAACCATTCACCAAATGATATGATCCACTTCATATCATCACGTGACCATATTGGTTCATCGATCTTGACCTCACTTGCTCTTCACCGTTGCCTTGGTCCTTCGGCGCCAAGCCATCACACAACTTGCCCTTCACCCTAGCAACCAGTCCATCAAGCCAAGCCTCATCTTGATCTTCTCCACCTTGGTCACATGACTTCATGTCATGTCTCATATGCAATGAGCTCCTTCATGACACCATCACATGTGGACTAATTTTCTGTGTATCTCACATAAATACAATTAGTCCACCTAAGTTGTCACTCAATTACCAAAACCAAACAAGGACCTTTCAATCTCCTCCTTTTTGGTAATTGATGACAACTCTATAAAGATATGAAAATTAAGTTCTTTTGGACTTTATGCCACTTATCCAACATTTAAGCTCTATGTTAGGATTTGGATAAGCACCATAAAATCTGACTTGGTAGTGATAACTCCCCCCTACATATGTGCTCAAATGGTTTGGTTTCAAGCTCACACATATGTATGAATATGAAATTTGTGGGAGGGTTAGCACTACTAAGTGATGCTAAGGTGTATAGAATAAACATTTGTAGTTCGATACCATTTGATAGCTCAATACCATTTGAAAAGCACAAGTTTGCCACCATCATTAGCATCATGAGTAGCTAGACATCAAAAATACTAGAAACCCCGTGAGATCAACATTATAAGCATGGTTCTAGTTTTTTGCATGATAATCACAAGTCTAGCTAACATCCTATGCATGCTAGTTATCAAATCATCATTCAAGTTCTATAACTAGCATACACCATACAAGCATGCATATTGAATTTAAGAACTTTATGCAATACAAGCAAGCACATGAATTATGCACATATCAAATGTAATCAATCAAAGTACATGAGCTTGCTCCCCCTACTTGTGTGCTTTCTTTGTCCAAGAATTTTGATTGCTCCCTCTTTTGTCCAAGAATTTTGATTGCTCCCTCTTTGTCCATATCCATTTCCAATATCATCTATCTCTCCCCCAAAGGAGATCTTGCATATCTTTGTCCAATCTCTCCCCCTTTGTCATCAATTTCTATAAAAGGTGTGCTTCTCATTGATGCAAAGACTAGCATTGGGGTAGATGGTTGAGACTTGAATCTTGCATTTTTTATGGACATTATCACATATGTTGGAATGACAAACTTTATGGTTGCTCTTGAGATACCACATAGGATCTTTGACCTTGATACCAATCGGTAGGGCTCCTCCCCCTATGTCATAGCATGTGTCATTCACTTGAGATACCACTTGAAGATGAGGGTAGCATTTCTTGATTTGATCACTTAAAGTTGAGTATCACTTGTGAAACCATCGTCTTGCATAAATGATAGCACATGAAGATACCATGAGTAGGAATGTGATACCATTTGAAAGAATTTTCTAGTATGGATCCACTTTGAAGGATTTGGCAATAATATTCACTTCTTGAACATTTGCTATCTTCATGAGTACCACTTGTAAGATATCACTTGTAAGTTGATCTAGACACCACTTGTGAATACCATGTGAGAAATCAAATGAGTCTAGATAATACTTGAAAAACTAGATATCCGATTACATTATTGTTTTTTTGTACTCTTATCATCATCATGAGCTTCTAGTATGACTTGAACTAAGTTGATTTGCCTAAGATCCCTAGTCCGGTTTGATCCAATGACAAGCTTCTTCACACCTCATGCTAAGGGTTATCTTGCCAATGTTGTAGTTATCACTTGTTAGCAATCCAAACTAGATCAAGTACTTGGGTTCTTATACTCATTGCTTTTCATGCTTCTAGATCAATCCAAAACCAAACTTAGGTACCTCAACCACTTATAAACATGTTTCAAACTTGAGGACCTTTCAATCAAAGTGACTCTAGATCAATCAATAATTGTCACTTTTCTGACAGATTCTGTACCCTTAAAAGAATAAATCATATCTCCCAATGTACAGATCCAAATACCATGAAATTTGGTGGAGATGTGCTTCACTAAGTCATCTAGCAACTGTAAAAATTTGAGCTTCATTTGACATCTATATTGCTACCAGATTTCAAATCTTCCACCACTGCTACATGCTGAAAAACTGCTGCATTATGACCGACAAGATGTACTCCAAAATCATAGCATTTCTTGTCCAATTCCCATGAAATTTCTACAGTATCTCATACCATAAGTCTAGAGAATGTATACCAAATTTCAAGCCAATCGAAATAGATTTGGTCATCCAAACTCAGACTTGATCACTGCTAGCTCAGATTTTCAATTTTGGACAGATTTCAATACATTGAGCAATACTTCATCAAATATGAATTAAACTTGAAACTAACTTGTTTGAATACTTTCACAAGATATATAACCATCCAATCCACTTACTAAATGTCATCTCATGAATTTATCCAACACAGACCAATCCAAACTTGATTACTAAGCATTTAATCCATTCAATCATCTCATAGCAAGCAACATTGCACATTTATCCAATTCAATCAACTCATATGCACCCAAATAAAATGATCAACTAGAGATATACCTTGGTTAGCTCATGATCATCCAATAGCAAGATTTTACTCAAATAAATTGCAAGCCATCAAATAATTCCAATAAATCATCCACAACTTGATCATGACACTTGTATATTGTAGCACTTGGACTTCACTTATTTTGACTTGGCATTAGGATTGGATATGCATTGAGCTTCATAACTTGACTCAATATATGATGAACAAAATGAAACCAATTGAATCAAGCCTCCAATGCCGATGGTACCTACAAATAATCATCCACTCTTTGATGGTACCCAAACAAGTTTGGGTCCTCTCAAGTTAGGTGCAACATACTTAGGCATTGCCTTAGTATGAATAGCGGGATGTTTTGCAATAGCAACAATAGAGGTACCATTTATATCCTTTCTAAGCACATTAGTATCATCAATTGAAATATACTTAGAAGTGTTACCTAGGGACATGAATGTGCCATGTGTCCCCTTTCCCGGTATAAGTAGCACATTCTCTTTGCTTGAGCATTTTCTTCCTTGCTCATGTTATGCTTCCCATTGCCTAGCCTCTCATGAGTTGCTTGAGCCTTCTTCTCAAGCTTGGTAGGACACCCCGAGGCGAAGTGTCCCATATCTCCACACTTGAAGCACTTGATGTGAGTCAAATTTCTTTTCTCATTTTGATTCTTGCTCATCATCTTGGCATCTTGAATTTGCATTGGATGCCTTGCTCTACCACCCTTTCTTGTTTTCTTTTTCTTCTTCTTCATCAAGTCACCATTATCGCCATGGTTGATCTTGATTTGCTCTTGGGGTGTCTTCTCTTGCTCAACTAGTGGCTTTGGTTGAGGCTTTACTTGTTGCTTCACCAATTGCTTGGTTGGGCACATTGAGGTGAGATGACCCCAAGTGTGGCACTTAAAGCACTTGACATGCTTTAGCCTCTCTTCCTCTTTCATCTGCTTGAGCTTCTCAATGTTTGGGCAACCATTAGCAAGATGTCCCGCTTCATGGCATCGATAGCACATGGAATGCGAGAGCTTCTTTTGGAATAGCCTCTTCATTCTCTTTTCTTGCTTTCTTTCGCCCTTTGTCATTTTCTTCTTGAAGCCAAGGCCACTTTTGTCACCAACGTTTCTTTGAGTCTTCATCATGTGCTCAAAGGTGACTTTTGAGTTGTAGCACCTCTCTAACTTGTTGCTCAAATTCTTCACTTCACTTTTAAGCTCATTGTTCTCCTTCAAAAGGTTAGTCTCACAAGATATAGAAGTAGAACAAGCATTTAATTGTGAAGAACATGGCATATCTAATAAATCATCACAAGAGGTGGATACATGCTTCTTGCCTACATCACAAGGGTTAGTAATATGTGATTGATCATTTGACCCAAATGATGAGCTCTCACTAGTTTTGGTTTCTTCATTAGAAAGCTTCTTAGTAAGTAAAGCATGTTCTTGTGCCAAGTTATCATGAGCAACACTTAGTTCCTCATGAGCCAATTTTAGCTCCTCATGTGAACAAGTAGTAACATAAAGTAGATGCTTTTGTTGTTCACATGTGGTTTTTAGAAATGAGTTTTCATTTTTCAATTTACTTGTTTTTGCCAACTCATTTCTTAGGGCCTTTGAGAGTTTATGTAGAAGCTCAAAATTTAGACCATCACAATCAACAACAAAACCACCAATAGATACCTTAGTGTCACCATGTGATGATATTGATGAGCTTGTTGAGGCATCACTCTCATAGCCATCATCTTTACCATCAAGTGTGCATGGAGTAGAATCATTGCTTGCATCACTTGTGGCATTATCATCATTCTTGTCAAGTGATCTTGTGGCATGATCATCATCATCATCACTTGACATTGAGGTGGAGCAATCCTCCACAACCACCTCGTTGTGGTCATGCTCAACATCCTCATGTACCTCCATCACTATGTGATCATCCTTCTTGAATTTTCCATCATCCCAAATTGAGGAGCCACAATAGTGATGCTTGAGCGCCGTCCACATGCTATGTGCACTTGAGAGACCCCTCACCTTGTCAAAAATCTCATCATTCAAAGCTTTGATTAGATAAAACTTAGCTTGTGCATCAAGTGTTCGGCAATCCTTTTGAGCTTAGGTACGGTTACCACACCCATCCAAGTCATGAGAAAAGCCAACAACTATGATCCACCAAAACTTAGGGCCAAGAGCACGAAAATGATCAAGCATGTGATTTTTCCATCGTGCATAGTGAGTGCCATCAAAAATATGTTCCACACAATCATCTAGCCCATAAGCCGCCATCCTCTCGGGTCGGTGAAGACCATAAATGAGAGACCCGGCTCTGATACCACTTGAAGGGTCGAGATGGCAGACTAGAGGGGGGTGAATAGTCCTTTCTAAAACTTAAACGCGTTGGCTAACCGAAACAAATGCGGAATTAAACTTATCGGTCTAGCCAAGACTATATCCCTCTGTCTAAGTTCTCTAGCACCTTGCAAAGATCCTAATTAAGCAACTAAGGTTCTAAGCTTACCAAGAGCTCACCTAATCAATTCTAGAGCAAGGTCACACAAACCTATGCACTAGTACTTTGCCAACCGAGGGAGCTCCTACACAACTAGCGAAGCAAAAGCACAAAGCTCCTAAGCTCACTAGCAATGCTCAATAACAAGGCAACCAATGCCAAATTAGAGAGCGCAAAAATACTTAGCTACACAAACTAAGCAATGTGACTAACAAGGTTACACAAACCGAATTAGCCACACAAAGGAGATACTTCTAGCTACACAAGCAAGAAGATATCTAGCTAGCTACACAAGCACAACTAGAACAAGAGCGACTACACAAGCATGATATATATATAAAAGTAAATACAAGCTTGTGTTGCACGAAGGCAAACCACCGAGAAGAGTAGACAATGTTGACACGGTGATTTTTCTCCCGAGGTTCACTTGGTTGCCACCAAGCTACGTCCCCGTTGTGTCGACCAACACTTCGTAGTTCGACGGCTAATCGGTCACACACCGAGCCTCTCAAAAGGCGCCACAAGAACCCACCATCAAGTGTGGTAGCTCAATGACACGCTCAACTAGAGTTGCTCTTCGCGATCCCCGCGGGGTGAGCACAATCCCCCTCACAAAGCTTCTCCGGAGTCTCGCACAATCTTCTTGCGAGCTTCGACGGAGCCACAAGCCACCAAGCCGTCTAGGAGGTGGCAACCTCCAAGAGTAACAAGCACCACCGACTTGCAACACGATCACCTAGTGCCACTCGATGCAATCTCACAATGCAATCGCACTAGAATCGCTCTCTCACTCGATCCGATGAACACTATCAAGCATGAGTGAGTTAGAGGGCTCCCAAGCACTACCACATAAGCTACCAAGGCCAAAGTGTGCTCCGCTATCGGCCAAGGTTGGCCAATGGGCTATTTATAAGCCCCTCCACTAAAAGAGCTGTTGTACCCCTTCACTGGGCGTTTTTCAGGACGACTAGACGTGCCGGTCGAACGGACCGGACACGCAGGTCAGTAGCATGCTCCAACGGCTAGTTTTCGCGTGTATAAACTTGTATTGACCGGACGCGCAAGTCACTAACGGGACCGGAAGCGCAGGTCGCAGCGAAACAGCGAATAGAGAGGTTTCAGTAAGCTCCCGAAGCGACCGGACGTGTCCGGTCATCACTGATCGGACTCGCTGCAGCGTCCGGTCACTTTCGCCCGCGAAAAACACTGACCGGACGTGCTGACGGGACGCGCAGGTGCTGACCGGACGCGTCCGGTCACGAGTCCGGTTACAGACCACTCTTCGGTAAAACGGCGATATCTCTTAGCTCTGAACTCCGATCTCGATGATCTTAGACATTTTGGAAAGCTTACTCAGAGGGCTACACAACCCACTAAAGCACTTGATCCAATTCTCAATGGATCAAAGCAGTATTCTACTCCAAGAGCCATCCTAGTGTTCGGAGAATACCGAAAAACCTTTCTATCTTCTCCAAGTTGATCAACACCAACTCCAACACCTTCTCCTTTGCAAATGTGCCAACACCACCATGTGTAAAACACCATGTGCATGTGTGTTAGCATTTTTACAATCATTTTCTCGAAGAAGTTAGGCACTCAACTTGCCTCGCCACTCGATCCTAACACGTATGCAAAGTTAGATCGCTCAAATGACACTAGATGACCAATATGCAAACAAGTTTGCCCCTCTTAATAGTACGGACATCTATCCTAAACCCGGTCATCAACTTCTCTACACACCTATGACCGGTGAAATGGAAATGTCCTAGGTTATACCTTTGCCTTGTGCATTCCACTCCATCTCCTCCGACGTTGATGCAACACATGCACCAACCATTCACCAAATGATATGATCCACTTCATATCATCACGTGACCATATTGGTTCATCGATCTTGACCTCACTTGCTCTTCACCGTTGCCTTGGTCCTTCGGCGCCAAGCCATCACACAACTTGCCTTCACCCTAGCAACCAGTCCATCAAGCCAAGCCTCATCTTGATCTTCTCCACCTTGGTCACATGACTTCATGTCATGTCTCATATGCAATAAGCTCCTTCATGACACCATCACATGTGGACTAATTTTCTGTGTATCTCACATAAACATAATTAGTCCACCTAAGTTGTCACTCAATTACTAAAACCAAACAAGGACCTTTCAACCGGCACTAGAGCTTCCGGAGGATGAGCGACCAGAGGATAATGCTCATCCGTGCCTGGGTCTCCGTGTGTGGCATTGTGTGCGTGTGTGTGTTGGGTTCCTGGCAGCGTGCGTGAGATTTGTTAGGTGCGTCTGTTTTTCTTTTTTTTTTCTTTTTTTGTTTTATTTTGGAAATTCTTTTCTCTCTTCTTTTTACAAAAACAATACAGTAACCACATATATACGTTGAAGCTGTTGCGCAGGTTTCAGGGGTAAATCACCGGTTTGGGTAGTGGTGACGGCTGCATTTGACTTCTCTATCCTCATCCAACACATATCTATCCAACCAAACACAAAAATGGCTCACCCTATCAAACAGATATCCATCTAACCAAACAAAAAATTGGCTCACCATATCCATCCAACCAAATAGACAACATGATATCCATATCTAGAAATCCATTGATGGCTATATTCCATCCACCCTTTTTCTCAAACCAAACGCACATGTTTCCAATTTGAGAGCCTTTCAATCAAAGTGATTCTTATATGTCCAATGCTGGTCACAACAGGTTCCGTACACTCCAATAAAAAATTTATACCTTCCAATGTCTAGATCCAATGACCACAATTGGTGATGTGCTTCACTAAGCCTTCTAATAGCTGTAAAAATTTGTGCTTCATTTGACTTCACATGAACCGCTAGCAATCACATCTTCCCCAACTGGTACATGCTAAAAACTGCTGCACTTGTGTTGACAAAATCCACTTCACCAGGAAGTTCCACTCATCCATGGGCAGATCCAAGGGTATTCCTTGGTATTCCTAGGAATACCCAACTATTTTGATATACTCTTGTGTATATATGTATATATACTTGTATATATTTGTGTATAATGTATTTTTCTAGAGTATTTTTAGTCATTGTAGCCTAAAATTAGGGATGAAAACGGACAGAAATGGACAGAAAAACCCTATTTCTACTTCTGTTTCTATATTTTTGGCGGAAATGGGAACGGGTTCGGAAAATGCAGGTTCGAAAACGGAATTGGAATATGTGGACATACGGAAATGGACAAATATGGATGGAGAGCCAGAAAATTGAATTAATATCACATAATCTAATATTATCAAAATATACATATATAAAGTCATGTAATAATATATACAAAGTTTAATATTCATTTACATGCTATGTACGCGAACATAACATGCATATTTGGTGATTCGTAGTTATATTAACATAACATAAGGACATGTAATTGTTGAACATGTTGAGCATAGATTGAAAACGGGATAAAAACGGGATAAATACGGGTCTATTCCGTATTAAAACGGGATTACTCAGAAACAAACGGAAAACACCATTTTCTACTTCCGCAAATACGAAAATGGGATCTCGCAAATACGGAAACAGACGGGAAAATATAGAAAATGGAATGGGACGGTACGGGAAAAATTCCGTCCATTTTCATCCCTACCCAAAATAGCGAAGAAAACAACCTTGCTTTTTATGTGGGAATAGCCGAGGTTACAATCCTGGCTCCGCCACTGCACTCATCCAATACTTATGAATTTTGCACAACATTGACTACCATAAGTATAGAGCATGGATTTCAAGCCAATCCAAATAGATTTGGCCCTTCAGTCTTGGACTTGATCATAGCTCATTCAGATTTTGCAATATAGGACACATTTCAACACTTGAGTTTTCCATCTTCAACTTGAACCAAACTTGAGATAAACTTATTTGAGTACTCTCACAAGACATATATCCAATCATTCCACTCACTAAAAGTAATCTTGTGAATTTATTCATTCAAACCAACTCAAACTTGATCACTAATCAATTATTCCATTCAATCAACTTATGAAAGCAAACATATGTATATATCCAATTCAAACATCTTATATACCTCAAATGAATTGATCAACTAGAGATATACCTTGATAGCTATTGATCATCCAATAGCAAGATTCAACTTAAATATTGTCAAGCCATCAAATATTCAATCATTCACCTGCTCCTCACTGTCGTCTCCTTGCTCCATCCCGCCGGCGACCTCCTCCCAACCCGTGCGGGCGCCGCCTGCTCACGGCCTCCCCGCTGGTGCCCGCCTCACTATGGGGTGGGGGCATGCAACACCGACCGTGGCTGGGTTGGCCAGCTAGGGCCCGTCCATGCCACCACGCCGTCTGGTTTCGTCACTGCCAGCGTCAGACAGGTAAAACAATTTAGGAAAAATTTGCTAGCGGACACTGAAAGTAGAGGTCGTTTGCTGGCAGACACTATAATTGCTGACAATTATGCTACTAGACATTGCTCCCCTTATTTTATTCATTTTTACTATGCAATTTAGTTAGTTAGTTAGCATCAAGTAGTGTAGTAGCTACTTAATTTAGGTACTTGGATAGTTAAGTGAGTTAATTTAGTAACCTAGTTACTTTATTGAGTGACCTAGTTAGTTAGTTGTTAGGTAGTTAGCTAGTAGCTAGCTATTTACTTAGTTATTTAGTTGTTTAGTTAGGTAGTATTTAGTTAGTTAGTAGCTACTTATTAGTTAGCAGGTAGTATCCAATTTCAATTGAAGGTATTAAGTTTGGTTTTGTGTATGAATTAGATGGACTAGCTAGTAACTTTATATCATGGAGGCGGTGTATCGACTCATGATTATGGAAATGTTCAGTTTAGTGGAATGCAAAGGGTGGCTCTGATAATCATGGCTCGGCCATCCTATAGTGATTTGGTTGCTCTTTCTCGGGAGGAGCTACATTGTGATAGGAATGAGGAAGGCATCTCAATGGAGGGGTTACTTCACTTTGGTTCGAAAGACACAATATTAAGGCAAATGATCCCAATTGGCTCTGAGGATCAGTGGGAGAAATATGTCACAATAGTTATGAGCAATGATGTCAAATGTTTGGACCTAGTTGTGCGGAAGGAGTCCATTGATCCTACCTCTCATGGGTATTCACTAGAACTGGGTCATCAGGCACCCTTTGACCCTCCATTACCGGAGCTTTAGAAAGACTCTTCGAGATGCTCTAACAGTTGACGTGAAGACTATAAAGCAATGGTTGAGACTAAACATAGTGTTACTTCGGTCTTGTTGTGACATCTAAACTCAGGAACATCACGATTATTAGAATCAACGACAGTTGGATCTTTGCATACATAGAGGGGTGGGTTATCGAGCCTTTTTAGGCCGCCACATTCTTCTCCTCCTCTGCCATCAACGCAGGGTTCATGGGTGGTGGAACCCAATGCTTGAAGCTCACATGTGAAACCACCCCCACAACTTAGTAAAAAGGAGGAATTTGAGGTCAACCTTCTCGGGGCCATCGATCAACTGTGTCACAGAACCTCCTAAATTATGATGGCCCACATGTACCTGTCATTGTCATAATGACCTCTGACAGCCATACTTATGTTCCTCATAACTTAAAAGGCCTGCTTTCCTCCGACCATGATCCAATTACAGGAGTATCACAATATTATAACAGTTTATTTAAAATACCATCAGAGTAAAAGAGCAGAAGTCTTACATAACTTAAGTTTACAAACCACAGTTTCAAACCTCAAACCATAAGTAGCATTATTACAAACCAGTAGTAGTGGAGTATCAGTAGTAACTTTATTACAACACCCAAATGAGGTGCCTTGCCCAGAGGCCACATAGCCTACTCGTCGTCACTTTCTTCAACAACAACGGTCATGCAGCAAGGCTCAAAGCAGACTTGCTCATGAACTGCACCTACAACAAGGGTTTAACAAACCCTGAGTATGGAGAGTACTCAACAAGACTTACCCGACTAAGAAAAAGACTCCAAGGGCATGTTAGCTTTAGGGAATCAAGGTACGGGTATTCAAGAATAAAAAATTATTTTGTAGAAAAGCTTACTAAAGTAAGTCCTTGCTTTCAACATTTTATTGTTATCATTGATGGTTCATTAACCAATTCTAAGTGATCCTAATCTAGATCAAAGTAATTCCCATCAAGATCCTTTCTTATTCTTTCTTCAAATTCTAGTTCTTAACTACAATGTAGGTCAGGCGATCGAGTCTCCATAACCGAGGAGCAACAACGATTCGAATCGATTATACCCAGCTGGGGATCTCTAACCTCATGACATATGTAGACCCAAATCTTGCATATGCCAACCCTCATTTAGATCTCCCAAGACCAGAACATGTCCATCGCCACCCGAGAGTACAGTACTCCTCGAACCCGACCCAATTCTAGCCCTGAGGGTACACGCTACTCTCGCCATCTCTCCACTCCTAATGCGAGGTAAGACATTCTCATAATGGAATCACTAATATCTTGGGCTTACCCAAGGCATGAGGCTAGTTGCAAAGTCTCGAAACATAAGCGGGCCTACAACGAACGGTCCTTAACTGATAAGGCGAAAACACTACATTGAGACTCCTTTCTCAATGCAAGTTAGCAGT
The DNA here is from genome assembly GCA_038087645.1 of Saccharum hybrid cultivar R570. Lineage (NCBI taxonomy): Eukaryota > Viridiplantae > Streptophyta > Magnoliopsida > Poales > Poaceae > Saccharum > Saccharum hybrid cultivar. Next base: position 10,310,830 of record JAQSUU010000667.1, read on the forward strand.
GGTCAAACCACCCGCCCAATCTTCAAGTTCATTCTTATATTTCATTATTCATCAAGTTATGCCATGATAGGGTGATAGGTCCTTGTTTGGTTTTGGTAATTGAGTGACAACCTTAGGTGGACTAATTGTGGTTATGTGAGATACATAGGGAATTAGTCCATAGATGATTGTGTCATGAAGGAGCTCATTGCATATGAGACATGACATGGAGTCATGTGACCAAGGTGGAGAAGATCAAGATGAGGCTTGGCTTTATGGACCGGTTGCTAGGGTGAAAGACAAGTTGTGTGATGGCTTGGCGCCGAAGGACCGAGGCAACGGTGAAGAGCAAGTGAGGTCAAGATCGATGAACTAATACGGTCACGTGATGATATGAAGTGGATCATATCATTTGGTGATTGGTTGGCGCATGTGTTGCATCAACATCAATGGAGATGGAATGGAATGCGCAAGGCAAAGGTATAACCTATAGGGCTTTTCCATTTCACCAGTCAGAGGTGTGTAGAGAAGATGATGATCGGGTTTAGGATAGATGGCCGTACTATCAAGAGGGGCAAACTTGTTTGCATATCGGTCATCTAGTGCCACTCGTGTAATCTAACTATGCATCGTTGCTAGGATCGAGTGGCGTGGCAAGTTGAGTGGTTAACTCCTTCGGTAAAATGTTTGTGAAAATGCTAACATACGTGCACAAGGTGGTGAACACTTGTTGGTGTTGGCACATTTGCAAAGGCGGTGGAGTTTGTGTGGTAGAGAGGGGTTTGGGTTCCTCTCTCCCTCCCGTCGAGCTTGCGAGGTGGGATTCAACGCTTTTGTGGAAGTAAAACGCCTATTTTCCACTACGTCGAAAGTCGAAAAAGAAACGGAGGCGAACGGAGGCCACCAGGGTGATCAGACGCTGCACCGGACGCGGTCACGGTTTGACTGGACGTGTCCGGTCAGTTCATCGCAGCACTCAGGTGCACGGGTGTTAGGGTTTGCAACCGGCGTGTCCGGTCCCTCGTGAAACTGAAGCGTTCGGTTGAGCACCTAGAGGAGTAGAGCGTGGCGAAGAGCGGATCGGATGCTCGGCGCGTCCGATCACACGCGATCGGACGCGTCCGGTCGCGATGGTAGCTCTCTAGACCGTGACCGGACGCTGGCACTGTCGCGTCCGGTCGTTGCGTGGAGCGCGACCAGTCATGTTGTCATGCACGCGGGTGCTGTGCGCGCCTACGCGTCCGGTCGGTTGAGCGGTGCATCCGGTCATCGCGTTTGACCGTTGGCGCGCAGTGACCATTGGAGGATCGAGCGGTCACGGTTGTTTTCGGGAGGACATGTGGACGGCACTGAGCGATCGAACGCGGTGCAGCGCGTCCGGTCAGTTCGACCAGCGCGTCCGGTCGTTGCGTGTTGTGCCCAGTAAAGGGGTACAACGGCTCTTTTCGTGGAGTGGCTTATAAATAGCTCATTAGCCGGGCTTGGTCGGCAGCTGAGCACACTTTAGCCTTAGTGGCTTTTGTTGTGGTGCTTGGGAGCCCTCTAACTCACTCATGCTTGATAGTGTTCATCAGATCGAGTGAGAGAACTATTCTAGTGCGTTGCTTTGAGAGATTGCATCGTGTGGCACTAGGTGATCGTGTTGCAAGCCGGTGGTGCTTGTTACTCTTAGAGGTTGCCACCTCCTAGACGGCTTGGTGGCTTGTGGCTCCATCGAAGCTCGCAAGAAGATTGTGCGAGGCTCTGGAGAAGCTTTGTGAGGAGGATTGTGCTCATCCCGTGGGGATCGCGAAGAGCAACTCTAGTTGAGCGTGTCATTGAGCTACCACACTTGATGGTGGGTTCTTGCGGCACCTTTTGAGAGGATGGATGTGTGACCGATTAGCCGTCGAACTACAAAGTGTTGGTCGACACAACGGGGACGTAGCTTGGTGGCAACCAAGTGAACCTCAGGAGAAAATCACCGTGTCAACATTGTCTACTCTTCTCGGTGGTTTGCCTTCGTGCAACACAAGCTTGTATTTACTTTCATATATATATTATGCTTGTGTAGTTGCTCTTGTTCTAGTTGTGCTTGTGTAGCTAGCTAGATATCTTCTTGCTTGTGTAGCTAGAAGTATCCCCTTTGCGTGGCTAATTCGGTTTGTGTAACCTTGTTAGTCACATTGCTTAGTTTGTGTAGCTAAGTATTTTTGCGCTCTCTAATTTGGCATTGGTTGCCTTGTTATTGAGCATTGCTAGTGAGCTTAGGAGCTTTATGCTTTTGCTTCGCTAGTTGTGTAGGAGCTCCCTTGGTTGGCAAAGTACTAGTGCATAGGTTTGTGTGACCTTGCTCTAGAATTTATTAGGTGAGCTCTTGGTAAGCTTAGCACCTTAGTTGCTTAATTAGGATCTTTGCAAGGTGCTAGAGAACTTAGATAGAGGGGTGTAGTCTTGGCTAGACCGATAAGTTTAATTCCGCATTTGTTTCGGTTAGCCAACGCGTTTAAGTTTTAGAAAGGACTATTCACCCCCCCCTCTAGTCCGCCATCTTGACCCTTCAATTGGTATCAGAGCCCGGTCTCTCATTTGTGGTCTTCACCGACCCGAGAGGATGGCAAATTATGGGCTAGATGTTGAGTGTCCACACATTTTTGATGGCACACACTTTGCACATTGGAGAAATTGGATGCAATGCAATTTTAAGTTTATTTCTCCTCATTTGTGGTGGATCGTAGATTTGGGCTTTTCTTGTGCAATTGATAGAACGGTTGCAACTCAAGCGCAAAAGAAATGCCTACATCTCGATTGGCAGGCTACTAACATTTTCTATCGATCCTTGGATAAGAGAACATTTTGTGAGATCGCGTGTTGCAAGTCTGCCCATGAGATTTGGATGTTTCTCAATGAGAAATATGGGGTGACCTCCAATGTTGATAAGCCCAATGTGGAGGTGCATGAGGATGTTGAGCATGACCACAACATGGTGGTTGTGGAGGATTGCTCCACCTCAATGTCAAGTGATGATGATGATGATCATACCACAAGATCACTTGACAAGATTGATGATAATGCCATAAGTGATGCAAGTGATGATTCTACTTCATGCACACATGATGGTGAAGAGATGATGGCTATGAGAGTGATGCTTCAACAATCTCTTCAACATCACCACATTGTTCCATGTCACATGGTGACACTAAGGTATCTATTGGTGGTTTTGTTGTTGATTGTGATGGTTCAAATTTTGAGCTTCTATATAAACTCTCAAAGGCCCTAAGAAATGAGATGGCAAAAATAAGTAAATTGAAAAATGAAAACTCATTTCTAAAAACCACATGTGAACAACAAAAGCATCTACTTTATGTTACTACTTGTTCACATGAGGAGCTAAAATTGGCTCATGAGGAACTTAGTGTTGCTCATGATAATTTGGCACAAGAACATGTTTTACTCACTAAGAAGCCTTCAAATGAAGAAACCAAATCTAGTGAGAACTCATCATTTGGGTCAAATGATCAATCACATATTACTAACCCTTGTGATGTAGGCAAGAAGCATGTATCCTCCTCTTGTGATGATTTATTAGATATGCCATGTTCTTCACAATTAAATGCTTGTTCTACTTCTATGTCTTGTGAGACTAACCTTTTGATGGAGAACAATGAGGTTAAAAGTGAAGTGAAGAATTTGAGCAACAAGTTAGAGAGGTGCTACAACTCAAAAGTCACCTTTGAGCACATGATGAAGACTCAAAGAAATATTGGTGACAAAAGTGGTCTTGGCTTCAAGAAGAAAATGACAAAGGGCGAAAGAAAGCAAGAAAAGAGAATGAAGAGGCTACTCCAAAAGAAGCTCTCGCATTCCATGTGCTATCAATGCCATGAAGCAGGACATCTTGCTAATGGTTGCCCAAACATTGAGAAGCTCAAGAAGATGAAAGAAGAAGAGAGGCTAAATCATGTCAAGTGCTTCAAGTGCCGCACTTGGGGTCATCTCACCTCGATGTGCCCAACCAAGCAATTGGTGAAGCAACAAGTAGAGCCTCAACCAAAGCCACAAGATGAGCAAAAGAAGTCACCCATGCTCAAGTCAAGATCAATCATGAAGATGTTGGTGACTTAATGATGAAGAAAAAGAAAAACAAGAAGGGGTGGTAAAGCAAGGCATCCAATGCAAATTCAAGATGCCAAGATGATGAGCAAGAATCAAAATGAGAAAAGAAATTTGACTCACATCAAGTGCTTCAAGTGTGGAGATATGGGACACTTCGCCTCGGGGTGTCCTACCAAGATTGAGAAGAAGGCTCAAGCAACCCATGAGAGGTTAGGCAATGGGAAGCACAACATGAGCAAGGAAGAAAAGGCTCAAACAAAGAGAATGTGCTACTTATGCCGGGAAAGGGGACACATGGCATATTCATGTCCCCTAGGTAACAATTCTAAGCCTATTTCAATTGATGATAATATTGTGCTTAGAAAGGATGGTTATGGTACCTCCATGGTTGCTATTGCAAAACATCCCGCTATCCATACTAAGGCTTTGCCTAAGTATGTTGCACCTAACTTGAGAGGACCCAAACTAGTTTGGGTACCATCAAAGAGTGGATGATTGTTTGTAGGTACCATCAGCATTGGAGGCTTGATTCAATTAGTTTCATTTTGTTCATCATATATTGAGTCAAGTCATGAAGCTCAATGCATATCCAATCCCAATGCCAGGTCAAGAATTAGTGAAGTCCAATGTGCTACAACATACAAGTATCATGATCTAGTGGTGATTATTTGATGGCTCGCAAATTGTTTGAGTTGAAGCTTGATAATTGAATGATCATGAGCTAACCAAGGTATATCTCTTGTTGATCATTTCATTTGGGTGCATATGAGTTGATTGAATTGGATAAATGTGCAATGTTGCTTGCTATGAGATGATTGAATGGATTAAATGCTTAAGTAATCAAATTTGAATTGATTTGTGTTGGATAAATTCATGAGATGACATTTAGTAAGTGGATTGGATGGATATATGTCTTCTAAAAGTATTCAAACAAGTTAGTTTCAAGTTTGATTCATATTTGATGAAGTATTGCTCAATGTATTGAAATCTGTCCAAAGTTGAAAATCTGAGCTAGCAGTGATCAAGTCTGAGTTTGGATGATCAAATCTATTTTGATTGGCTTGAATTTTGGTATGCATGCTCTAGACTTATGTTATAAGATGCTGTACAAATTTCATGAGAATTGGATAAGAGATGCTTCGGCTTTGGAGTATATCTTGTCAGCTATAGTGCAGCAGTTTTTAGCATGTAGTAGTGGTGGAAGAATTAAAATCTAGTAGCCATCTAGATGTCAAAAGAAGCTCAAATTTTTACAGCAGCTAGATGACTTAGTAATGCACATCTCCACCAAATTTCATGGCTTTTAGATCTGTGCATTGGGAGATATGAATTATTCTTTGGATGGTACAGAATCTGCCAGAAAAGTGACAATCATTGGATTAATCTAGAGTCACTTTGATTGAAAGGTCCTCAAGTTGGAAACATGTTTATAAGTGGTTGAGGTACCTAAGTTTGGTTTTGGATTGATCTAGAAGCATGAAGAACAATGAGTACAAGAACATTTGATTATGGAATGTACTTGGTGTACATGTTCAGTACTCAAATTTGAAGATCAAGATCAAACTTAAGATGAAGATGAAGTTTAAGTTCTAGTGATGATTAGAGATCATTTGGTAGAAAGAAAAGGACTTAAACAAGTAGAAATAATTGGACTCAAATGCAGATTCAAGGATTATTCATCAAGATTGAGTTCATCATTTGGATCAATCAAACTATATCATTTCAAGTGAGTATCAAGAGTGGTTCTTTGGAGAAAGGTCACTTCTCCCTAGTGAGGGGCTTGCCGCCATGTGTAGGTGAAACCAAGTTTGGGATTTGGAAGGCTAACATGAAAGTAGTGATCCGAGGAACTTGTGATGCTTAGTTGAAGCAATCAAAAGGGTTGATCAAGAAAAGCAAGCAACACCCAAAAGAGAGCTAGTCATGTATTTCAAATGGTATTCTAAGTAGTTCTCTCATGCAAGCATTGATAAAAAAGATGAAGCATGCCAACCAAAACTCAAGAGGTAGTGCACTTGATCATAAGTGGTTTTCATTTCATATGGGTGAAGAATGGATTTATCTTGATTATTGGTCTTCACCAAGCTTATAAATTAGACTTCACATTGCTATTAGAGTAATGAATTGGAATCTATGTGGCTATCCTCTACTCTAACATAGCAAAGGTATCATTGTAATGTGCATGATCATTTCATCCCTTACTAGTATGCAGTTAGTGCATATAGTACATGCTTATTAGGATCATACATAACAAATGAAAAGTTTAAATCCATAACCTACCACTATTGCTTGAATGATTAAATGATCTAGTGGTATGTGTATGAGTTTGTTCATGAGCTAGTGAACCCAAGTACTTGATCTAGTTTGGATTGCTAACAAGTGACAAGTACAACATTGGCAAGATAACCCTTATTATGAGGTGTGAAGAAGCTTGTCATTGGATCAAACCGGACTTGTAAGCTTATGCAAGGCAAAATAGTTCAAGTCATACAAGAAGCTCATGACAATGATAAGAGTACAAGCACAAGACAACAATAAAAATGGATATCTAGTTTGTTTCAAGTGGTATCTAGACTCAAATTGATCTTCCAAGTGGTATTCACTAGTGGTGTCTAGATCATGGTCTACAAGTGATATCTTACAAGTGGTACTCATGAAGATAGCAAATGTTCAAGAAGTGAATATTATTGCTAAATCCTTTAAAGTGGATCCATACTAGAAAATTCTTTCAAATGGTATCACATTCCTACTCATGGTATCTTCATGTGCTATCATTCATGCAAGACGATGGTTTCACAAGTGATCCTCAACTTTAAGTGATCAAATCAAGAAATGCTACCCTCATCCTCAAGTGGTATCTCAAGTGAATGACACATGCTATGACATAGGGGGAGGAGCCCCACCGATTGGTATCAAGGTCAAAGATCCTATGTGGTATCTCAAGAGCAACCATAAAATTTGTCATTCCAACATATGTGGTAATGTCCATAAAACATGCAAGATTCAAGTCTCAACCATCTACCCCAATGCAAGCCTTTGTATCAATTGAGAAGAACACCTTTTATGGAAATTGATGACAAAGGGGGAGAAGTTGTACAAAGAGGGAGCTTTGGGGAGAGATTAGAAAGATTGGACATGGACATGGACATGGACATGGACAAAGAGGGAGCAACATTAAAGGATGTAAGAGAATCAAACATTCTTGGATAAGAGAAGTACACAAGTAGGGGGAGCAAGCTCATGAACATTGATTGATTGCATTTGATATGTGCATATTCATGTGCTTGCTTGCATTGCATAAGTTTTTATATTCCATATGCATGCTTGTGTGGTGTATGCTAGTTTTAGAATTTGAATGTTGACTTGATAACTAGCATGCATAGGATGATAGCTAGACTTGTGTTTATCATGAAATACTAGAACCTTACTTATAATGTTGATCTCACGGGGTTTCTAGTGTTTTTAATGTCTAGCTACTCATGATGCTAAGGATAATGGCAAACTTGTGATTTTCAAATGGTACCAAGCTATCAAATGGTATCGAACTATAAAGGTTTATTCTATACACCTTAGTATCACTTAGTAGTGCTAACCCTCCCATAAATTTCATATTCATGCATATGTGTGAGCTTGAAACCAAACTATTTGAGCACATATGTAGGGGGAGTTATCACTACCAAGTCAGATTTTATGGTGCTTATCCAAATCCTAACATAGATCTTAAATGTTGGATAAGTGGCATAAAGTCTAAAATAACTTAATTTCCATATCTTTGTAGAATTGTCATCAATTACCAAAAAGGGGGAGATTGAAAGGTCCTTATTTGGTTTTGCTAATTGAGTGACAACCTTAGGTGGACTAATTATGGTTATGTGAGATACACAGGGAATTAGTCCACAGATGATTGTGTCATGAAGGAGCTCATTGCATATGAGACATGACATGGAGTCATGTGACCAAGGTGGAGAAGATCAAGATGAGGCTTGGCTTGATGGACCGGTTGCTAGGGTGAAAGACAAGTTGTGTGATGGCTTGGCGTCGAAGGACCGAGGCAACAGTGAAGAGCAAGTGAGGTCAAGATCGATGAACCAATACAGTCACGTGATGATATGAAGTGGATCATATCATTTGGTGATTGGTTGGCGCATGTGTTGCATCAACATCAATGGAGATAGAATGGAATGCGCAAGGCAAAGGTATAACCTATAGGGCTTTTCCATTTCACCGGTCATAGGTGTGTAGAGAAGATGATGACCGGGTTTAGGATAGATGGTTGTACTATCAAGAGGGGCAAACTTGTTTGCATATCGGTCATCTAGTGCCACTCGTGTGATCTAACTATGCATCGTTGCTAGGATCGAGTGGCGTGGCAAGTTGAGTGGTTAACTCCTTCGGTAAAATGTTTGTGAAAATGCTAACACACGTGCACAAGGTGGTGAACACTTGTTGGTGTTGGCACATTTGCGAAGGCGGTGGAGTTTGTGTGGTAGAGAGGGGTTTGGGTTCCTCTCTCCCTCCCGTCGAGCTTGCGAGGTGGGATTCAGCGCTTTTGTGGAAGTAAAACGCCTATTTTTCACTACGCAGGAAGTCGAAAAAGAAACAGAGGCGAACGGAGGTCACCAGGGTGATCGGACGCTGCACCGGACGCGGTCACGGTTTGACCGGACGCGTCCGGTCAGTTCATCGCAGCACTCAGGCGCACGGGTGTTAGGGTTTGCAACCGGCGTGTTCGGTCCCTCGTGAAACCGAAGCGTTCGGTCGGGCACCCAGAGGAGTAGAGCGTGGTGAAGAGCTGATCGGACTTTCGGTGTGTCCGGTCACACGCGATCGGACGCGTCCGGTCACGATGGGAACTCTCTGGACCGCGACCGAACGCTGGCACTGTCACGTTCGGTCGTTGCGTGGAGCGCGGCCGGTCATGTTGTCACGCACGCGAGTGCTGTGCGCGCCTACGTGTCCGGTCGGTTGAGCGGCGCGTCCGGTCATCGCGTTTGACCATTGGCGCGCAGTGACCGTTGGAGGATCGAGCGGTCACGGTTGTTTTTGGGAGGACACGTGGATGGCGCTGAGCGATCGAACACGGTGCAGTGCGTCCGGTCGTTGCGTGTTGTGCCCAGTAAAGGGGTACAACGGCTCTTTTCGTGGAGTGGCTTATAAATAGCTCATTGGCCAGGCTTGGCCGGCAGCTGAGCACACTTTAGCCTTAGTGGCTTATGTTGTGGTGCTTGGGAGCCCTCTAACTCACTCATGCTTGATAGTGTTCATCAGATCGAGTGAGAGAGCTATTCTAGTGCATTGCTTTGAGAGATTGCATCGTGTGGCACTAGGTGATCGTGTTGCAAGCCGGTGGTGCTTGTTACTCTTGGAGGTTGCCACCTCCTAGATGGCTTGGTGGCTTGTGGCTCCGTCGAAGCTCACAAGAAGATTGTGCGAGGCTCTGGAGAAGCTTTGTGAGGGGGATTGTGCTCACCCCGTGGGGATCGCGAAGAGCAACTCTAGTTGAGCGTGTCATTGAGTTACCACACTTGATGGTGGGTTCTTGCGGTGCCTTTTGAGAGGATGGGTGTGTGACCGATTAGCCGTCGAACTACAAAGTGTTGGTCAACACAACGGGGACGTAGCTTGGTGGCAACCAAGTGAACCTCGGGAGAAAATCACTATGTCAACATTGTCTACTCTTCTCGGTGGTTTGCCTTCGTGCAACACAAGCTTGTATTTACTTTTATATATATCGTGCTTGTGTAGTTGCTCTTGTTCTAGTTGTGCTTGTGTAGCTAGCTAGATATCTTCTTGCTTGTGTAGCTAGAAGTATCCCCTTTGCGTGGCTAATTTGGTTTGTGTAACCTTGTTAGTCACATTGCTTAGTTTGTGTAGCTAAGTATTTTTGCGCTCTCTAATTTGGCATTGGTTGCCTTGTTATTGAGCATTGCTAGTGAGCTTAGGAGCTTTGTGCTTTTGCTTCGCTAGTTGTGTAGGAGCTCCCTCGGTTGGCAAAGTACTAGTGCATAGGTTTGTGTGATCTTGCTCTAGAATTGATTAGGTGAGCTCTTGGTAAGCTTAGCACCTTAGTTGCTTAATTAGGATCTTTGCAAGGTGCTAGAGAACTTAGATAGATGGGTGTAACACCCCTGGGTGTTAAGCATGCCTTCACATCCCAAATCGTGATCATTAGCATTTCATGTATGTTCATCATCACATGCAATTTAAGTTGGAATTAATTAAATTGTGAAAAGCATGTTTGAACCCTAAATTATTACAATTACTAGCTAAGAGGGGTAAAAATTAATTAGGCTATAACTCTAAGTGACTTAGAACTAATTAACATGATTTTTGGAGCAAATTTTGTATTCAAAATCTCCCCAAATTTTGCTTTTAAAAATATTCCAGAAAAATGAGTTTTTATTTAAAATTTAGACTTTAAATCGCTAATTCAAAATCTGTTTAGAATTTTGAAAAGTGCCCTAAATGAAAGTTGTAGAGAATTAAATTTTGAACAACTTTTGTTTCGGGGGCAACTTGTGAAAAATGCCTTCTTCATCTTCAAAAATTTGAATTTGAATCAAAATTATAAAATCTAGAATTTTATTTAGAAAAGAAAAACAATTTCCTCATCTCTTGGGCCGCCGCCTCCCTTCCCGGCCTGCCCGCGAATCAGCCCGGCCCAGCTCCCCGCGTCCGCGCCTGCCTCCGCCTTCGCCCGCGCTCGCCCATGCCAGCGCAACCGATCACGTCAGGGCGCGCTCGCCGCGTGGACGCCGCTCGACGTCGCCGGCGTACGGGTGGCGTCTCGACGGGCCCCACGTTCTCGTCTGCGCCTTAAGCAGCCACAGCACCGGCTTCCCTTCACCCAACTCGCCTCCAGTCTCCATTTCCTCCTCTCTCGCCAGCAGCAGCCGCGGAGCCGTGGCGGACGCTCGCGCTACCGCTCGCCGTCGTCGCTCCGCCACCTCCGCACGCCCCCACGAGCGCGTCTCCGGTCAATTCCTCCTGGCCTCAGTCCTGCCTCGTTTTCCCCCATCTGGTGCTCACGCCAATTTCGTCACTCGAGCAAAGGTGAGACCGGTTTTGGTCGTCTGTCCACCGCGGGCGCCATGGCCGCCGCTCGGCCGACGCTGTGGTCGAGACCCATCTGCCATCCCATCTCCCCCAATTTCTACCCTTTCGCGCCCGCCTTCCTCTTGTAAATCCGTTGCTCGCTTCACCATGCCCAGTCATGGCCGGCAACGCCGCCGGACACCACCGCCGCGCGGCCACGCCGCCGTGGACGCCGGCACCCCATGGCCACGCCCAGCTCTCGCCCCGTCTGTGTTCACTGGACCGAACGGCCTTGGGCAATAGCCCAAGCCGGGCCAACTCGCCTGTCATCCCCGCGTGCGTGTTCAGGCCGAAAGCCGTAGCCGGCCGGTTGGATTCACTGGGCCGGCCCGTAGCGATAAGAAAAATTGTTTTTTCGTTTTTCTTTTATTATTTGAAAATAGAAATGGTTTGGAAAATGTTTGGATACTCAAATTTGCTCCAAATCTGTTGAAATAAATTTTGTTAGGTTCCTTATCATCAGATCTACTTGGGAAAAATATTGCATGTCAAGTTTGAAATACTTTTCTGTAGGGTTTTTATTTAATCACTGAAATTATTGTTTTCTTGATAAATATGTAATAAATCATAGAAAGCTCAGAAAAATATGGTTCCACTTACAATAATTTTCTTTTGTAATGTACTTTCTAGGGAAAATATGTGTCATGCATGTTCTGTAAAATTTTTTTTATGTGTAGTACAAGTGTTTAATATTGTTAATAATTGTTATTTTTGCTAGAGAGAAAAAGATGAATAAAACATGCATGTAATAAATTTTCTACAGTAATTGATTATTGTGTAGAATGTAGGAAAAATGCTAAATCTGTTGTTTAATACTTTTCATAGTATAAAGTATTTTTATGCTCATTTTTAGGCCCTAGCTTGTTATTTTTTTGTAGGAAGTTTTAGTAATCCAAATACAATGAAATTTTTATGACATACTAGATTAGATGATAGTAAGCTACTATAAATTTCTCAGATTTTTCTATGCTACCAAAAGAGGTGTTGCTGTTCAAACCTAGTTGCCATTAGGATTTAATTAACCTTGTTAATGCATAACTAGTTAATAAGATTTACTTTGGTGTATCTTTGAAGCATCTTAGATTTATGTGGTGACTTGGTATGGTAGAGAATGTTTGTAGTAGTATACGAGTACATGTTCTTGGATGATGTTGACTACCTTGTAGAAGAGTTGCATTCTTACTTTATGCAATAAAGTAAACCTGTTCATCTACATTTCATTTATCATGATCATTACATGTCATCTCTGCAATGCACCTAGGCATGAGCACTTATACGTTTGCATCATACAGGATCACAGGAAGTAACTTTGGTAGCAGTTCCCGAGGAGCCGGAAGAGCAGCTTGAGGTGCAAGAGCAGGAGGTGCCCGAGGCCGACGAGGAGGTCGGTGAGGATCTTCCAGAGTGTCCCGACCACCGTCTGAGCTCTTTCGAGAGAGGCAAGCCCCGAAGCATTTTCTCCCCCGGTTTACAAATGTTTTATTAATGCTTTACTTTAAACTATTGCATTACGTTTAGGAGTTGTTTGCAACCGTTGCTGCATTACACCTTGTTTATCCTGTTCTACCATATCCTTGTTACCTTGGTATTCGCAGTCAAGAAATGCTTAGCTTGCTTAGACCGGTAGAAGTCGGGTGATTCCCTGTCACCTGCGAGCTATAGGTGGTTACCTGGATCTGCTTGAGTAAGTATGTCATCTGAGAATAACTAAGTGTTAATGTGAAATTGAGACCGAACGGAGACTTGCAGGGTTTCGGACTGTAGTGTTTTCCGTCTGTGTCGATTAAGGACCGACCGTTGTTGGGCCTCAAGTCATGTTGAATGCATGCCTTTCATTTAGCTGGCCGAATAATATACCTTTCAACCGTGAAGCTAGGAGATTATTCGGGCCGAGTGGATTGCCCGCAACGCACTGTACCGGAGCAGTAGTGGCAGGATACGGGGGCGCGATGATAAGGCCAAAGAGCAGTTGGGCAGCCTCCGGGTACATGTGGTTCCTGGCAAGCTCGCGACTTTACCTGAATGGTTGACTCAGTGACCAATACCTCACTTTAGCGGGTGAGTAAGGTTTGTGTGAGGAATAAATTACCAGCTGGTTAATAATCGATTCGAATCGCCATCGTTCACTGGATAGTGAACACTTGACTTGAGTGACTTCATCATAGTAATTCTGATGGAACACTTGGACAGTTATATGGAATATGACATGATGGAAGTCGTCAATGATCATTGGTTATCCTTACCTGTTTAATTACATGTTACCCTAGTATAGGTGCAAATGTAGTTGACAGGTTAATAAAGATTTAACTTGATGCAAAGTTTCTAGAAAAAGATTCTTCAAATGCTAAAAATACCTTTTTGCAAATGAGTCAGCTACCCCACCTTAAAGCCTGTCATGATCCTTGGTGTCTTTTATTTTTGGTTCTATCGGGTAAGTCTAGCTGAGTACCTTCTTGTACTCAGGGCTTTGTTCCCACTTATTGCAGATGGGCAGATGTATTACGGCTATTGTATCAACTGCCTTTATCCTGCGATGGGAGAAGCTTAGGACCATGGGCAATGGTCGTTCACTACGTCTCGTCTGATGCTTTTGTTGGAAGATGACCCTGAGCTGGCATTTTATCTCGAACTCTGTGTGAGTGTGTGTGGTTTGAACTAAATGCTTCCGCTACTTTTATTTGAACTCAGTTTGTAATAACTATGTTTAAACTCCGATGTATTTACGACACGAACTTTTATGTAACTTGTGATGGTGACCGCTGAACTTATTACGATCTTGGCTGGTATGTAAGTTGGTTTAAAATCCATCGTGATTTCACGGACTACCGAGTTATACGGGCTTAAGTTTGTTAAATTGTCTACTCGGTGGATGGTTTTTCTTACTTAATCTCGTATAATTGGTCGGTTCTGTTACAGAGGGGTGTAGTCTTGGCTAGACCGATAAGTTTAATTTCGTATTTGTTTCAGTTAGCCAATGCGTTTAAGTTTTAGAAAGGACTATTCACCCCCCTCTAGTCCGCCATCTCGACCCTTCATAGGGCTATATAAGCATTTCATTTAAAAGCCTAACTCATTAAGCATAGCGAAGCATACTACGCATTTTGACATAAACAGGTACCAAGGGTGATATCACAATAATCAAGGATGATAATGCAGCAATTGGGTTATCACTCAATTCCTAATTACTTAATGCAGTAAACCATAGTATAAATGATAAAGATTTGTAAAACTCAAGGAAGGGTTTAAATGCACCGGGGCTTGCCTTGCTCAAACGAGACGACTGGTTCAGGCTCAACAACTCCGACGTCTGGTCCAGAACCCACTGAAGACAGCTCTTCTCCGGAAGCTTGCTCGACAACGCTTACTTCCTCGAAAGCGGGAACTACACTAGCATATGACATGCTTCAACATGATGTGGTGATAAACATGATGTTTCATGATGATATGCCATGATTAACAACTTGAGTACAACTTTCCTTCGCGGTACAATTGCAAAACAACAAAACCTACTAACTAACGGTACTTCACTAAGCAACATTATTATTTCTTAAAGAACATGTTAATCATGAGATCAACCAAGTAATTAATGTGCCAAGGATCATTAAGGGTTAATTACCCAAGGTCATCACTCAATCAAAAAGCGCACACAACACTTAAAGTTATCAGTTTAAACATTTATTTAATCACTTAAATAATTATGGCATAAATTAAGAATAAATCAAACTTCCTCTAATTGAGCTCAAACTTTTTCTATAGATTGATCATGGTCTAAAATAGTGTCAAAACAAATTTCATGATCTTTGGATTAATATTTTAATTACTAAAATTCCTGGAAGTTGCATTTAATATTTAATTAAGCTAATTAAATAACTTACAAAATGTAATCAAAATTGGCATTTAATATTTTTCCTAAATAGTTTGCACCTTGAAAAGCTTACACAAAAATTTTCACTATTTTAGGAGCTCTACAAAAATTCTATTGAATTAAACAAAAACTACTAATATTTCACATTTTGAAAAAAAACAAAACGGCAACATGGGCCGCTGCCTCACTTCTCCCTTGCTCGGCCCAGCAACACGCGTGGGCCACCCGCGCGCATTCGCGCTCGCCCGCGCTCGCTCGCGCCCGGCCTAGCAAGACCAGGCGGCGTGGCCCGCTCGCGCGTGCGCTCTCTTCCTCTCCCGCTCTCTCGCTGACAAGGCGACCCCGCCTGTCATCCCTCTCCTCACGCCAGCCGATGGCCATACACCACCTCTGACCGCCATCTCGCCGACGGCGAGCTCCCGGTGAGACCGATCTGCACCAACACGACCACCCTGACCCCACGAACCTAGTACAACGCTCTAAGCTACAGCAAACATCTCGGAGGGAGGACCTCACCGGCCATGGCGGCACGGAGGCCGTGGCTCGCGGCACTCCGATGACACAAGCCGGTAGCGACTGAATGGAGGGGACCGAGAGCAAGAGTAGCTCACCGCGAATGTAGCGGTGCAACTAGCAGGCGCTGAGAGGCAACGAGGGTGGCTGGCCACGGTGAGGCGGCACGGTGGTTGCGCTTGCCGGAGAAGTGAAAGGAGATGGCCGCGCGGGCGCTTCGGGCGGAATTAGCTGGTGTGAGCAGCCGAGGAGGTGCGCGGGAGTGAGGCAAATGGGTTGATGCGGTTGCCTTAGCCAGAGGTGACTCGACGGCGGCAGCGTTGAGCGGCGGAGCTAGGCGGCGGCGATAGCAAAACACAGAGAAAAAGGAAGAAGAAAAATGACGGCGTGGTCGGCCTTTTAAAGGGGTCTTCGGCCCTGGTGGCAGTGCTAGAAGGCGCGCGTGGATGAGGTGGCGATCGTGAGCTCATGAGAACGACCTAGAAGCAGCCACAGCGGCTCGCCAGCGCCCATGCCGTGCGTTGCCCGGCTAGGATTCACCGAGCACTGTAGCACCCCCTAACACCAAACCCTACTCGGAAATTTTGAAATTACTCCCAAAATCATGTAGCAACTTGAAAAATTACCAAAATATGAAATCTTTAGAATTTCAAGATCTACAAGTTTCATGTTTAAAACTTTCTCAAATTCAAACTAGATTTTGAAATTTGAATTGGAAATCAAAAGGGGACACTTTGTTAAAATTTGGTAATTTAGAAATTACTTTAAATTTTATATTGAAACTTCAAAAACTCAAAATACCAAAGTTGTACACCTAGCCAAGACCTACAACTTTTCTATTCAAACCATTTTCAAATTGTACATATATTTTGAAATTTGAGTTTGGGGATGAAAAGGGGTCAAATTGAAAATTTGCTTCTTTTCAAAATTACTCCAAATTTTTCACTGAAACATTGAAAACTCAAAACACCAAACTTGTAGCCCTTGAAAAGATCTACAAACTTGGTTTAAAACTTTTTCCCAAATTTTGCTTAGATTTTGAATTATTCAAAAAGGGGTAAAACCAGGGTTTTGAATTTAGGGTTTTCGGAAGAATGTCAAATTGAAACTTGTTGCTATTTTAATTGGTGATTATTTAGTGATCCAACCATCATCCAAGGGAATCATTGGGTCAAGCATCACATGGTTGACCAAATGCCACTCTTGGTTGACCAAGTTGACTTTTGAAAATCTTTTAATAATTCCCCAAATTTGCATTCAAACTCGAATCGTAAAACTTGCGACAAGTTTTGGATTCCAAATTCAAACTCAAACTTGAAGCTTCATTTTATAGGTGGGACTTGAGTTCATACCCTACACTTGGCACTAGTGTATAACACAGTCATACACCTCAAATTACGTAGGGCATAAACTAAGTATTTGCGGTGACATTCGAAATTAGGGTTTTTGGTTCGAGCCACACAACTCAGAAGCACATCCAACCTAAGAATGTAAACTCATTTTAGTTGATGCATATCGTACTTGACCTAATCATGGATGCTTTGCGGTGCAATATGATGACATGGCAAATTTTTAATCTCCATAACACCGGAGGTGTTACAAACTGGAAGAAATTACAAGCCTCCCGATCCTACGGTTCATAATACGACCGTGAATAGCTAGTAATAAACAATAAGACCAAATGAATAACATAAGACCAAACTCACTTACACGATAATCGTTGCAACAGTAGTAGGCGCACGCAGTAGTATCCTCATGCATAGATTGATCCTCATACATAGGCATGGCCGCATGGGTAGTTCTGGAGGGACTGGTGCATCTTTGCATGACACGTCATAGTAAAGCTTTTTGGGACGACCCCCTCTTTTCTCACTTGTCCCTATGCGCGCAGTCTTTCATCTACGCAAACAATTAAATTCGAACATATATTACTAACAATGCCAATTACAAAGTTGAGTTCTACAACCTAATCCACAAAACAACTAGCTCATAATGACAAATTATATCCCTAAACATCGAATCCATATTGCAAAATACATTCAAAAAACATAAACTCTAATAAAAATAGGGTTCGCAAAAATACACACAAAAGGACCAAATCAACGCATACAAACTAAGGAGAGGGAGGATATCTTGCTCTCGAAGATCTACGGATCAAATACAAGTTCCAAAGGTTGAATTAAGAGATTGGAGAAGGTAGGATGGAATAGGGAGAGAGGGGGAAGAGGGGAGAGAACAAATGAGAGTGTGCCTCGGATCAAATACAGGTTCCAAAGGTTGAATTAAGAGATTGGAGAAGGTAGGATGGAATGAGGGGTGGAGGGAAGAGGGAGACAACAAATGAGAGTGTGCCTCGGCCAGGAGACTGGATGCGGGGGTAACAGTTTGACGCTCGGCGCAGTGAGCCAGGGTGCCGAGAACCACAACGCCACACCGACGCCATGCAGGCAGCCACACCTACACCATAGTCCACGGTGCCAAGACGTTGTAACCTTCGTGCCATGGGTCACTGAAAGCATCTAGGCCTCGGTGTTGGTTTCGCAGAAACGTTGGTAAGTTAGATCATGGAGATGATAACTGCTTTGGGCAATTTGGTATTCATGTCCCTTGATGGAAATCGTTTCGATTTTCAAAGGATCAACGACAAGATTAAGGACGGTTAGTTCCGGATGTCAAGGTGTTGAGCTACATCTGGAATAGTCATTAGGATCTTTGTTTCTTCCTTTGACCGTACTATAAAGGGGGCATGAGTGAGTAGCTTGGCCTAGGTGAGTCTTGTGTTTAGGTGTGGTGCACACTTGTCAAACTTAGCACTAGATAGCTTGAGAAAAGCTCAGAGTTTAGTTGGAAGCAACTTGGTTCAAGTTGCATCTCGTTTAGAAGACGTTTGAGCCGTTTACCTATGACCGGACGTGGTCCTGGTCATGACCGGACGCGTCCGGTCAGTACTAACACTTCACTGCGGGTTCAACTGATCGACCAGACGCGGTCCTTGAGAGGACCGGATGCGGTGGTCAGTCTGACACGTGTTCCAGAGGGTAAACAGCATAATCGGACGCGACTGTGAAGTGATCGGCGCGTCCGGTCATGTTCCAGTAAGGTCCCGTTGTGACCTGACGCGTCCGGTCACCTACGATCGGACGCGGTCAGCGTTCGGTCATTGTTCCAGTAAGGTCCCGTGGTGACCTGACGCGTCCGGTCACCTATGATCGGACGCAGCCGTGCGTCAGGTCATTTTTCCAGTAAGCTCTTGCTTGATCGGCGCGTCCGGTCATCCCTGATCGGCGCGTCCGGTCATCTCAGACCGGCGCATCTAGTCATCACAGATCGGTATGTCCAGTCACTCAGCGTACCTTTCGGTTTTCGACCGTTACACCTGACCCGCGCGTCCGGTCATATCGATAGGCGCGTCTGGTCAGTGCGCGTTTTGCTGATTCGAAAGGTAACGGTTGGATTTGTCTGAGGGATGTATAAATACATCCCCTCCACCTCTTTTAGAGGTCTCTTGCTCATTTGTTCAGCTGAGAAACACCTTTAGAGTGCAAGAGAGTGCAAGAGCCCTAGTGAGGATAGAGATTTGTGAATCAAAGTTTGAGAATCCTCTCTAGTGATAAGAGTGTAGCAAGTGTGCATCCATCTTCTCATTAGGCTTGTTGTGGTCAAGTGAGAGTTCTAGCTTGTTACTCTTGGTGATCGCCATCACCTAGACGGTTTGGTGGTGATTGAGAGTTTGGTGATCATCCGACGAGATTGTGGGTGACCCAACTCAAGGTGTGAGCAGTTTTGGGTGATTCGCCACGACGAAGTGTCGAAGAATCAACCCGTAGAGAGCACTTGATCCTTGCGCGGATCAAGGGGGAGCTACACCCTTACGCGGGTGCTCCAATGAGGACTAGTGGGGAGTGGCGACTCTCTGATACCTCGGCAAAACATCGCCATGTTCCTAACCCTTACTTTCAAGCATTTACTTTCGTGCATTACTTTCATTACTTGTTTACTTTCCTAAAATTGCCATGCTAGTCTAGGATTAGAACTTAGGGTGCAAAACTTTTATTGGTAGAATCACAAGGAACACTAGTAGGCACTAGGGGTGAAGTTTGGCTTTTAGGATTTAATTCTTGCAATTAATTTTTAGAAAAGCCCAATTCATCCCCCCTCTTGGGCATTTGGATCCTTTCAATTGGTATCAGAGCCGTGTTGCTCTTAATTTAGGCTTCACCGCCTAGAGCAAGATGTCTAATGGGGAAGGACCACCTCCCACTTTTGAGGGAGACGATTTTCTATATTGGAAAATTCGTATGGAGGCATACCTCGAAGCCATAGATGTTGGGTGCCTTAGAGCCACAACCGAAGGGCTTCCTCCTATAAGGGATCCCGCCAACCCAAGTGGTGACGAGGAGAAGTACGACCGGTGGAATGCAAAAGCAAAAAATGCGCTCTACCGAGGCTTAGGCAAAGATATCTTCAATCGTGTGCGAAATGCCAAAAACGCTCATGAATTGTGGGAAAATCTTTGTGCTCTCCATGAGGGAACTAAGAGTGAGCGTGAGGAACGCTATCATATTGCTTTAAAGAAGATCAATTCTTTTGAGATGCTTCCCAAAGAAAGTGCTAATGAGATGTACACTCGTTTGAATGTTCTTGTAGAAGATCTCAATGCTCTTGGACTCACTCAAATGAGTCAATCGGATGTTGCAAGGAGGATCTTGAGTGTTCTTCCCGTTGAGAAGTATGGACACATTGTCACCGTACTTCACCAAAGTGATCTCTCCGCCGCAACACCGACACAAGTATTGGGAAAGATCAACGCACATGAGATGTACATGCACATCACTCCGGAAGAGGGCTCATCATCTTCCAAGAAGAAAGACTTGGCCTTCAAAGCTAGCCATGATAAGGAAAAGAAGAAGGGCTAAGCCATGATTGTGCAAGAGAGCTCAAGTGAAAGTGACATTGATGATGCATCACTTGCACTCATGGTGAGGAAGACCACCAAGATGCTAAAGAAGCTCAACAAGAGTGGCATCAAGTTCGATGGCAAGAAGAAGAAATTCTTCACTAGTAGCAAAAGAAAGCCAATCTCCAAAATGGATTGCTTCAATTGTGAAGAGCTTGGCCATCTAGCTCATTAATGCCCAAAGCCTTCAAAAGACAAGTACAAGAACAAGTACAAGGGCAAGAAAGATGATTCAAGTGATGAAGAAGATGAGAAAAGAAAGAACAAGCCATACAAGAAGAAAGATGGCAAGAAAAGAGAGTTCTACAAGAAGAAGAAGGTAGGCAAGGCTTATATTGTTGGTGATTGGCTCACCGACATTGAATCATCATGTGAGTCCTTCGGCGATGAAAGCAACGATGAAAACGAGAAGATCGCCGCACTTGTGGTTGGGCCATCATCATTGAAAGCATATAGGCCCCGAAGTTTGGTTTCGGCAATTGATGACAATGCTTTATTACCATGACTAACGTGTGTTTTGCAGAAACTTTGGTAAGTTAGGTCATGGAGGTTTTAACTGCTTTGGGCACCATGGTATTCATGCCCCTTGATGGAAATCATTTCGGTTTTCAAAAGAGTGACGTCAAGATTAAGGACGGTTAGTTCCAGATGTCGAGGTGTTGAGATACATTTGGAATAGTCGTTAGGATCTTCGTTTTTCTCTTTTGGCCGTACTATAAAGGGGGGCTTGAGCGGGTAGCTTGACCTAGACGAGTCCTACGTTTAGGTGTGGTGCACACTTGTTAAACTTGGCGCTAGGCAGCTCTAGAATGGCTCAAAGTTCAGTTGGAAGTAACTTGGTTCAAGTTGTGACGCGTTTCGGAGAGTTTCAGGTCGTTTTCTCATGACCGGACGCGGTCCTCGACATGACCGGACGCGTCCGGTCAGTACAGTTCCGCGGCTAGGGTTTCAGCTCTGATGACCAGACGCGGTCCTCGCGAGGACCGGACGCGGTGGTCAGTAGTCAACACGTGTCACTTGAGGGAAACACCCGATCGGACGTGACCTGGGTGTGATCGGCGCGTCCGGTCACAGTCCAGTAAGGTCCAGAGACGACCGGACGCGTCCGGTCATCACCGATCGGACGCGGCCGCGCGTCCGGTGCGAGTACAGTATGCTTCCTGCATGATCGGACGCGTCCGATCACCTCTGACCGGTGCGTCCGGTCACTCAGCTGTTTTTCGGATTTCGACCGTTATGAGCGACCGGCGCATCCGGTCAGTTCAACCGGCGCGTCCGGTCAGCTCGTGTTTTGCTGAGTCAGCAGGTAACGGTTTGTTTTGTCTGTGGGATGTATAAATACATCCCCACCACCTCTTTTAGAGGTCTCTTGCTCATTTGATCAGCTGAAAAACACCTTTGGAGTGCAAGGGAGTGCAAGAGCACTAGTGAGGATAGAGATTTGAGAATCAAAGCTTGAGAGTTCCTCACTAGCGATTAGAGAGTAGCAAGTGTGCATCCACCTTCTCATTTGGGCTCGTAGTGGTCAAGTGAGAGTTCTAGCTTGTTACTCTTGGTGATCGCCATCACCTAGACGGAGTGGTGGTGATTGGGAGTTCGGTGATCATCCGGCGGAGCTTGTGGATGACCCAACTCATCTTGTGAGCGGTTTTGGGTGATTCACCGCGACGGAGTGTCGAAGAATCAACCCGTAGAGAGCACTTGATCCTTGCGCGGATCAAGGGGGAGCTACACCCTTGCGCGGGTGCTCCAACGAGGACTAGTGGGGAGTGGCGACTCTCCGATACCTCGGAAAAACATCGCCGTGTTCCTTGCCCCTTTACATTCAAGCATTTACATTCTCGTATTTACTTTCATTGCTTGTTTTACATTCCTAGACTTGCCATGCTAGACTAGGATTGGAAACTAGGGTGCAAAACTTTGTATCGGTAGACTCTCTAGGAACACAAGTAGACACTAGGGGTGAATTCCGGCTTGTAGGATATAATTCTTGCATTTAATTTTTAGAAAAGCCCAATTCACCCCCCCTCTTGGGCATCTTGATCCTTTCAATTGGTATCGGAGCCGTGTTGCTCCTCTTTTAGGCTTTACCGCCTAGAGCAAGATGTCTAACGGGGAAGGACCACCTCCCACCTTTGAGGGGGATGATTTTCCGTATTGGAAAATCCGCATGGAGGCGTATCTCGAAGCCATAGATGTTGGGTGTCTTAGAGCCACAACCGAAGGGCTTCCCGCTATCAAGGATCCCGCAAACCCCATTGGTGACGAGGAGAAGTACGACCGGTGGAATGCAAAGGCCAAAAATGCACTCTACCGGGGCTTAGGCAAAGATATCTTCAATCGTGTGCGTAATGCAAAGAACGCTCATGAATTGTGGGAAAATCTTTGTGATCTCCATGAGGGAACTAAGAGTGAGCGTGAGGAACACTATCACATAGCTTTAAAGAAAATTAATTCTTTTGAAATGCTTCCCAAAGAAAGTGCTAATGACATGTACACTCGCTTGAATGTTCTTGTAGAGGACCTCAATGCTCTTGGGCTCACTAAAATGAGCCAATCGGATGTTGCAAGGAAGATCTTGAGTGTGCTTCCCGTTGAGAAGTATGGTCACATTGTCACCGTGCTTCACCAAAGTGATCTTTCCACCGCAACACCGACTCAAGTATTAGGGAAAATCAATGCTCATGAGATGTACATGCATATCACTCCGGAAGAGGGCTCATCATCTTCCAAGAAGAAAGACTTGGCCTTCAAAGCTAGTCATGACAAGAAGAAGAAGAAGGGCCAAGTCATGTTGGTGCAAGAAAGCTCAAGTGAAAGTGATGTTGATGATGAATCACTTGCACTCATGGTGAGAAAGACCACCAAGATGCTAAAGAAGCTCAACAAGAGTGGCATCAAGTTCGATGGCAAGAAGAAGAAATTCTTCACAAGTAGCAAGAGAAAGCCAATCTCGGAGATGGATTGCTACAATTGTGGTGAACTTGGCCACCTAGCTCATCAATGCCCTAGACCACCAAAAGACAAGTACAAGAACAAGAACAAGGGCAAGAAAAATGATTCAAGTGATGAAGAAGAAGAGAAGAAGAAGAACAAGCCATACAAGAAGAAGGATGGCAAGAAGAAGGAGTTCCACAAGAAGAAGAAGGGAGGAAAGGCATACATTGTTGGTGATTGGCTCACCGACATTGAATCATCTTATGAGTCCTCCGAAGATGAGAGCGGTGATGAGAAAGAGAAGGTTGCCGCATTTGTGATGGGGCCATCATCTTCACCGATATCTTCATCACCACCTTCACCGCCTCCTTCACCATCATCGTCCACTACTCACCTATGCCTTATGGCCAAGGGTGAACGAAAGGTACAAAACCATGATAGTGATGATAATGATGATAGTGATAGTGATGATGAATATGACGCACCTTCTTATGATGAACTTGTAAAATAGCTAAACAAATACACTAAAATCATAAGAAGGACTAGAAATGAAAATGATGATCTTCAAAATGAAAATGAATCACTCTCATCCAAGCTTGAAAATATTCAAAAGACTAGTGGTGAGCTTAGAGTTCAAAATTAAGTGATGACTTCCACTCTCAAGGAGCTCAAAACCTCTTATAAAGAGCTTAAAGATCAACATGATAAACTTGAGAAGAAGCATGATGAGCTCATCACTAGCCATAATTCTCTAAAAGACAAATACACCACATTAAAAATTGACTATGATAGTCTTGTGGTTGCTAATGAACTTGCTCTTGAGACACATGATGCTACTAACTATGTTGTTAAGTGTGATATAGCTACATCATGTGATGATTTGATCATTGAAAGCATTGAGCAAGGTTCTAGTAGCAAAGGCAAGAGTGTGGTTGAGTCAAGCAACTATGATGATTATGCCAACATCAAGTGTGAGAATGAGAAGCTTGCAAATGAGAACAAGAAGCTAAAAGGTTTGATGGCTCTTGAGAAGCAACCAACAAATGAGTCACTCATTGAAGAAAACAAAAAGCTCAAGCAAGAAAAAGAGCATCTCAAGACCGGCCTAAGCAAGTTCACAAGAGGCCAACATTTGCAAATTGAGCTCCTCATGAACACCGTAATGAAGATGGATAGAAGTGGTATTGGGTACTTGGCAAATCAAGAGAAGAAAGCAAAAGCTCAACAACAACAAAGCAAGTCGAAGCCCAAACCAAAGAGATGTGTTGAGTGTGGTCAAGAAGGTCACTTTGCTCATGAATGCAAAACTCCACCACCACAACCCTTGCCCAAGCATGCTAGACCTTTTGCTTTCAATGCTCATTATATGCTAAGAAAATATTCAAATGGAAAGATGAAAGTCATGTTTTTGGGTCCCCCAAACAAGAATAGGCTAAAGAAAATATGGGTTGCCAAGTCACTAGTGGAGAAAGTCAAGGGCCCCTCTCAAGTTTGGGTCCCTAAACAAAAAGCTTGATCTCTTGTGTGTAGGTGAACTACAAGACCGGTGGATCTCATTGGGTAATTGATAGTGGTTGCACTCAACATATGACCGGTGATCCTCGTATGTTCACCACCATTGAAGAGAATGGAATGTCAAGAGAAGATCACATTTGGGGATAATTCAAAGAGCAAAGTCAAGGGTATAGGCAAGATTGCAATATCACATGATCACTCACTCTCAAATGTGCTCTATGTTGCTTCATTGAGTTTCAACTTGTTATCCGTTGGGCAACTTTGTAACCTTGGCTTCCAATGCTTGTTCACACCAAATGAAGTGGAAGTTTCAAAGATAGATGACAAGCAAGTGATATTCAAAGGCTTTAGATACAACAATCTTTATCTTGTTGACTTCACCTCCGAAGATGCAAATTTGATGACATGTTTGTTCACCAAGACCTCACTTGGTTTGCTTTGGCATAGGAGGCTTGCTCATGTTGGAATGAACACTCTCAACAAGCTATTGAAGAAAGAACTAGTGAGAGGATTGAAGGATGTGAAGTTTGAAAAGGACAAACCTTGTAGTGCATGTCAAGCAGGGAAACAAGTTGCAAACACTCATCCAACCAAAGCTTTCATGTCAACTTCAAGAGTGCTAGAACTTCTACACATGGATTTGTTTGGGCCTACAACATACAAGAGCTTGGGTGGTAATCTCTATTGTCTTGTGATAGTGGATGACTACTCAAGGTACACATGGACTTTCTTCCTTCATGACAAATCCGAAGTGGCAAATTGCTTTAAGAAGTTTGCAAAGAGAGCTCAAAATGAATTTGAAGTCAAGATAAAGAAGATTAGAAGTGACAATGGCAAAGAGTTTGACAACACCAACATTGAAGCTTTTTGTGATGAAATTGGAATCAAGCATGAGGTCTCTTCAACCTACACTCCTCAACAAAACGGTGTAGTTGAGAGAAAGAACCAAACTTTGATCACCCTTGCAAGAACAATGCTAGATGAGTACAACACTCCCGAGAAGTTGTGGGACGAGGCAATCAACACCGCATGCTGTGCTTCAAATCGCCTCTTCCTACAAAAGTTTCTTGGCAAGACCCCCTATGAGTTGCTTAATGGGAAGAAGCCGGACGTCTCTTTCTTCCGGGTGTTTGGTTGCAAATGTTACATCTACAAGAAGCGTCAACACCTAGGGAAGTTTCAAAGATGTTGTGATATTGGTTTTCTTGTTGGTTACTCATCAAAGTCCAAAGCATATAGAGTATTTAACCATGCCACCGGTTTGGTTGAAGAAACATATGATGTGGAATTTGATGAATCTAACGGCTCCCAAGGAGCAATTGAGAATTGTGATGATGTAGGTGATGAACCCTTGAGGGAGGCCATAAAGAACATGCCCGTGGGAGACATCAAGCCAAAAGATGATGATGACGATGTACAAATTGTTGATCCACCATCTTCATCACGTGTGCCTCAAGATGATGACAAGAATGAGAGAGTTGAAAATGAAGACACTTATGTCTCTCATGAACAAGCCGAGGCACAAGCTCAAGATGTTGATGCTCTCCATCCACCTCCTCAAGTGGTTGATAGAAGAAACTCACCACTACTTCAAGCACATCCACAAGATCTCATCATAGGGAGTCCTACAAAGGGAGTAATGACTCGATCTCAAAAGCTAGCTTCTTTTGTTGAACATCACTCTTTTGTCTCTTGCGTTGAACCTAAGAATGTAGAAGAAGCTCTTCAAGATCCGGATTGGGTGAATGCAATGCATGAAGAATTGAACAACTTCACCCGCAATCAAGTATGGACACTTGAAGAGCATCCTAAAGGTGCAAGAGTCATTGGAACCAAGTGGGTGTTCCGAAACAAGCAAGACGACCAAGGCATAGTGGTGAGGAACAAGGCAAGACTAGTTGCAAAGGGGTTCTCTCAAGTTGAAGGTCTTGATTTTGGAGAGACCTTTGCACCCGTTGCAAGACTTGAAGCCATTCGTATCCTCCTTGCATATGCATCACATCATGATATGAAACTATATCAAATGGATGTGAAAAGTGCATTCTTAAATGGCTTTATAAATGAACTAGTCTATGTTAATCAACCTCCCGGGTTTGAAGACCCTAGATATCCTAATCATGTTTATAGGTTGTCCAAGGCGTTATATGGGCTCAAGCAAGCCCCTAGAGCGTGGTATGAGCGCCTCTAGGACTTCCTCATTGAGAAGGGCTTCACCATTGGGAAGGTCGACACCACACTATTCACCAAGAAGTTTAATGGGGAGATCTTTATTTGTCAAGTATATGTTGATGATATTATCTTCGGATCAACAAATGAAGATTATTGCAAGGAATTTGGTGAATTGATGTCGAAGGAGTTCGAGATGTCAATGATTGGTGAGCTCACATTCTTCCTTGGATTTCAAGTAAAGCAAATGAGAGAAGGGATTTTCATCTCTCAAGAAAAGTATACCAAGGATCTTCTCAAAAGATTCAAGATGGAAGAATGCAAACCAATCAAGACCCCAATGCCATCAAATGGACATCTCGACCTAGATGAGGGAGGTAAACCGGTTGATCAAACTCTCTACCGTTCTATGATTGGTAGCTTGTTGTACCTTACCGCATCTAGGCCCGATATCATGTTTAGTGTGTGCATGTGTGCCCGCTTTCAAGCGTGCCCTAAAGAACCTCACTTAAGTGCCGTAAAAAGAATCCTAAGATATCTTAAGCTCACCCCAAGCATTGGTCTTTGGTATCCCAAAGGAGCTAGATTCCAACTAGTTGGCTATTCCGATTCGGACTATGCCGGTTGCAAAATTGATAGAAAAAACACATCCGGAGGGTGCCATTTGCTTGGAAGATCTTTAGTATCTTGGTCATCTAAAAAGCAAAATAGTGTGGCTTTGTCCACCGCCGAGGCGGAATACATTGTCGCGGGGGCTTGTTGTGCACAAATCTTATATATGAAACAAACCCTCCTAGACTATGGAATTGTTCTTGAAAAGGTGCCACTTTTATGTGATAATGAGAGTGCCGTTAAAATTGCTAACAATCCGGTACAACACTCTCGCACCAAGCACATTGATATCCGCCATCACTTTCTAAGAGATCACGTTGCTAAAAATGACATATCACTAGAAGGTGTAAGAAGTGAAAATCAATTAGCGGACATCTTCACTAAACCTTTGGATGAGGCAACCTTTTGTAGGTTAAGAAGTGAACTCAATGTGCTTGATTCTAGCAACTTTAAAAAATGAGCGTGTGTTGTCCCTTGCATTGCATTGTATAATATGCCATGTTTATTTTATCGCAATGCTTTTAGGGCTTGGCTAACACGGTTACGATAACCCTTCTTTGGAGGAGTGAAGAAGCCTAACCGTGGATCAAACTTGACAAGCATTCTAGCTTTACCTTCTTGCATTGCATTGCATATGCATGGTTGTTGTTCTTGTCGTTTCTTTTCGGTTAAGCTTTGACCAACCTCTGTGTTCGTCCATGGATAGAGAGAGCATTTTGATGCTCCTAAAGGTTCAAAAACTCTATTGCATGGCCAAACGTTGCTCCTTGGGTGTTTATTGCCTATTTTCTTAAAAATAATACTAGCCTAAGGCAATCTATTTTGAAAATTTTGAGGGTTTCAGTGAGGTCACTCATATCGTGTTCCAATTGGTGTTTATCTGTGTCTTTTTGAATTGGAACCTAATTGGGAGAAGTCGCGTCGTAGTTCGGAACGAAGAAGGGCGAAGAACAGTGACCGGACGCTAGACCGGACGCTGCACCGGACGCAATGATGCTTCACCACCGCGTCCGGTCCCGGCGTCCACCAGCGCGTCCGGTCATCCAGAAGACCAACTCCAGATCTAATGATCGGACGCTGCACCGGACGCGCCTCTGTTGACCACCGCGTCCGGTCCCGGTTACCACCACCGCGTCCGGTCATTCGCGATGATTTCCCGAGCTCCCCTCGACCGGACTCTGACCGCGTCCGGTCAGTCCTCACCGGACGCGTCCGGTCACTCCAGGAGCTTACTGGAGTGTGACCGGACGCTGCACCACCGCGTCCGGTCATAATGACCACCGCGTCCGGTCATCACGCGTCGAGCGGATCTGACCCTTCATATATCGGTTCGTCCTCGGCCGTTTTTTCTAAATCCGCCCGAGCCTCTTCCGCCGCCGCCTCACCAAATCCGCCGGAGCCGCCGCGTCCTTGTCGTCTTCCTCGCCTCCAGCAAACCCAGCCGCGTCTCCTCGCCCGCGCTAGCCTCGCTCGCGCGCTCGCTGCCGCCCTGCCTGCAGCCGCGCCTCTGCCCGCGCTTGCCCTCGCCAGTCGCGCAGCCACGCAACCGCCGCCCGCTCGCACCTCCGCCGCCGGTGAGCCGCGCCCTTGCCGCCGGTGAGCCGCGCTCCCGCTTGCCAGCGTCTCCTCCGGCAGTGGACTGCCTCACGCTCGCCTCCGATCGTTCTTCGTCGAGTTGCCCTAACCCTAACCCTAGGGTTCGCGTAACGTCGTTCGATCGTTCGTCGTCGAGGTTTTGTCGCGCGTCGTCTTCTTCACGAGGTTGTTTCGCGTCACCTTGACCTCCTCGCTAGGGTTTGCCGTAAATCTTTCTTTTTAATCCTAATTGCATCATGTTTCGGCAAATCAGAGCTCGTCCGGTGATTTCGGGGAATCTCGCGATCTAGGTCACCTCATCTTGTCACCGTCGTCTCGTCGATCCGAGGTAGCTTCGCGTTTCGATTCACATTGTATCTCATATGCTTGCTATCTCTAGGGTTTCGTACCTTTTAGTTATATATGTGCTTATAGTAGATCTCTCTATTCTGTCGTTGCAGCGAGTTTGTCCGTGTGTCAGGGTGAGATTAGTTTGCTGAATCCGAGGCCAAGCCTGCGGATATAGATTGAGGCCAAGCCTCTCGAGTGACAGTTCACCATCTTTCAGAGGTTTCCGGTCAGTTTGTCAGCATGGTGCGTTGCAAGAACGCCGGTGGTGCTCCTGGTGACGGGGACGACAGTCCTCCTCATCGGTCTGAGATTGCACGTGGGAAGCGTATCAAGATCTTGGCCAGAAAGAAGAAGAAGACACTTACAGAGGCAGAGATTGCTCAGGCCGAGGCAAATGCAGCAGAGCAGGCAGAGAGAGGTGGCAGGAGCAGTGGCATACGCATAGGCGAGCGTCGCTTTCATCTTGAAGGTCGACAGCTCGGCACAGAGGCCACTGAGGGTACTGAGGATACTAGAGCTATAGAGGGTATGTCAGTTGATCCACCTCCAGAGGCCACAGAGGCTCCAGAGGCCACAGAGGACACAGAGGAGCAGCCAGCTCAGTCTCCACCACGTCGCTGCTCCACACGCGCACGTACTCAGGTGACTCCTAGGCCAGAGGGCCAGCGTCGTGGAGCACGTCCTCCTCCCAGAGCTAGAGGTTCACCCCCGGTCGAGCACTTTGACATGAGGGGTGCTACAGCACGTCAGGTGCAGGGGTTGAGGTTCGTGGAGGTCAGTCGGTGGTTTCCACCTGTGAGGGATCCCAGAGCTTCAGAAGGCTTCTATACCCCACTTCAGGAGGATTTCTACAGGGCTCTAGTTGACAGCGGTATTGCTTTCCGACCACAGAGGGTCTGTCGCCTTGAGTCACTGGTTGAGGTTGTGGGAGAACAGCTACGTCCGCACCTGTCCTTTCTGCCAGGCTTGTCAGATCTTCTTGGACGGACAGGTGCATACTGCGGCACATGGGTCAGAGAGTTTTATGCTTCACTATGGATTGATCCTGTCCATGATTTCATTCACTTTGCATTCCGAGGCCGCGATCACCGTCTATACAGCACCAGAGTGCGGGAGATTCTCAGACTCCCAGCTTCCAACACGAAGATACATCAGCTGTGTTTTGGTCAGACTCCTCCACCGAGACGCCCTCACGGCGGGGCAGTGCCACCTACAGACTTGGTTCGACCCAGCTTCCGTGAGCCTTTTGGCGAAGGGTCTCGTCGCACGCCTGCCAGTTTGACACCTCTTGCCAGAGTTCTGGATGCTATAGTCAGACGCACTATACTTCCCAAACTTGGCTACAGAGAGGGACCGACTCGGATGCAGCTATGGGTTGTTCACCACCTCCTCTCACAGACACAGTTTGACATTTGGGATCTCATACTTAGTGAGATGGAGGACACCATAGCTGAGGGCTTCAAGGGTAATCGTCAGCTGCCCTATGCACACTGGATCTGCTTCATCATTAGATCATCTATTCAGCTACCAGCAGAGATCCGAGCTGAGATATCAGATACTACTACTGCTTTCCCTGAGTATGATATCCGTCAGCTTTGGGCTTCAGTCACTAGAGATCAGGCCCCAGTGCCAGGACAGCGTGTGCGACCTGAGGTTCCTGAGACAGCGGCTGAGCAGGAC
The DNA here is from genome assembly GCA_038087645.1 of Saccharum hybrid cultivar R570. Lineage (NCBI taxonomy): Eukaryota > Viridiplantae > Streptophyta > Magnoliopsida > Poales > Poaceae > Saccharum > Saccharum hybrid cultivar. The sequence goes on from JAQSUU010000667.1 coordinate 10,342,170, forward strand.
GCCACAGTTGATGAGCTTGCAGAGGCAGAGCTTGCCGATCTTGACGCTCAGTCTGCTGATCTTCCTGAGGATGTGACATCTGACAGCACTGATGAGGACTACCAACCCATCCCCAGGTACCGGTCTCCTTGGTCTCACGACCACGAGGCCGGTGGCTCTGGTTCAGCCTCCCGCACAGACCCAGCCATGGTGGCCATACTTGAGAGGTTGACTCAGGCACAAGAGCAGCAGCAACAGCAGATACAGCGACAGGCTCAGGACATAGCTACAGCACTTGCACAGATTTAGGCTCGTCAGGACGAGTTTCAGCGTCAGCAGCTTGAGATCCAGAGGCAGCAGGTTGAAATGCAGCGACAGCAGTACGAGATTCAGCGACAGAGTGCAGCTAGTCAGCAGCAGTACTTGGATCTCCTGCGCCACCTAGTCACTATTGGGGTTCCTCCGCCTGCTTTGGTCCTGACTTCTGCTTTACAATCCAGTGATCCATCGAGTCAGGGACAGCCGGGTTTCCAGTTCACATCTCCACAGCAGCAGGTTCCCCAGTCATTCCAGTCCCCGAGCTTCACGCCTATTCACACGGGGTTTACACCTTCAGACCAGCCTCGCCCTCACCTCCTGACAGGCACACCCTTCGGTGATTACAGTGCTACCTACAGCGAGTTGACTGGTCAGCCGACGCCCTCGCACACTACCTTTGCTACTTCTTCAGGGTTGTTAGCTTCAGAGGCAGCTATTCCTCCAGTGACAGGGACCGGTACTACAGAGACTCTTCCTTCGTCAGTTGCCTCGACAGATCCTCCTGCTATTGGCTCGCTACAGGCTCAGGTCACTCAGACGGATCCTCTTATTGCTACTACGTCAGTACCTGTTCCTGCCGCTTAGACCCAGACCGCTTCACAGCCACGTGTTTCTTCAGAGGGTCAGCCAGATAGCTCAGATTCCGAGGGAGATTCTCTACACTTCATGATTACTCCGCGCACCTCGGCACCCGACACGACTCCGTCTGTCCCCCCGTCAGATCCTTAGATTAGTTTTTTGGCGCTTGATGCCAAAGGGGGAGAGAGAGTAGTTTCAGGGGGAGTTTTGAGAGAGGGTTTTCGTTTTTTCTTGTGTGCTACTTTCATGCATCATGTTTACTTTTCAGTCATTGCATTCGTGTGACATGTCGTCGTGTGATAAACCTTAAGTCTAAATGTTTTATCCAGTCGCAGTATTAACACATGTCACCGTTTTTTAATTATAGCTCTAAGGTTGTGCTTCCGTGCCTTACTCCGATTTCTTATGAGCTATATCTGTATGTGTTCTAACGTTCTTTGTCTTATCTTATGAGTACACTCTTTTGGCTTGGGGCACATAAGCAATTCCTAACCCCTTGTGCTTATTGCTTTTTGCTTATGTGAACCATGCATGCTTGGAAACCTCAACTCAAATCTTTTATATATCTTAGTGTTGTCATCAATCACCAAAAAGGGGGAGATTGAAAGCATCTAGGCCCCGAAGTTTGGTTTCGGCAATTGATGACAACGCTTTATTACCATGACTAACGTGTGTTTTGCAGAAACTTTGGTAAGTTAGGTCATGGAGGTTTTAACTGCTTTGGGCACCATGGTATTCATGCCCCTTGATGGAAATCGTTTCGGTTTTCAAAAGAGTGACGTCAAGATTAAGGACGGTTAGTTCCAGATGTCGAGGTGTTGAGATACATTTGGAATAGTCATTAGGATCTTCGTTTTTCTCTTTTGGCCGTACTATAAAGGGAGGCTTGAGCGGGTAGCTTGACCTAGACGAGTCCTACGTTTAGGTGTGGTGCACACTTGTTAAACTTGGCGCTAGGCAGCTCTAGAATGGCTCAAAGTTCAGTTGGAAGCAACTTGGTTCAAGTTGTGACGCGTTTCGGAGAGTTTTGGGTCGTTTTCTCATGACCGGAGGCGGTCCTCGGCATGACCGGACGCGTCCGGTCAGTACAGTTCCGCGGCTAGGGTTTTAGATCTGACGGCCAGACGCGGTCCTCGCGAGGACCGGACGCGGTGGTCAGTAGTCGACACGTGTCACTTGAGGGAAACACCCGATCGGACGCGACCTGGGTGTGATCGGCGCGTCCGGTCACAGTCCAGTAAGGTCCAGAGATGACCGGACGCGTCCGGTCATCACCGATCGGACGCGGCCGCGCGTCCGGTGCGAGTACAGTATGCTTCCTACACGATCGGACGCGTCCGGTCACCCCTGACCGGTGCGTCCGGTCACTCAGCTATTTTTCGGATTTCGACCGTTACGAGCGACCGGCGCGTCCGGTCAGTTCAACCGGCGCGTCCGGTCAGCTCGTGTTTTGCTGAGTCAGCAGGTAACAGTTCGTTTTGTCTGTGGGATGTATAAATAGATCCCCACCACCTCTTTTAGAGGTCTCTTGCTCATTTGATCAGCTGAAAAACACCTTTGGAGTGCAAGGGAGTGCAAGAGCACTAGTGAGGATAGAGATTTGAGAATCAAAGCTTGAGAGTTCCTCACTAGCGATTAGAGAGTAGCAAGTGTGCATCCACCTTCTCATTTGGGCTCGTAGTGGTCAAGTGAGAGTTCTAGCTTGTTACTCTTGGTGATCGCCATCACCTAGACGGAGTGGTGGTGATTGGGAGTTCGGTGATCATCCGGCGGAGCTTGTGGATGACCCAACTCATCTTGTGAGCGGTTTTGGGTGATTCACCGCGACGGACTGTCGAAGAATCAACCCGTAGAGAGCACTTGATCCTTGCGTGGATCAAGGGGGAGCTACACCCTTGCGCGGGTGCTCCAACGAGGACTAGTGGGGAGTGGCGACTCTCCGATACCTCGGAAAAACATCGCCGTGTTCCTTGCCCCTTTACATTCAAGCATTTACATTCTCGTATTTACTTTCATTGCTTGTTTTACATTCCTAGACTTGCCATGCTAGACTAGGATTGGAAACTAGGGTGCAAAACTTTGTATCGGTAGACTCTCTAGGAACACAAGTAGACACTAGGGGTGAATTCCGGCTTGTAGGATATAATTCTTGCATTTAATTTTTAGAAAAGCCCAATTCACCCTCCCTCTTGGGCATCTTGATCCTTTCAATCATCGTCATCGACGTCTTCATCACCACCTTCACCGCCATCTCCACCGTCATCATCCACTTCCCACCTATGTCTCATGGCTAAAGGTGATCGAAAGGTACAAAATAGTGATAGTGATGATGATGATAGTGATAGTGATGATGAATATGATGCACCTTCTTATGATGAACTAGTAAAATTGTTAAATAAATATTCTAAAATCATAAGAAGAACTAGAAATGAAAATGATGAGCTACAACAAAAAAATGAATCACTCTCTTCTAAGCTTGAAAGTGCACATAAGACTAGGGATGAGCTCATAGATCAAAGTGAAACTATGTCTTCCTCTCTTAAGGAGCTCAAAACTTCTAACAAGGAGCTTAGAGACAAACATGATAAAATTGAGAAGAAGCATGGTGAACTCATCACTAGGCTAAACTTGCTAAAAGATGAATATACTGCATTGAAAATCAATTATGATACTCTTATTGTTGCTAATGAGCTTGCCCTTGAGACACATGATGCTACTAACCAAGTTGTTAAGATTGATATAGCTACATCATGTGATGATTTGATTGTTGAGAACTTTGAGCAAGGCTCTAGCGGCAAAGGCAAGAGTGTGGTTGAGGCCAACAACTATGATGAGTATGTCAAGCTCAAGAGTGAAAATGAGATGCTCAAGAATGAGAACAAGAAGTTGATGGTTCTTGAAAAGCAAGCTTCAAATGAGTCACTTATAGAAGAAAACAAGAAGCTCAAGCAAGAGAAAGAGCATCTCAAGACCGGCCTAAGCAAGTTCACTAGAGGCCAACATTTGTAAAGTGAGCTACTCATGAACACCGTCATGAAGATGGATAGGAGTGGCATTGGGTACTTGGAAAATCAAAAGAAGAAGGTCAAAGCTCAACAATAACAAAGCAAGTCAAAGCCCAAGCCAAAGAGATGTGTTGAGTGTGGACAAGAAGGCTATTTTGCTCATGAGTGCAAAACTCCACCACCACAACCCTTGCCCAAGCATGCTAGACCCTTTGCTTTCAATGCTCATTACATGCTTAGAAAAGATTCAAGTGGAAAAATTAAAGTCATGTTCTTGGGTCCCTCTAACAAGAGTAGGCCAAAGAAAATATGGGTTGCCAAATCACTAGTTGAGAAAGTTAAGGGTCCCTCTCAAGTTTGGGTCCCTAAACAAAAGGCTTGATCTCTTGTGTGTAGGTGAACTACAAGACCGGTGGATCTCATTGGGTGATTGATAGTGGTTGCACACAACACATGACCGGTGATCCTCGTATGTTCACCTCACTTGAAGAGAATGGGGTATGTCAAGACAAGATCACATTTGGGGACAATTCAAAGAGCAAAGTCAAGGGTATAGGCAAGGTTGCAATATCAAATGATCATTCTCTCTCAAATGTGCTCTATGTTGCTTCATTGAGTTTCAACTTACTATCCGTTGGGCAACTTTGTGATCTTGGCTACCAATGCTTGTTTAGTCCAAATGAAGTGGTAGTTACAAAGATAGATGACAAGCAAGTGATTTTCAAGGGTTTTAGATACAATAATCTCTATCTAGTTGACTTCACCTTTGAAGATGCAAACTTGATGACATGTTTATTCACCAAAACTACACTTGGATGGCTTTGGCATAGGAGGCTTGCTCATGTTGGAATGAACACTCTCAACAAGCTATTGAAGAAAGAATTAGTGAGAGGTTTGAAGGATGTAAAGTTTGAAAAGGACAAACCTTGTAGTGCATGTCAAGCCGGCAAACAAGTTGCAAACACTCATCCAACCAAAGCCTACATGTCAACATCAAGAGTACTAGAACTTCTACACATGGATTTGTTTGGTCCTACAACTTACAAGAGCTTGGGTGGAAATCTCTATTGCCTAGTAATTGTGGATGACTACTCAAGATACACTTGGACTTTCTTCCTTCATAACAAATCTGAAGTGGCAAATTGCTTCAAGAAGTTTACAAAGAGAGCTCAAAATGAATTTGAAGTCAAGATAAAGAAAATTAGAAGTGATAATGGCAAAGAGTTTGACAACACCAATATTAAAGCTTATTGTGATAAAATTGGAATCAAGCATGAAGTCTCATCAACCTACACTCCTCAACAAAATGGTGTAGTTGAGAGAAAGAACCGGACCTTGATCACTCTTGCAAGAACAATGCTAGATGAGTACAACACACTGGAGAAATTGTGGGCCGAGGCAATCAACACCGCATGCTATGCTTCAAATCGCCTCTTCCTACAAAAGTTCCTTTGCAAGACCCCTTATGAGTTGCTAAATGGGAAAAAGTTAGACGTCTCATTCTTCCAGGTGTTTGGTTGCAAATGCTACATCTACAAGAAGCGTCAACACCTAGGGAAGTTCCAAAGACGTTGTGATATTGGTTTTCTTGTTGGTTACTCATCAAAGTCCAAAGCATATAGAGTATTTAACCATGCCACCGGTTTGGTTGAAGAAACATATGATGTGGAATTTGATGAATCTAACGGCTCCCAAGGAGCAATTGAGAATTGTGATGATGTAGGTGATGAACCATTGAGAGAGGCCATGAAGAACATGCTGGTGGGAGACATCAAGCCTAAAGATGATGAAGACGATGTAAAAATTATCAATCCACCATCTTCATCATATATGCCTCAAGATGATGACAAGAATGAGAGAGTTGAAAATGAAGACACCCATGTCTCTCATCATCAAGCCGAGGCACAAGCACAAGATGTTGATGCTCCCTATCCTACTCCTCAAATGGTTGATCGAAGAAACTCACCTCTACTTCAAGCACATTCACAAGATCTCATCATAGGGAGTCCTACAAAGGGTGTAATGCCTCGATCTCAAAAGTTTAATTCTTTTGTTGAACATCACTCTTTTGTTTCTTGTCTTGAACCTAAGAATGTATAAGAAGCTCTTCAAGATCCGGATTGGGTGAATGCCATGCATGAAGAATTGAACAACTTCGCCCGCAATCAAGTTTGGACACTTGAAGAGCATCCAAAAGGTGCAAGAGTCATTAGAACCAAGTGGGTGTTCCGCAACAAGCAAGATAATCAAGGGGTAGTAGTAAGAAACAAGGCAAGACTAGTAGCAAAAGGGTTCTCTCAAGTTGAAGGTCTTGATTTTGGAGAGACTTTTGCATCCGTTGCAAGACTTGAAGCCATTCATATCCTTCTTGCATATGCATCACATCATGAGATGAAACTATATCAAATGGATGTGAAAAGTGCATTCTTAAATGGTTTCATAAATGAACTAGTCTATGGTGAACAACCTCCCGGGTTTGAAGACCCTAGATATCCTAATCATGTTTATAGGTTGTCCAAGGCGCTATATGGGCTCAAGCAAGCCCCTAGAGCGTGGTATGAGCGCCTCCAGGACTTCCTCATTGAGAAGGGCTTCACTATTGGGAAGGTTGACACCACACTATTCACTAAGAAGTTTAATGAAGAGATCTTCATTTGTCAAGTCTATGTTGATGATATTATCTTCGGGTCAACAAATGAAGATTATTGCAAAGAATTTGGTGAATTGATGTCAAAAGAGTTTGAGATGTCAATGATTGGTGAGCTAACATTCTTCCTTGGGTTTCAAGTCAAGCAAATGAGAGAAGGGATTTTTATCTCTCAAGAAAAGTATACCAAGGATCTTCTCAAAAGATTCAAGATGGAAGAATGCAAGCCAATCAAGACCCCAATGCCAACAAATGAACATCTCGACCTAGATGAGGGAGGTAAACCAATCGATCAAACTCTTTACCGTTCTATGATTGGTAGCTTGTTGTACCTTACCACATCTAGGCCCGACATCATGTTTAGTGTGTGCATGTGTGCCCGCTTTCAAGCGTGCCCTAAAGAACCTCACCTAAGTGCCGTAAAAAGAATCCTAAGATATCTTAAGTATACCCCAAGCATTGGACTTTGGTACCCCAAAGGAGCTAGATTCCAACTAGTTGGCTACTCCGATTCGGATTATGCCGGTTGCAAAATTGATAGAAAAAGCACATCCAGAGGATGCCATTTGCTTGGGAGATACTTAGTATCTTGGTCATCTAAAAAGCAAAATAGTGTGGCTTTGTCCACCGCTGAGGCGGAATACATTGCCGCAGGGGCTTGTTGTGCACAAATCCTATACATTAAACAAACCCTCCTAGACTATGGAGTTGTTCTTGAAAAGGTGCCGCTTTTATGTGACAATGTAAGTGCGGTTAAAATTGCTAATAATCCGGTACAACACTCTCGCACCAAACACATTGATATCCGCCACCACTTTCTAAGAGATCATGTTGCTAAAAATGATATATCACTAGAAGGTGTAAGAAGTGAAAATCAATTAGCAGATATCTTCACTAAACCTTTAGATGAGGCTACCTTTTGTAGATTGTGAAGTGAACTAAATGTGCTTGATTCTAGTAACTTTAAAAGATGAGCTTGTGTTGTCCCTTGCATTGCATTGTACTTTATGCCATGTTTATTTTGCCGCAATGAATCTAGGACTTGTCTAACACGGTTACGATAACCCTCCTTTGGAGGTGTGAAAAAGTCTAACCATGGATCAAACTTGACAAGCAACCTAGCCTTCCTTTCTTGTTTTGCATTGCATATGCATGGTTGTTGCTTTGTCGTTTCTTTTCGGTTTAGCTTTGAGTAACCGCTGTGTTTGTCCATGAATAGAGAGAGCATTTGAAGCTCCCAAGGGTTCATAAACTCTATTGCATGGTCATACGTTGCTCCTCGGGTGTTTATTGTATATTTTCTTAAAAATAATACTAGCCTAAGGCAAAATATTTTGAAAATTTTGAGGGTTTGAGTGAGGTCACTCACATCAGGTTCCAATTGGTGTTTATTTGAGTATCTTTGAATTGGAACTTGATTGGGAGAAGTTGCGTCGAAAAACGGTTTGAAAAAGAGCTTTTTACAGCGACCGGACGCTGCACCGGACGCTGCATCGGACGCGGTTCAGCTTCACCACCGCATCCGGTCATGTGTCCACCAGCGCGTCCGGTCATCCCTGAAGTTTTTCTTCAGAACCTCTAACCGGATGCTGCACCGGACGCGTCCCTATCGACCACCGTGTCCGATCCTAGTAACGACCATCGCGTCCGGTCATCTGTTTCAGGTTTCCAGGCAAAACCTGACCGGACGCTGTCAGCGTCCGATCGTGGATAATCGGACGTGTCCGATCATTCTAGGAGCTTACTGGAATGTGACCGGACGCTGCCTCCACCACGTCCGGTCATCACGCGAAAAGCGGATCTCACCCTTTTTAATCGTACGGTTGGATCTCAATCTCGTCTTTCATCCGCCGCCGTATTCACCGTTTCGCCGACTCGCCGTGACTCCGCCGCTGCGCCATCACCGCCGCACGCTCCTCCTCGTGTCCACATCCGCGCCACCACTGCCACAAGGCCCTAGCTCCTCTCGCCCGGCACCGAGCAGCACCACCGCCGTAGCCGCGCCCGCGCCTGTGCCAAGCCGTCAAGCCCGTGTTCGCGCCCGCGCCCGCACACCTCGCCGGAGCTGCGCCGCCGCAGCCGTGCCGCCGGAGACACCCTGCGCCCTAGCTTCTCCTCGAAGTCCTCTCCTTGCCGTGCGCGCCCATCTCCGAAGTCCTCACTTTTCACCGCAAAAACCCTAACCCTAGGTCGCGAGGTTTTCATCTTCGAAATCGTCTCCGTCTTCCCGATCATCTCCGTCTCCGCAAGGTGACGTCTTCTCCTTGGATTAGGATTTACCGTCGATTTTTCGGTGAATTACTAATTCAATTGTCGATCGATCGTCGATTGTATTCCAGGGTTTCGGTCGCCGTCTTCGGGTAACCCTAACACATCGAGATCATCTTCCGGTCATCGGATCATCGCTCATCGAGGTAGCTATCGCGGTCATCTCATATCTTACCTCACCTGCTTGCTCTCACTAGGATCTCGCTTATCTTTTAGATATATATGTTGCTTATAGTAGATCCATCTATTCTATCATTTCAGTTTGTCCTGTCAGTGCTGAGTGGTTCAGGTGATCAGTTGTGAATCTGAGGCCAAGCCTGCAGATACGGATTGAGGCCAAGCCTCACAAGGTTCAGTACATCATCTACCTTTTTAGTTTGTCTCAGTACATCCACTTGTCAGTATGGTTCGATGCAAGAACACTGGTGGGGCACCTAGTGATGGGGATGATAGTCCCCCCAGGAGGACAGAGGTTGCTCGCGGGAAGCGAGTTAAGATTGCTGCCAAGAAAAGGAAGAGAACTCTTACAGAGGCAGAGATAGCTCAGGCAGTGGCAGATGCAGCAGATGCAGCAGAGAGGGATGGCAGGAGCAGTGGTATTCGCATTGGCGAGAGTCGCTTTCATCTTGAAGGTCGACAACTCGGCACAGAGGCCACAGAGGAGACAGTAGAGGCTACAGAGGAGACAGTGGATGCCCCTACAGAGCAGCCTACAGAGGATCCGCAGGAGACTAAGGAGCAGACAGTACAGACTCCACAGCGTCATCGCTCAGGACGTACGCAAGCTCAGGTCACTCCCAGGCCAGAGGGTCAGCGTCGTGGAGGTCGTCCACCTCCCAGGGCTAGAGGTCACCCCCCTGTTGAGCACTTTGACCTCAGGGGTGCTACTGCCAGACAGGTCTAGGCCCTCCGGTTTGTTGAGGTCACTCGGTGGTTCCCACCCCAGCGGGATCCCCGGGCGTTAGAGGGCTTCTACACACCTCTGTACGAGGATTTCTACAGGGCCTATGTCGACAGTGGAATAGCTTTTAGACCACAGAGAGTCTGTCGACTAGAGGCATTAGTTGAGGTGGTTGGTGAGCAGCTTCGTCCACATCTATCTTTTCTACCTGGACTTTCAGATCTACTTGGACGGACTAGAGCATACTGCGGAACCTAGGTCAGAGAGTTTTACTCGTCACTATGGATTGATCCAGCACATTAGTTCATCCACTTTGCCTTCAGAGGTCATGACCGCAGGTTATACAGCACCAGGGTACGGAAGATTCTCAGACTCCCTGCTTCAGAGACCAAGATCCATCAGTTGTGCTTCGGACAGACTGCTCCTCCGAGACGCCCTCATGGCGGGACAGTGCCTCCTACTGACTTGATACGACCCTGCTTCCGTGAGCCTTTTGGCGAAGGGTCTCGACGCACGCCAGCTAGCCTGACACCCATAGCGAGAGTACTGGATGCTATAGTGAGGAGGACACTTCTTCCGAGGCTTGGATACAGAGAGGGTCTCACTCGCATGCAGTTATGGGTTGTACATCACCTCGTCTCATAGACCCCGTTCGACCTTTGGGATCTGATGCTTTGTGAGATGGAGGACACCTTGGTAGAGGGGTTCAAGGGACACAAGCAGCTACAATATGCACACTGGATCTGCTTCATCATCAGGACTACCTGTGAGTTGCCTGCAGAGATTAGAGCTAAAATCTCTGATACTACCATAGCCTTCCCAGAGTATGACATCCGCCAGCTATGGGCATCAGTGACCAGAGAGCAGGCACCTGGCCCAGGACAGCAACAAAGGCCAGAGGTACCAGAGACAGCTGCTGAGCAGGACGAGACCGTTGAGGGTCTTGCCGAGGCAGAGCTTACAGATTTAGATGCTCAGTCGACTGATCAAGCCGAGGATGTGGCCACTGACAGCACAGATGAAGACTACCAGCCCATCCCCTGGTACCGCTCTCCTCAGCCTCACGACCATGAGGTCGGTGGCTCTGGCTCAGCCTCTCGCTCAGATCCAGCCATGGTGGCTATCCTTGAGAGGTTGACTCATGCCCAGGAGAGACAGGAGATACAGATGCAGCGACAGGCACAGGACTCAGCTGCAGCGTTTGCACAGATTCAGGCTCACTAGGACGAGCTCTAGAGGTAGCAGCTCGAGTTTCAGCGACAGCAGTTTGAGATGCAGAGGCAGTAGGCAGCCACTCAGCAGCAGTACTTAGAGCTCCTGCGCCACCTTGTCACTGTGGGAGTACCGCCACCGCCGTCTGTCCTGACTCCAGCCTTACAGTCTAGTGGACCTCAGAGTCAGGGGCAGCCGAGTTTTCAGAACACCTCCCCTCAGCAGCAGATACCGCAGACTTTTCAGTCTACGAGCTACTCGCCTATCCAGACAGGATTTACTCCACCAGCTCAGTCGGGACCTCACCTCCTCTCAGGCACTGCATTCCCTGATTTTAGTGCTACATACAGCGAGCTGACTGGACAGCCGACACCGTCGTACTCTACTTTTGTGACTACCTTAGACATGTTGGCTTCAGAGACTGCTGCGTTTCTAGTTACAGGGGCTGCTACTACAGACACTCTGCCTTCATCAGTTGCATCTACAGATCCTCCCACTCTAGGTGTCTTTCAGGCTCAGGCGACAGTGACCGATCCGATAGTTGCTTCAACACCTTCAGTCACTGCACCTCCTCTATAGACCCAGACTACTTCACTGCCACGTTCAGCTTCAGAGGGTCAGCCTGATAGTTCAGAGTCTGAGGAGGATACTTCACAGTTCGTGATCACTCCGCGCTCCTCGGCACCTGACACGACAGCCTCAGTTCCCCCATCAGATCCTTAGCTTAGTTTTTTGCGGTTGATGCCAAAGGGGGAGAGAGCATAGATTCAGGGGGAGTGGTGATAGAGGGTTTCGTTTTTCGTGTGTGCTACTTTCATGCATCATGTTTACTTTTCTCGCCCTGCATTATGTGACTATGAGTTTGTGAAACTATGTCTTTATATTTATGTCACTTAATGGTGTTTAGCTCATAAGGTTGTGCTTCCGCGCCATACTCTGATTTTATATGAGCTATGTTTTATGTGTACTAACTCTTCATGTTTTATCTTATGAGTACACTCAGTTGGCTTGGAACACATAAGCAATGACTAACCCTTTGTGCTTACAGCTTTATGCTTATGTGAACCAAGCATGATCGAAAACCTCAACTCATATCTTCTGAATCTAAGTGTTGTCATCAATCACCAAAAAGGGGGAGATTGAAAGCATCTAGGCCCCGGTGTTGGTTTTGGCAATTGATGACAACGCATAATTACCATGACTAACGTGTGTTTTGCAGAAACGTTGGTAAGTTAGATCATGGAGATGATAACTGCTTTGGGCAATTTGGTATTCATGTCCCTTGATGGAAATCGTTTCGGTTTTTAAAGGATCAACGACAAGATTAAGGACGGTTAGTTCCGGATGTCAAGGTGTTGAGCTACATCTAGAATAGTTGTTAGGATCTTTGTTTCTTCCTTTGACCGTACTATAAAGGGGTGCATGAGCGAGTAGCTTGGCCTAGGTGAGTCTTGTGTTTAGGTGTGGTGCACACTTGTCAAACTTAGCACTAGGTAGCTCGAGAAAAGCTCAGAGTTCAGTTGGAAGCAACTTGGTTCAAGTTGCGTCGCGTTTAGAAGACGTTTGAGCCGTTTACCTATGACCGGACGCGTCCGGTCAGTTCTAACACTTCACTGCGGGTTCAACTGATCGACCGGACGCGGTCCTTAAGAGGACCGGACGGGGTGGTCAGTCTGACACGTGTTTCAGAGGGTAAACAGCATAATCGGACACGACAGTGAAGTGATCGGCGCGTCCGGTCATGTTGCAGTAAGGTCCCGTTGTGACCTGACGCGTCCGGTCACCTATGATCGGACGCGGTCAGTGTCCGGTCATTGTTCCAGTAAGGTCCCGTGGTGACCTGACGCGTCCGGTCACCTATGATCGGACGCGGTCGTGCGTCAGATTATTTTTCCAGTAAGCTCTTGCATGATCGGTGCGTCCAGTCATCCCAGATCGGCGCGTCCGGTTATCTCAGACCGGCGCGTCTGGTCATCACAGATCGGCGCGTCCGGTCACTCAGCGTAGCTTTCGGTTTTCGACCGTTACACCTGACCGGCGCGTCCGGTCATATCGACAAGCGCGTCCGGTCAGTGCGCGTTTTGCTGATTCGAAAGGTAACGGTTGGATTTATCTGAGGGGTCTATAAATACATCCCCTCCACCTCTTTTAGAGGTCTCTTGCTCATTTGTTCAGCTGGGAAATACCTTTAGAGTGCAAGGGAGTGCAAGAGCTCTAGTGAGGATAGAGATTTGCGAATCAAAGTTTGAGAATCCTCTCTAGTGACAAGAGTGTAGCAAGTGTGCATCCATCTTCTCATTAGGCTTGTTGTGGTCAAGTGAGAGTTCTAGCTTGTTACTCTTGGTGATCGCCATCACCTAGACGGTTTGGTGGTGATTAGGAGTTTGGTGATCATCCGACGAGATTGTGGGTGACCCAACTCAAGTTATGAGCGGTTTTGGGTGATTCACCGCGACGGAGTGTCGAAGAATCAACCCGTAGAGAGCACTTGATCCTTGCGCGGATCAAGGGGGAGCTACACCCTTGCGCGGGTGCTCCAACGAGGACTAGTGGGGAGTGGCGACTCTCCGATACCTCGGCAAAACATCGCCGTGTTCCTAACCCTTACTTTCAAGCATTTACTTTCGTGCATTACTTTCATTGCTTGTTTACTTTCCTAGAATTGCCATGCTAGTCTAGGATTAGAACTTAGGGTGCAAAACTTTTATCGGTAGAATCACAAGGAACACTAGTAGACACTAGGGGTGAAGTTTGACTTTTAGAATTTAATTCTTGCAATTAATTTTTAGAAAAGCCCAATTCACCCCCCTCTTGGGCATCTTGATCCTTTCAGTCACGACACCAACCCCTGGGTCTCAAACAAAAATAAGACACCCAAGAATCTAAATGTAAATATTTTTTTTTAAAAAAGAGCTAAATAATATAAAAAATCGGTGCTGCGAACCATGGTATGAGCCTAGAGCAGTAGCTGCCATAGTTGATGAGAGTATCAACTCCTCTAGCAGCATTCAGGGAGGGTGAAGAGTAAAGTCCATCTCGATATCTCGTGGACCATGCCGTTTCAGTTATCGGTTTTGTTGGGGGTGATCCGGAGATCCAGTGAACATGCTCTGCTAAGGGTGTGTTTAGTTGGTGAAAAGTGGATGAAAAGTTACTGTAGCACATTTCGTTTTTATTTGGCAAAATTTCTCCAACCATAGACTAATTAGGCTTAAAAGATTCGTCTCGACATTTACAAATAAACTATGCAATTAGTTATTTGTTTTACCTATATTTAATGCTCCATGCATGCGTCTAGAGATTCGATGTGATAGGTGAAAGAGGAAATATTTTGGGTATGCACGTGAAGTGAACGGGCCCTAACTTGCTGTGACGGCATTGACGCCTGCCAGGCGCTTGCCCAAAGTAGAACAGAGATAATGGATGGCTCATGAAATGGGAGCCAACTTAGCTTTGGTTGATTTGAACAACATTTACTAAGGCTTTGTTTAGATGCATATGCATCCCCTCAATCCACATGTGTTGGAGTGGAATAGAATGAAATTTAATTCAATTTCACTCCAATCCACTTCAACACATGTGAATTGAGTTAAATACATGCACATCCAAACAAGGCCTAACACGTGGTTGACAACCTGGTAGTCCATGTTCAGTTCTGAAGCCTGAACATCCACTCGGGCGCCTAGCCGTCCATACCATCTCGAACTCGTGAAACCACGGTTGTTCCAGCATCAGAAGTTCAGAGTTCAGAACCGAACTTGACTCCCAGCTTTTCAAGCACGTTTGTTAATTTTATTCTTTTCAATCAAAGGCAAGTTTATTCCTTTGTAAACTTTTGAAGCTTCCACACATGGTTTGGGGCATCAACGTGAAGATTTCACTGAACACTAGATATGATAACCCCCCCCCCCCCCCCCCCCCCCCCCCAAAAAAAAAAAAAGGGGCACACCCAGTGCCAGAGGCTCCCACACGAGTAGAGTCTGGGGAAGAGAATAACCGAAGGAAAGTCTTACCCCCGCAGAAAATCTGCAGAGAGACAACTTCGAACCCAGGACCTGGTGACTCAGCGAGCTAGCACTCACCAACTGCACCAATGTATAACCAAAACTTTGTCCCCCACACACTTATTAAGCAGCAATGCTTCAACTTTTGCCGTTAAACAGTTGGACAGACCAAGAATCTGAAGATCTTACAGCCAGTTATTGAGGCCGTGAAGCTCATTTTCTGCAGCCAACACCATAAGATAGAGCGGCACTGGTAGACGAGTAGAGCAAAAGCCTGTCACTGCGCTCACGCTGTAAGCAGTATCAGGTAGAGGTTTTCTAAATTTTTGTTTTTATTTTCATAATAAGGGCGTCCAGGTAGTTTAAACATGCACGAAGCCTGAAATGCAGTAGTTCACACATGAAATAAGCGTGCAAGAGTTGTACAACCACATCCCAACCAAGGGAGCCCACAATCTGGTAATAAAACAACCTGCTAGAGACTCAGGGAGCAATAGATAGCCATACCTTGCTTGCCCCATTTACACCATGGCTTCCACCTTCCTTGCTACAATGAGCCTGGTCATCACTCTCATGATGTCAGCCTCTAGTGCCACCACTGCCGCACCTTCCACACAGATGGTCAGCAGTGACATTGCCACCACAGCGCAGGAGATGCAGCAGGCGCACTACTTCACCTTCGTCATGCTCGTCAGGATGGTGCAGGAGAAGATACCACGTAACACCACCTTCCTGATGCCCAGTGACAGGCTGCTGTCCACTGCATCCATCTCTGAGAGCCAGGTGCTGGAGTTCCTATCCAGGCATTCCATCACTGCGCCCCTGATGTTCAACGACCTCATCAGGCTTCCCAATGGAACAGTGGTCCCCACCCGCCACTTGGGTGACACGATCACTGTAACCAACATCAAGCATCAGAAGCTCTACTTCAACGGGATCGAGCTCACAAATCCTGATCTCTGCCACTTGGGGGAGTCATTCAGGTGCCATGGAATAAATGGAGTCATAAGGCCAACAGCAACACGGAGAGTAAAAGCGGCAACTTGCACTCGCTACGCCGCTCCAACTTCTGCAGCACCAGAGAAGACTGACCGAAAATCAATCCTTGAGCACATCTTCTCTACCATCTCCCAACACAAGTTCTTCCACGATCCCTGCTCACGAACCTGCAGCAGAAAGCCCTCAAAGTTCAGACACTTCTATGTCCAAAACTGGATTGGCTAGTACTACCCTAGTGATAGCATTGATGTTTTCCATTTTTTAAATCTGGATACAAAGCCAGATTCTTGTTCAATGAATGAGTCTTCATTCAAGGAAAATTAGTGCACAGGAGATTTTATCTTTGTTATGATCTAATAACATAAACTTTATAGAAGTCTGATAACTTCACCTCATGCATTATTAATACCATAATAAAACTACCAGCAACAACTTACAAACAACAAACATAAAGAAAAATGAATTGCTACTTGTAAGGCAGACATACTAATGAACTATACTTGTTCATCAACATAATCTAGAACCATTTTCCTGTAATAAACAAATCAAAACAAGATGATAAAAGTAAAGTGCCAGGAGCCCAAAAACTTACCATAATCAGGTGCAAGCTCAGCAAAACAAGTTTAACAAACCATTCTGCTGGCACTTCAGAAATAGATGGATGAAAAAAGAATAACTAATATCAGTATCACTAAACTGAAAAATAGCAATGTCTTTTAACCAAACTACCTACAGCAGGTGGATTGTTCAAACACAATTAAACAGGGCAGAAACAAACCTGGAAACTTCGAAGTGAAATAGAAAATAGACACAAAAAAGAGGGACTTGCGTACACAAAAAATATATACATATTTATTGGTGCAGAGGTTGATTCTGTCTATTTGTTAATTATTATAGAAAGTAACTAGGAACAACTGATAAACAACAATATACATAAACTAGGCAGCAGTGCAAGCCCAGCAAAATGTTCAACCAGACTGAATTAAAAGAAACCAGTCTTTTGCCAGGTATACATAACAATATTAGTTGGCAATACAAATTTGTAAATTTGAGTTTATCCACTATTTCTAACAGATACGGTGAACTGGGTCACAGCCTACATCTTCAGTCACATCTTGACTTCTAAAAGATAAGCCAAGATAGATCTGAAACAGGAAACACCCACACACAAGGTTGGAATCAACAGTATCACAACCTGGTAACAATTAACTGCAATAAAGTAAGGAGTTAATACGCATACTACAATTGCGCCTCCCAATAATCTAGTTAGAGCCATGCTATGCAAGCATTGCATGATAGCTCGATTAGTTTCCTTTTTTCTGGCTGTCATCGCCAGAATGTTGCAGCTTGTTGTTAAGTCCTGCCTCATCAGTTTTGTGTTGTTTGCCTTCAAGTTTTTCCTACAGAGCAGAAAGCGGGACAGAGACGTCAACATATGTACTTCAACAACAACAACAACAACAACAACAACAACAACAACAACAACAACAACAACATAGCCTTTTGTCCCAAGCAAGTTGGGGTAGGCTAGAGATGAAACCCAAAAGAGACGAGAAACAGGGAGACACATAAAGGGACATAAAGGGCACAAGACAAAAAAGGTCACGGTTCAGGCACGTTGATTGCTAATCTCCAAGCGCTCCTGTCCATAACATATGTACTTCAGCAGAATAAAATTGAAAAGTTGCAGGCCAACCTTTAGTGAGTTATTCTTTGATAGAAGTTCCTCATACTCTTTTCTGATACGGTTTACTTCATCTCTAAGTGAAGCATTTTCCTGCTTTAAAACATCAGCACGTTGAGCCAACTCCTCACATTCAGCCTGCAAAACTCACATTTGTTCTCCATCAACTAGCTGACAACATAGTGGTACCCAGTACAGTCAAGTTGAACTAACAATTACCTGTTTACGCAACCTAGATCTGCGTGCAGACTCCCTATTGGACTGCTTTCTTCTTTGCCTTTTGAGTTCGCGTTCATCCTGAACCACAAGAAAGTCAACGTGAATAGCTTCACCAATTGCCAGATTGATATATGTTGAATTTGTATCCACAATTTCTCTAGTGTCAATTCAATCTCTAATAAAATTAGCACAAGGCATACACCTCTTACAAAATATATCATGAGAGCAAGATTTAGATAGAAATGATGCAAAAACAAATAAAGAAAATAACAATTCGTGGTCAAAGACACAACACACACTATATTCTTAAACTGTGTACACAGTAATGAAACAAGTATATTGTACCAGAGCTAGTAGAAAATATACTCGTGCAACAGTTTGATTTCAATTTCATCGACCGAATTTATTCTAAATAAATATATTTTATAATCACCCCTATTGCAAACAATCAGGCCAGTGGACAGATAATATGGTATGCACAAAAATGCAAACAGAAATAACGCAATATAGAAGGAAAAGGTGGAGGACACACAGTGCATACAACGCAGAGTAAAAAGAAGACAAACCTGTATCCATTGCTCTGCTGGGACCACAGCCCCTGGAACTGTTGTTGGGGTCACTTTGCCATGAATAGCAGGAGCAGAGCTTGCTGTGTTGACCCAATAGTCCATCCCAATATTTAGGTTTGTAGTTGGACCAGTTACTGGGCCACTTGATGGCACGGGCACGATTGTCATAGCTTGGTTCAATTTTCCCTCAGATGGTGAACGTGATGCACCATTCTGGGAACTTCGAACATCTAATTGAATGCAAATTGGCACAAAAATGATAAAGTTCAGAAAAAATGCAAAAGAAGAAGCCAAGTAGATATGTACATACACATACCTCCATCTTGCTCCTGTCCACTTTCCTTGTGATGTGAATCCTGTAAAAATTACTCAACGATGTAAAGGCGCGTTAGGACAATCCCAAGACAATATCAAGTCATAATGAATGCCAGAAATATTTGACCACAATTACATTGTAAACCCAACTGTGACAAGAATGCACAGCAACTCGAAAGGCATGCTAGTGTGGTCGGAAATATTTGGACATCAAACAAAGTATATCCAAGAGGTCAACAACGTCAGGAGGCAGTTCTCATGGATATTGGAAAAAGATATTACTCCCACCATTTATATGATCCTTTGACTAAAATCTGGTCAGACTTTTGAAACTTCAACCAATGAGAGCTGTCAAAATATTCATTTTGGATATACAGAAGTATGGGTAGATTTTTCGGCAGTAACACTTTTGATATCACATTATTTATTAGACATTGTAACTAGTTTAATAGAAAAGTTGAGGTCAAAGTTATACATCGAAGACTAAAAAAGTCAAAAACATCATATACCTTTTACTGGAGGGAGTATTTTTAAAAAAATTCTTTCAATTGATTACAAAACAGATTATTGTGTATACATAACAATTACACAACAAAAATGAAGGAGCAATTCAGCAAGACTTACATTATGAGAATTTCCTTCACTCCCTTCGCTTGAACTGTCACTGCCACTTTCGCCACTGCAAAGAGAAACAGCAACTCGTTCACTGATACTTACAGAAGGAGGCACACAAGAACATATAGTGTTTAAGGTTACAACAAAAATACCTTTGAGAAGTGGCTCCATTAGCTGATGCACCAGAGGTCTTACCATGTTCACTGGGATTCTTTCCAGTAAGCATGTTCAAGCTGCCCAAACTTCCTTTGGATCTCTTTGTTGGACTTTTATCTTTGCCTTCAGAGGGCTTGCCATCAGTATCACCAGCTGCAGCAGTAGTTCCCTACAAAGCCTAGATGCATTAGGCTCCCCATACTAAGCACAAGAAAGATTAATCTAAAAATATAATATCTTACAGTAGCATCAGCATTGCCATTTGGAGAAGTAATGGCATAAGGAGTGAATGGATGTGCACCCTGCACAATAGCACAATGACAACCAAGGTCAGCATTGCCATTTGACAAGTACATAGTGAAAACTAAAGCCATGTGTTGAACATACCGGAGGCATAGATGGGTGGGCATATACTCCAGGAGGGTACATGATATATGGTGGTGGTGGTGTTCCATATGGTGGAATCATAGGCTGAAAGAAGGTAATGAGAAAAATGTGAACCAAAGTTATTATGTTAATTACCCATTCACTAGCAAAAATCAATTTGTTTGAACCATTCAATTTACCTTTAAAAAATATTAAATATCAGTAGTACTTTTGGTTCAGAACTATATTTTTTCAAATAATGTCATGTCACTTTAAGGAAATAAGGAAAAATTTCCATATACAACCCTCGCATTTGCAAATAATAGCAGATGGGTATAAGTATTATTAGTGACAAAAAACATAGAACTAATATACAAACAATGCTTTCTATCAGACAGCTAAGTTCAACCACTTGAAGCGCGTACACTTAAACAACCCTCTAACTGATAAAAACCATGAAAAGCAGTCAGCCACTACTATACTGAAAACACAAATAGATGGCTATAAAGCTTACCTGAGCTCCCCACATGTAAGGATGACCCTGTGGACTTGATGCCACAGGTGAAGGGAAGAACCCATGTGGTGGGATTGGAGGATATGCCTGCAAAAGGACCATGGAACATAATTATTAACAAAAGTCGCATTGGTAGAACAATACTTATGATATTATTAGAAGGATAAAGACTATATGCCCATTCTGATTATCACTGGCACAATATTGCAATCCAAAATCAGCATGTCTTGGCTTTCCACTATGCTTATAATGTGTTGATTGCTATCATTTTATGGTAGGGACTACAGGTTTACTAATTATGGAAACGAAAGTTGCAACTGCTGCATACATATTTATTTCCTCCGAGTGTGGTTGGGTTAGTTGGGTTGGAGGGGAATCACTCTCACCTGGAAGCTGGACCAATCTGGATAAACAGCCGGTGTTGCAGCACCTGAGGTAGCAGGTGGCTGCTGCTCCTGTTACAGGGAAGGACAAACTTTTAGCAAGTAATACTTTTTCACTTAAAAGATAATGCCACAGGCCCAGCATCAAGAACCTGAGGGGCAGATGCCTTGCTTGTCTTAGACGGTGTATCTGCTCCACTGCTTCCCATGGTGAATCACAGAAACAGTGCAGCAACTAGTCCATTGTCCGTAGACAAATGAACCAGCATAAAGCAAAACCTGAATTGGAAAAAAGAAGAGCAAATGTAAGCTAAAATATAGCATAAGATCCCTTGCAAGGAAACCCAGTTTAACTGTTCAAGACAAAATATACTTCACTTTCAGAAAACAATATCCAAAACCCTTATCATGTTTTGCAGTAAAAGATTAAAGGGCAGATACAAGTGATCCTACTTAACAATATGATATCCTTGGTTCCTATCACTTAAAGCGCAGAATAAACTAACAATAAAATTCCCCCATACACCAATGAACACTATATGATAGTCCCATAAAACCTTTTTTTTTAAACGTACATAGTCCCACAAAACCTTACACATGCACAAGACAAGACTGCCATGGAACTGTACCTAAAGCTCCTAGTTTTAAAAACAACAGCCTTGACCCACATACAAATGATCTCACAGCATCAATACATGCTATGAATAAGGAACTGCAGTAAATGTCGGATCATCTGAATGAGGTCCCTCCAGCCCCTGCGAGCTGCAGTTAACTTAACTAAACCCTATGCTCAAAAAAAAAAAAAAAAACTTAACTAAACCCTTTTACTTAGAACTACAAGCATGTCAGTTAAAGCACACAGATTAGCCGTACCAAACCGGAGCTCCCACCAACTTGCTTGGGACAAAAGGCTATGTTGTTGTTGTTTGTTAAACCGGAGCTCCCACCAACCCAAAACGAACCCTAAACTCGAAATCTCAAAGCCCGTCACTCCAAAAGGCTGCTGCTCCTGCTCCAGAGAAATTTTGGACCACGCTTGGCTCACCGAGACAAAACGAAACGCGTACGCGCCACACAGCTAACGAGACACGAATCACACCTAAACCCTAGCACCGTCGTCGATCCAGCAGCAGCCCAGAGCTGGAACCCGCGCGGCCCGGGCAGGCAGTACCGCCCCCCGCGGCTAGATCCGGTCGGTGGGTAGGGTACCTGTCGGGGGCCGCGAGCCGGCGCCGGATCCGCCGCTGCGGGGGGCGGGGATCGAGGGGGAGGGGCCTCGGGATCTGGGCGCGGGAGGGGAGAGTTAAAGCTGGGGGGGAAGGGAGGGAAGGAGGGAGTGGCGCGCGGGATCACTCACCGGGGTGGTACGGTGTCTAGTTGGGAGGGAGCGTGCAGGGCGGGGTCGCGGGGCGAGGAAGACGACGAGGCTTCGGAGCTGGAGGGCGGGCGGGCAGGAGAGATGCGTGCGACGCGACGCGCAGCTGCTGCGGCTCGCGACTGGCGGAGTGGGGTGGGGTGGGGTGGGGTGGGGTGCTGTGCTGTGCTGCGTGGGCACCTACCCGTAGGGCAGGGCAGGGCAGGGCTGGCTGGCAGGGTGACTAGCTATGGGTTTCGGTTTCCG
The DNA here is from genome assembly GCA_038087645.1 of Saccharum hybrid cultivar R570. Taxonomy (NCBI): domain Eukaryota; kingdom Viridiplantae; phylum Streptophyta; class Magnoliopsida; order Poales; family Poaceae; genus Saccharum; species Saccharum hybrid cultivar. Next base: position 10,364,524 of record JAQSUU010000667.1, read on the forward strand.
CGTCGCTTTCTCATTGGTAGGCCGCGGGAACTATTGCGGGGCAAGTGGGCTCATGTCTATATTCATCCTCTATATATTCTAGTCACCGAGATTTTATTCTCTATACCCAATTCTTTCGCACTTATTCTTCCTCTATATCATCCTTTATCTACTATGGGATCCACTTGTCACTTTATCTAAATATATCCATGTAAGATCTAATTTTGAAGAATTTATTGAAACGATTTTAATGGTGCAATCGAAATTTAATTTGGGTTTTTAGTTTGTTAGCTAACATTTTTTTGCAAGTTAAATAGTGAGACCCGCTAAAGATTCCCTCACCTCTCTCCTCTCCCTCCCGCTGCTGCAGAGGCCCGGTACGTGCTCCAAATTTGGCGGATGAAGACGAGGATAGCGGACGCGTGCGGGTTGTAGCGTACCCCGCTGCACAACTTTTCCTCCGCTAAATCATTTACCGGTCGCGGTAGCGGACTGCGGTGCGGCTCGTCTAAAAGTTGCAGTGCGGTATAGTTTGAGCCCAGCCCATTAGCGGTTGTCTCTATGGGCTGCTTGTTGACTACTGTTTTTTAGGGTAAAGTACATTTTTCAACCCCCGCCGTCTACCATCGTTGGTCCCCCTCTCTTCCCCTCTGCTATCTCGCCGGGGGCTGAAGGGAGTGGGGATCTATTGTTTTTAATAAGTTTTTTCTAGTAGATCAAGTCATTAGGGTTATTGTTTCTCTATACCAAATTTCTTGGTATTGGAGTTTTATCTCCTCCTCCTCTCCGGCGACGGTGAAGGGGAAGAGTGGAATCATCTTCTCCATGGCGGCTCTGTTGAAGATGAGGGCGACAATTTCGGTGTCAACATCTTCATCAACATGACAACATGGAGACTTTTATTTCCGGACGGCGGCATCAAGGCGGAAATGATGTTGCCGCCATGAAATAATTTTCTCCGGTCTCTTCTTCGTTTTGTTGTGGTTAAATCTGGCCACGATAAAGGATTAGGGAGAATAATTTTCAGATCAGTCTTCCTCACTCTTTGGTGGCAGAAACCAGAAGAAGGAAGACACCAGAAAGAAGAAGTTCTTCAATTCCGTCTATAGGAATGTTGGTCGTTGTTTGTTGGGCATTTGTTCTCAGGCGATTTGCCGAGTGTTTGTCTGTACGGTCATCCATACTGCAAAGCATCTAACAGGTTAGGTTTTGAGTTGTGCAATTCACAGCGTGGGTACTATTTTGTAATCCAGAGTGCTTGTGACGTGTTGATGTACCCAGCTATCATATAATATAATTCTTCTTTCATCGAAAAAAAACCTCCAACTCGCATTGAAGTTCGATTTTCAACCTTCAACTATGAAACCGAGTAACAAACATCCTCTATCTGTCAAAACTGGACAAATTTGGTCCTTGGCTAGTTTCAAAAATAGTTTTCTATTTTCTAATAATACTAAAAATTCGGTTCGATCTCTAGAAGTTCATAATTAATTTATTTTAAATTATAAAAAATATGAAACTACTTCATGTTTTCTTTAAAAAATGTTATATATATGTTGATGTTATATTTAAAATTGTTTAGACCTTACTTATTTTAAATAAATAACAAGCATGACAACGAGCAATAAAGCAATATGAACATAAATAGTATTAGTTATTTTTCTAATCCAAAACAAATGCCAGCGGGGGATAGCAATGCTACTGTATATATTAATACAGGGTTTGGCGCTCGCGGCCCGCCTCTCGAGTTGTTTTTGGCCAAAAGCAAGGCAGTGCGCGCGAAGACGAAGGTAGCGAACTGTGATGTAAAAGAACGGAAAGCGAACAATATAATTCCATGCGAAATTAAATTCCGCGAGAAATTTAATTCCATAGGAAATTAAAAACAATTTTAAATATAGCATCAACGTATGCATGACATCTTTAGAAGAAAACATAACTAATTTCATACTTTTATAATTTAAAATAAATTAATTACGAACTTATAGAGATCGAACTAGATTTTATTATTAGAAAATAGAAAACTGCTTTTGAAACCAGCCGAGGACCAAATTTGTCCGGTTTTGACAGTTTGAGGGTGTCTGTTACCCGGTTTCATAGTTAAAGGTTAAAAATCAAACTTCGCTGCGAGTTGGAGGTTAAAAAATGTATTTTATCCTTTTTTTATCACTACTGTTGACTGATTGTGACAATCCCTCCAAGAAAGGTCGGCATTACGCGTATCCATTGCAGTGACGAGCTCCATTACAATGATGGGCTTATAATAACGAGGCAATTGTATTTTTTCAGGCTTTTTTAAATTGCCATAATCTTATTTATCAATCTCCTAAATTAATTAAGCTCAACTTCAAACCGAGCTTAACGAGTAAAGACTAATGAGCCAAGCTGAGCCGACAGCCAAGGTTGATAATCATTCCAAAACCAAGTCATTTTCATTTAAAAATGAATTCAATTGAAGCACTTTAAAATGAGCCACCAAGTTAGCTCAACAAGCTTTTTGTTTAGCCCTAGGGCACAAATCCCATCTTGTATATATACTGCAGAAATCATTATCAGCAATGCCCCCTTTTCAATCAGAGGTGGTTCACCTAACACGCCGTCTCTAACCGCGTCTGGGGCACTATAGCTTCGTGACCACCCTTGAAGATCCATCTTCAGGGACGGTTCTATTAAGAAAACCGCCTCTGATAGCCATCTATTTTCAGTGGCGGCTGCGTTAAGAGAACCGCTCCTGAAAATGGATCTTTAGAGGCGGTCTTCTTTACAAAACCGTCTCTAAAAGTGTCCTATTTTCATAGACGAATCCTTAAGAGAACTACCCCTACATTTGAATTAATAGAGGCAGTTCTCTTTAGTCAACTGCCCCTAAAAATGGTCACTCCCTAAATACCTTCTTCCTTCTCGGACAGTACGCTTGTTGAGCACCATTAGCTCACTTGCGCGTGTGTTCTTGCTTGGGGGAGCAAGAGCAGTTCTTGCCAACCGTCGTCAACCGTCTTCTTCCAACCATTTTTCTAAAGGTTAGCATCTTCTTTCATCAATTCTAATCTTTCATTGCTGATAATGTAGATCGTTTTTCATGTTTTTTAGTAATAAGCATAGAAATATTCAAATATGTGGTTTTTTTAATTAGGAATAATAATGGTGGATCTTATTTTTATTTATACATCATTTATTGTTTATATGTTTCTCTAATATATATTGTTGCATGGTATATTTATACGGGGGGTTCTATATTTATTAGGATGCTTTTTTTCAATTTTTTTAGTGACGATGAATGGCGATGAACTTTCCCAGCCATATGACCCAAGTTTTCACTCAAGCGATCTTTCATTCGCGCCATCGCCAGATAGGGCCATTCCGTGTTACCTAAACCCATCAATAGTATGAAATATTTTAAGTTTTGTGTGCTAATGTAATTTTACATATATACATTCATTTATAATATGATTGTTGCATGTGTAACAGACTATAAAACTAGTCAAGTGGCCAGAAGCAGTACTATGGATACTCGAGGTGTGGGAGATATTTGAGAACACGACAAGTGAGGTGTGAATGTTAAAGGAGCCGAGTTATGGACGTACAGTCTCGCTTTTGAAATCCCCATTAGGTACAATAATAAGGTACACCCAGGACATCATGCAGACCGAACGACAGTCGCCGACCAAGATAGACGCCCAGATCGATGTTGTGCTGCTTTCTTTGTAAGTAATTGAACGAATTGGCTATCGTATGCCTGATTTCTTGTCCTTGAAAATTCAAGCTTTAATTCAGTATAGTCTGGATTTGCCGCGAGTAAGCGAGAGACACACAACATTCAACCATATAGATGTGGTACGTCACGTATGATATGAGAGTAATGCTTATTTATTCTTATTATTATATGAACGCTTCCTGATATTTTTTGCTTGTCCGCTTATAGGTTTTGCTCTATGATTTCACCTATGCTATATATGGCTTGCAGGCAATTCTCACGCAAGCTCTTAAGCGATTGGGGTACGCCTAGGACTTCGTGGAAGCGATAAGCCAGAGGACGACAATTGACATCCAGTATTGCGTGGGATTTAGGTAGAACTAGGCCATGGATAGTCCGTCAATGGGCTACATCTATGAGATGCCATGTTCTCAACGCTATGAGGTAATAGAGAGTGTTGTAGTGCGGACCTTGTATTACATAGACAATGACCATGGTTACACTATTTGAGACATGTGCTACTGGTAGTGGAGACAGACTAGAGTTGTGTCCGGTTTGTAAGGTTCATGCATGTGTTCATTAGGTTTATTCGTATTATTATGTTTGATTAGGTTTATTCGTATTGTTATGTTTGATTAGGTTTATGAAATTTAACTCGTGTAGGATTGAAATGCCTTGAAGCTTAAAACAAAAAAAATCAGATCGAACTTACTATCCTAGCGCAACAACTAAAAGAAGGGGGAAAAAGCTACTCCATCTTTAAGGGCGGTTCTATTAAGAAAACTGCCTTTGAAATTGGTCCATCTTCAGAGACGGTTGCATTAAGAGAACCGCCCTGAAGATAGATCTTCAGAGGTGGTTCTCGTTAGTCAACCGGCCCTGAAAATCCCCCCAAATACCCCTTCCTCCTCCTTGGGACAGTCTGCTGAGCAGCACTGTTCAGCTCACTCGGAGGGCGAGAAATAGCAAAAATAGAGGGGAAGGTTTTGCCCTTTCAACCTTAGAAGGAGTTGGGTTTGAGCGGTGAGATAGTTGGCATCCCTACACTTTTTTCAAACTTTACATATTCATTTCTTTCACTTAGAGATCTAGAGAGAGACATGCATGATGTTAGATTTTTTTTATTTTTTTCTAGCAAGTTAAACTGATTTTTGCCCAACTTACTTTGTCTAACATGAACTCTAGTTATTTTTTATATTTATTTTATCATTTAAGCTTTAGGTGTAGAATAATGTAATATTTATATAGAAAAATGGACATCAATTGCTTCAACATTTATATGCGAATAATACCTTCATACAAATATACCTTTTATTTTTGAAGGGCACATATGGACAGGTCAAGGATGTACACGAAAAGAAGATATGAAGCTTCCTACATATGAGATGTGAATGGTTTTATTGAAACAGCTAAAAGGCACACTTTTATTAAGCAGACAAATGATATATATTGTCCCTGTGTTGACTGTCGGAACCGTATAGTATACTGAGATCCAAATACGATAAGATCACACTTGGTAAGAAGGGGTTTTATGGAGAAATATGAGATTTAGGATCATCATGGTGAGAGACGTACAGAAGCAGGCAACATGGAAATGTACAAATGCACCGGAAGTAAGGGAAGAGGACGATGCCCATCGTGTCATGATGCATGATGGTCCAGGAGATGATGCTGCAGGCGGTGATGGTGGCGAAGGCTGTGGTGGTGGAGAAGGCTGAAGTGGGGATGATGATGGTGGTGGCGAAGGTTGTGGTGGTGAAGACAACGAAGAAGATGAAGAAGACGACTTCCTAGACGACATGTTGCACCACGTAGAACAAGAATTATTATTGAAAGGGCTAAATAACTTGGATACGGTGCAGAAGGCAAGGGAAGAACGTTTGTACCCAGAAAAAAAGGGTTGTGAGAAAAGATAGTCAATGCTATGTTTTGTGCTAGACATACTAATCTTGAAGGCTAAGTATGGCTGCTCCAATAGGAGCTTCAACGACCTATTGACTCTGTTGGCTGATGTGCTTCCTAAGCCAAACTTTGTGCCTACCGATACATATCAGGCGAGGAAGCTTATCCGTCCACTGAAGATGGGTGTGGAACGAATACATGCATATCCAAATCATTGTATCTTTTATCGTGGGGTGTTCAAAGACCTAACGAAGTGTCCAAACTATGGTGCTAGTCGATACAAAATAAACGAAGACCGCAGTGAGGGTACTAACATTGGGAAAAAGAGAAAGAAGGATGGAAATAAAAATGACGCTTCTCAGAATGTTGAAGAGGAAAACAACACCTTAGCAGTAGATGATACTAATCAAAGAAGAATTCTTGTATTGGTTATGTGGTATCTGTCACCGATTGATCGCTTGAGGCGTTTGTTCTCAAACCCAAGGGACTCAGAGCTCATGCGATAGTGGGCTTCGGATGAAGGCAAAAAAGACGATGGAGTGCTACGTCACCCATCCGATGCACAACAGTGGAAGCACTTTGATGACAAGTACCTGGAATTTCATGAAGATCCGAGAAACGCCAGGTTCACTTTGAGCACTAATGGAATGAATCCTTTTGGTGATAGGATCAGCACACACAGCACATGGCCAGTTATCCTATCGATCCACAACCTCCCTCCATGGTTGTGTCAGAAGAGGAAGTATTTGTTGCTGACCATTATAATTTCAGGGCCCAAAGCACTAGGCATTGACATAGATGTTTTTCTCGAGCCGATGTAAGAAATAGAGACACTATGGAAGCATGGAGTGAAAATGTGGGATGAGCTTGTGAAGAGTACCTTCACATGTAAAGCCATCATTTTTGTTACCATCATTGACTACCCAGGACAATTTTCCCTTTCAGGACAGATCAAAGGATTCATGGGATGCTTGAAATGCTTCATTGACACTGCAGCTTAGTTCCTAGAGAGATCTCGAAAGGTAGTGTACATGCGTCATCGATGCTTCTTAGTAGAAGGACACAGGTACCGAAGCAAGAGGATGATGAAATACTTCATTGGTAGTACTATTGAGACAGGGCATGCACCAAAGAGGCGAGACGACATTACGTGTATAACATGGTGAAGAACATCAAAGTTGCCTATGGTAAGAAGAAAAAGGATGGAAAGGTCAATAAGAGAGATAAGCCCCCGATTGACGGCGTGGCGTTCAAGATGTCAATCTTCTTCAAGTACCTGCCTTACTGGTCGGACTTGGCCGTGCGCCATTCCATCGACAGCATGCACATAAAAAAATGTGTTTGAGAGCGTCATTGGGATATTGATGGACATTAAGGCGAAGACAAAGGATGGACTGAAGTCACGGGAGGATCTAGTACGTTTGGAGTCTAGACCGGAGCTTCACCCAGAAGACCTGGGGAATGGAAGACACTACCTTCCTGCAGCCAGCTACAACCTGACAAATGATGAGAAAAGAGCAATTTGCCTGAGCCTAAGGGGCTTAAAAGTGCCAACAGGTTTCTCCTCCAACATCAAGAGACTAGTCTCGATAAATGACCTGACGTTAACCGGTTTCAATGCTCATGATTGTCATATGATGTTGACGTGTTTCCTTCCTATTGCTATTAGGGCTATAAAGCCCGTATACGTGAGGATGGTCATCACCCGGATGTGCTACTTCTTCAACCAAATTGCGTGGAAGGAGATCTGTGAGGACAAATTAGGTGACTTAAAGCATTTCGTGGCAGAGACTAGGGGCCAAATTGAGCAGTGCTTCCCACCATCGTTTTTTGATATAATGCCGCACCTCATGATGCACATGGTTGACCAGGTTAGGTGGCTCGGGCCTATGTACTTGTCACACTCCGAAATTTCTATTTTGGGTTGTGAATAGAAAACACTAAATAAATAAATAATTTCATGAATTTTCTAAAATTTTTCAAGATTTAATCATGTTATTTATAATCTAAACCATGGAAAATGTGATTTTCTATAATTTTGCAATTTAATTTATTATGTTTGTTGCATTCATGCTGAGAGCATTAATTTTATCGTGTGCAAAATGATTTATTAAAAATACCGGTTAAGCTACGGAAAGGTTTTATTCTATTTCCAAAATAAAATATAAGTTTTGTTTTAAATAAAGAAAATATGTTTTCTAGAATATTCTTTATGTCTCAATTCATATATATATATATATATATATATATATATATATATATATATATATATATATATATATATATATATATATATATATATATATATATATATATATATATATATATACACACACACACACACACACACACTTATTCTAATGCTTATCATCTCATCACGTGATCACTTTGGACGTTTCACCTTGCCATTAATATTTCCCACACAATTTCCTTCCTTTCCTTTTGGCCTTACTCCTTTGCACGTGAAATCCACATTCATGCATGCAAGAAGCACCAACGCCCACCGCAGAACAAAATTGATTGTCGACTTTCTTCCTTCGTTCAATTATTTTGCATCAAGCAGTAACCGGCCAAATGCCGTTTCTTTTGTGTCATGACTCTGAAGCCCCAATGGCGATGGCCTTCAATTCCACCGCCTAATCGACCTCTCGGCTCCCTTTGCCGCACCTTATAAATACAAGTGCCCTGTTGCTTCACAATCTCACGCTAATGCTCCCAAGAGCCTCCATCGCACCATCTAACTTCTATCAATTATCAAGTGCATCATCATTTTTGAGTTCCAGTGAAGACTTTCGCCGCTGCTGTTCATCTGAGTTCTATCAAGTGACCGTTCACCTGACTGCTTGCTGCTAATCAGGTGAGGCCAGGTTTTCTCTAATATTATCGCAGCAGTATATTGATCCTTTTCCTTTTGACTATGAATATATTCATGAGACTATACATGGATCATCAGCAGTGCGTCTGAAGCACTCGTTTCCATCGGCAACAAGATCGTCGTGTTACAACCATTTTATTTGCCTCTCTTCTCTGGTGTTTGGCGACCCAAGGTGAGAAGGTTATCTGCATCGGAATCTTTTCATTTTGCTGTGTGCGCCACCTCCTGTTGGCATGCATAATTTCTTTGATAGCTTCTTCCCATGCCAAAATCCCCAATTAGATTATCAATTTCTATGCCTAACTCATGCATGCTGACGCAACTCACATGCAAGCATATGCAACCTGTACGCACATCTACATGATCTGTGTTGCATGGTATAACCCCTTGACGATGTCGGCTTACAACATGTATTATTGTTGTCTGCACCTTGTTCTCTTTCACTTCAAAAAGAAATCCCAGTCATGTTATTCGATATACCTCCTTTCAATAAATCTAAACCAATCGCTGATGAAAAGTTCATGTTCTGCATATATCTTGCTCATGTCGATATTTCATCATGTTGTTGTCATATATGTGTATATTTTTTTCCTTCATAAATAAATTCCAATATTCCTATATAAATATCCCTTTAGTAATCTAACTCACATTCCTTTTATTGTTCTACATCTCGTTGTAATCCTTGTTGCTAGCCCTTGATATCTCAGCATAATTCCTTTTTGTGGCTTAAATTTATTGTTCCAAAAATATTTAGTTTATTTAAAATGTCAATTTTATGATTTAACCCCTAAAACTTCAAAAGCTCGCCATAAGCCGTTTGAGGTGTTTTTGCGCTCGCGCGATCGTAGAATCATGTCTTCGTGTTAGAATCGTTTTTTGTAATGATTGGTTTATTGTTTTTGGGTCATTTTCAGGTGCTTGAGCTAGTTGTTGCTATCGATAGAAGAAGATATGAGATGACGGGTTGGAAGGAAAAGTTAGAAAGTTGGAGCGAACAATTGGAGGCAAGTGTAACATGAGGTCCCTTGTTACCTAATAATCTTATAATCACTTTCATATGCATGTGTCTAATATGATGCTAAGGACTTTACCTAGTACTTTTGATACCCTGTACCTCTTTTTAATTAACCTAGATTCATGCATATGGGTAGCTTTGCTTAGCTTGCAATCACCAAATGTTATAATGTTAAACCTGATTAATGACTTATGGAATCAATGATTAAAATGGTGCTTTTCAACAACATGGACAGAAAGGGGGCTAGAGCAGTGGGCCTTTTTAGGTGCTCTAGTCTGCCCTCCATAAGGACTGAATCTTAAAGCGGCAACCCGGGACATCCGTACAACCTTGAGAATCAAAGTGGGCACGATCTTAGTCATATAGCTAGTTTTCTCTAGCTTGTTAGTAGTTACCGAAAGGCGCAAGAGGGGGGACTAGGTTGCAGAATGGCTTCTTGCCTGTCAAGATGTGTACTGGGCTGCGGTCAAGGTGTGCCAGTCTTGAAGGGGGCTCCATTCGTCTAGACGCTAAGACCTCGTAGGTACTAACTTATTAGGGTAATTAGTGAAAGACTTCGTAGTGAGACCCTGCCACGCCTCCTAGGAAGAGGTATTGTGGGCTTTGCATACCCTGGCACATGGGAATCATGGCTCAAGGTGAAAGTGTACACACTCTGAAGAGTTTGATCAAACTAATATATCAGTCGTGCTCACGGACACGAGCGGCCTGGATCCTTTTCAAGTTAGATGGTTCGATGGATGGTTTGGGTGATGATTAATCTTAATGGTGATAATTAATTATATTCGCATGGGAGCTCTAAGCATAACCTAGTAACTCAGGTTTAATAAATAAAATTTGACCAACTAAAAATGCTTACCGCAGTACAGCCGAGTCAAGCTTTCTTAAGCTTTGCATAACCTCATGTTATACTTGCTGAGCATGGTGAGCCGACATTTGTCATTGTCACTAATAAAAATCCTAGATGTGCACCAAATGGTGGACCAAGTGAAGAGTTTCCTTTGGAGTTCCAAGGCAAGTGCTCCCCCCGTCAACCGTCCCTGTAGAGTATGGAGTCCCGAAGAGAAGATATAGAATAGTTTCCGTTACGCTTTGTACTAGTTGTAAGTTTTGATGTAACTATATTCGATATATAATAAAGCATTGTTCTTGATATTCTCCATATTTGTTGCTATATGTGTCGTGTGGATATCCTGGGCACACATATAGTTAGCTCTTGGTATTCTTCAGAAAATCGGGTGCGACAATGAATGAGATGTGGTCGTACAAGAGATTCATGTCTATTCTAAAACACTATGTACACAATCGTGCTCAACCTAAGGGATCCATGATAGAGAGATATTGTGCTGAAGAAGTCATCGAGGCTTGTCAAGATTACTTACGGGAAGAGGATAGACGTGCACTTGGTTTGCCAGTAACTCGTCATAAAAGGTAAGTTGGCGGGGAATGGCAGCAACGGTAGGAAAACATTCATCGACAAGGAATACACTCAAGTGGAAGAAACACACTCCTATGTGTTGCAATACCTATCGGTGATGGAGCCATTTATCGAGAAACACGTTGCACTCGTAAGAGCAGAACATCCAGGGCGCACGGAGCAATGGATCGTTCGAGAACAAATGCGTCTATTTGGCAGGTGGCTTGGGGAACAAGACTTACCAGAAGAGGAAACCTTACGGAGGTTGGCTCAGGGGCCATTGTCCTAGGCCACATCTTGGCAGGCGTATGATATAAATGGATACACATTCTACACCAAAGCAAAGGAGCAGAAGTCAGTATCTCAAAATAGCGGGGTTCGTATTGAAAATGTTGATGCATTTGGGGAGGTTCACACACACTATAGTTTGGTAGAGGACATATGAGAATTGGACTATGGACTAGATATACAGATCACCATGTTTTGGTGCCAATGGGTCAAATAGTCGGGTGGCATTGAGGTCGAGAAATTTGGACTCACACGTGTCAACCTCGACGATGTAGGTTACAAGGATCACACGTGGGTGCCTGCTACTCGTGTGGCACAGGTGAAAGTCCTATGTTTGGTGTTGGTAATTAGTGACAATGCCTAAGTACTAATCCTATGCCTAAGTTGTATGTAACATATGAGGATTAGTACATTCCAAGGTTGGTGGCAAGATGGACATGGTGATCATGATAGCCACACTTGGATTTGGACGCAACCCTATGTGATCAAGGCAAAGGTATATGCTTAAGGGTTGTGTTTTAGTAACCAAGACACATAGTGGGTGTGGTTACATTATAGGATAGATAGCCGTACTATAAAGAGGGGAATGACGCGGCTATTAAACTCCTAAGTGCCTCTAGGTGTGCATTTCATGATCATATGCATTTGGATAGAACTAATAACGCCTCGAAAAATGATTGTGAAAATGCTAACACACATGCACATGGTGATGATCACTTGGTGGTGTTAGCACGTTTGCGACGGCGTTGGAGTTTGAGCGGTAGAGAGGTTTTGGGGTCCTCTCTCCCTCCCGCCGAGCTTGCGAGGCGGGATTCAGGCGTTTTCGAGGAGTTGAAATGCCTATTTTCTACTACGCCGAAAGTCGGAAATCAAACGGAAAAGAAACGGAAGCGAACGGAGGTCACAGAAGTCACCGGACGCGGCACCGGACGCTGCACCGGACGCTGCACCGGACGCGGTCACTGTGCGTCCGGTGCGTCCGGTCAGTGTCCAGTAACTGCGCGTCTTTCAGTCGCTGCACCGGACGCAAGGCGCGTCCGGTCACAGGCCACCGGACGCGTCCGGTGGTCCAGGGAGCTTACTGGACTCCCACCGGACGCGGTCACTGTGGCGTCCGGTCTGTTCACCAGCGCGTCCGGTGGTTGGTTTGTTTTTGCGCGACTCAGAGTTCACCGGCGCGTCCGGTGTGTCACGGGACCGGCGCGTCCGGTGGTGACCAGCGCGTCCGGTCGTTACGACCGGCGCGTCCGGTCAGTGTTTCGAATTTTAGCCGTTGAGGCACCGGCGCGTCCGGTCCACGCGACCAGCGCGTCCGGTCTGCGCGACTGCTGCTGATTTCAGTTTCTAACGGCTATATTCGAAGGGGTATGTCTATATATACTCGTTGGCCGGCTCAAGGCTCTTACTCTCGAACATTTGACATACTTGTGAGCACTTTGAGCTAAGCAACTCCCCTCCCACTCATCTCTCTTGCTTCTTTGCATATTCGAAGTGAGATTGAGTGATCCAAGTGCATTTGCATTGTGAGATAGCATCTAGTTGGCACTTGGTGGTTGATTTGCTGCGGGATTCTTGTTTCTCTTGGTGGTTGCCGCCACCTAGACGGCTTGGAGCAGCTTGGAGGCGTTGGCAAGAGTTGGTGATTGTATCTTGGCCACCTCCGGTGATTGTAAGGGGTTTGTGCCTACCTCGGCGAAGAGCCAAAGGCAACGCTAGTGAATTGCTCGTGTCATTGCAACCTTTTGCCATTTGGTAGGTTCTTGTGGTGCCTTTTGAGAGGCTCGGTGTGAGACCGATTAGCCACCGAACCACGTGGTGAAAAGGGACACAACGGGGACTAGCGTGCCGGCAAGCACGTGAACCTCGGGATAAATCTTCGTGTCATCACTTTCATAATTGTGATTGATTAATCCCGGTGTTCGGTTATCTTGGTATTCATTGTTAATCATATTGGTTGGCTCAATTCTTCGCCCCTCGGTGAAACCCTCCTAACTCAACTCCGCATTACTTTCTTAGTTATCTTTGTTAGCTAGTTTGCTTTGTTAGAGTAGCTCTCTTGTGTAGCTTGCTAGTTGTAGTTGTAGTTACCTTCTCGGTTTAACTTGTGCGGTTGAGTGCCACTTTGCTAGAATTGTGAATTGGATAGGTGGCTTGCAAACACCCCGTAGGCTAAGCAAAACTCGCATCTCGCCATTTGTTATATTGATAAACTTGTTTAGCTTGTCTTTGTAGAAAGTTTTAAAAGGCTATTCACCCCCCCTCTAGCCATCTAGACCTTTCAAGTGGTATCGGAGCCGTGGTCACCGTTTGTAAGGCTTAACAACCTTGGTGTAAGATGGCTCAAGTTATGTTCAATCATGTTAATGGCAAGCCTCCATTCTTTGATGGTGTCTCTTCCTTTGATCATTGGAAAAGAAAGATGAAGCAATATCTAGGCAATATACATGAGAAGGTTTGGGATGTGACCAAAGAAGGATATATCATTCTTGATGAGGAAAACCTCACTCCCAATGACCGCATCAACAAACAATGCAACACGGCGGCACTTTACACAATCTATAATGCCGTTGATGATAAAGTATTTGAGCAAATCAAAGATCTTGAAAAGGCAAATGAGCTTTGGACAAGACTAGAGGAAACATATGAGGGCACTTCAACGGTAAAGAGTGCCAAGCTCTATATGCTCAAGGATAAGTTTGCAAGCTTCAAGATGAAGGATGATGAGTCCATACCGGAGATGTTCTATAGGCTCCAAGTCATTGTCAATGATCTCAAGGGGCTTGGGGAGAAGATTGAGGACAAGGACTTCTCACATAAGTTCTTGATGTGCTTACCCAAGAAGTTTGTCACCTTGAGAAGAATGATCTTTAGAGAGGGATTGGACAAGGTCAAACCAACCAATGTGCTTGGAGATATAATGACCGATGCCCAATACAATGATGATGAAGATGAGGTAGAAGAGAAGAAGGAGACCAAGGTCAAGCAAGAGAAGCCCATTGCATTCAAGGCTTCATCCTCTAAGGGCAAGAGCAAGGTGGAGAGTGATGATGATGATCCATTCGATGATGAGACCATGGCCCTCCTTGTGCACAAGATGGGAAGGTTCATGAAGAAGAAAGGATATGGGGCAAGAAAGAGGAGAGACACTATAAAGGCAAAGACCCTTTGCTACAATTGCAATAACCCCAATCACATAGTGGGGGATTGCCCCTATGAAGATAAGAGACTTCATAATGGGGACTTGAAGCTCAAGAAGAACAAGAAAGATAAGAGAGAGAATGAGAAGAAAACAAAGAAGAGCTTCACCTTCAACAAGAAGAAGAAGGGTGGTGGTTATATAGTCACTTGGGATAGTGACAATTCCGATAGTGATGATGATGCAAGCTCTAGTGATGATGAGAGGATCACTCGGCGAGCCATTGCAAACATCGCCCTCTCCAACAAGTCATCCATCTTCGACACTACATCGACATGCCTTATGGCCAAGCCTACCAAGGTAAAATATGATGATAGTAATGATGATTCTTGTGCTAGTGATGATTGTAGGAGTAATGATGAGGAGGATGAGGACTACTCCAAGGATGATCTATTAGGCGTAATAGATCAAATGAGCAAGGGCTATAAGAGAACAACCAAGAAATACAAAATCTTGGAACAAGAGTTCATTGCTAAGTGCAATGAAAATGATGCCTTGATGGAGGAGCTTCTTGCTCTCAAAAAGAGTAAGGAGTGCAAAGGAATTGAACAAGAGCTCAAAGCTCTTAGGAAATCCTTTGATGAGCTAGAGGCCTCTCGTGAGTGTCTAAAGGAAGACCACGAGGACCTTGAAGTTGCTCACACTAGGCTTGAGGAAGCCCACTCCTCTCTACTTGAGCTCATCAAGGAGAAGGACCTCAAGTTGGAGAAGCTCATGAAGGAAGCTAAGGAGGAGCAAGTGATTGTCACTTGTGATATTGGACTAACATGTGATATTATTGATGACTCTTTATTTGTTGGTCCGACTAATGCTTCATGTAGCTCATCATCATCCACCACAACCAACTCTACCTCTACTACTAGTGATTCATCACTTATGGTTGAGAATAAGACTCTCAAGAGAGAGGTGGATGATCTCACCCGTGCATTAGGCAATGCCTATGGTGGGGATGCTCGCTTGCTAAAATGCTTGGGTAGCCAAAGGTTCTCTCTTAACAAAGAGGGTTTGGGCTATACTCCCAAGAAGGGCAAGGCGGCCTTTGCAACTCACAAGCCTAGCTTTGTGAAGAGCAATGGTCGTTATTGCAATAGATGCAAGCAAGTTGGGCATCTAGAGATTAATTGCAATAAAATGAACAAGAACAAGAAAAATGCTAATGTACCTTACATTCCTTTTGATTCTTGTTATGTGCTTACCAAGGGTGAGAAAGGTGTGCGTGCTAGGTTTGTTGGTACACCAATTGTGGGCCCAAAGAAGAAGGCCATTTGGGTACCAAAGAGCTTAGTGACTAACCTCCAAGGACCCAAGCAAGTATGGGTACCTAAGAAATATTAATTTGTTTTGTAGGTAAATTACAAGGCCGGAGGAAGGCATTGGGTGCTTGATAGTGGATGCTCTCAACATATGACCGGTGATTCAAGAATGTTCAACTCTCTCAAATCAAATGATAGTGGCATTGATAGTATCACATTTGGTGACAATAGCAAGGGTGATGTGAAGGCTCTTGGAAAGATTGCAATCTCAAATGATCATAGCATTTCCAATGTGCTACTAGTTGAAAAGCTCAATTTCAACTTGTTGTCGGTTGCTCAATTGTGTGATCTCGGTTTCAAGTGCATATTTGGTGTTGATGATGTGGAGATAATTAGTGTTGATGGCTCTAATTTGATCTTCAAAGGTTTTAGATATGAGAATCTATACTTGGTTGATTTCAATGCTAGTGACACTCAACTTTCAACATGCTTGCTTACCAAATCAAGTATGGGTTGGTTATGGCATAGAAGACTTGGTCATGTTGGCATGAAGCAATTGAACAAGTTAGTGAAGCATGACTTAGTTAGAGGCTTGAAGGATGTCACATTTGAGAAAGATAAGCTATGTAGTGCATGTCAAGCCGGAAAGCAAGTAGGCAACACTCATCCATTGAAAAGCATCATGAGTACTTCCAAAGCATTTGAGTTGTTGCACATGGATCTTTTTGGGCCAACTACATACACAAGCATTGGTGGCAACAAGTATGGGTTTGTGATTGTGGATGATTTCACTAGATATACATGGGTATTCTTTCTTGTGGACAAGAGTGATGTATTTGACATATTCAAGAAGTTCATCAAGAGAGTGCAAAATGAGTTTGAGACCACAATCAAGAAAGTGAGAAGTGACAATGGAAGTGAGTTTAGAAACACAAGAGTTGATGAGCTATGTGAGGAGCTTGGAATCAAACATCAATTTTCGGCCAAGTATACACCTCAATCAAATGGCTTAGTTGAGAGGAAGAATAGAACCTTGATTGATATGGCAAGATCAATGTTGAATGAGTATAATGTGAGTCATTCATTTTGGGCCGAAGCAATCAACACGGCTTGCTTCTATAGCAACCGCCTCTATTGCCACAAGTTCCTAGAGAAGACACCATATGAGATCTTAAATGGAAGAAAGCCCAACATTGCATACTTTCGGGTATTTGGTTGCAAATGCTACATCTTGAAGAAGGGCACTAGATTGAGCAAGTTTGAAAAGAAATGTGATGAAGGATTTCTACTTGGTTACTCCACTACTAGCAAAGCTTATAGAATTTGGAATTTAGCTAGTGGTTTACTTGAGGAAGTTCATGATGTTGAGTTTGATGAAACAAATGGCTCTCAAGATGAGGAAAATAACTTGGATGATGTGAGAGGAACTCAATTGACCAATGCTATGAAAGAAATGGATATTGGTGATATTAGGCCAAAGCAAGTGATTGATGTGGATGACAACAAAGATCAAGTGCTCCAAAGTCCAATTACACAAGCTAGTGGGTCTCTAATGCAAAATCAAGCTAGTACATCATCTCAAGTGCAACAAGATCAACAAGTGGCTAGTTCATCATCTCCAACTCATGATCAACATCAACATCCAAGCAATCAAGTGCAAGTGCTTCAACCAACTAACATTGCAAGAGACCATCCATTGGATTCCATCATTGGTGACATACAAAGAGGAGTTCAAACTAGATCAAGATTGGCATCATTTTGTGCTCACTCTTCTTTTGTGTCAATGGAAGAACCCAAGGACATTGATAAAGCATTGAGAGATCCGGATTGGGTAAATGCAATGCATGAAGAGCTCAATAACTTTAAGAGAAATGAAGTATGGGAACTAGTTGAGAGGCCTAAGAATCATAATGTCATTGGAACAAGATGGGTCTTTCGCAACAAGCAAGATCAAGATGGGATAGTAGTAAGGAACAAAGCAAGACTAGTGGCTCAAGGTTACACACAAATAGAGGGTCTTGACTTTGGTGAAACTTATGCCCCGGTTGCAAGATTGGAAGCAATTAGGATCTTACTTGCCTATGCTTGTGCTCACAATATCAAGCTATATCAAATGGATGTGAAGAGTGCATTTCTCAATGGGTACATTCAAGAAGAGGTGTATGTGGAGCAACCTCCCGGTTTTGAAGATGACAAGAAACCCAATCATGTCTACAAGTTGAGAAAAGCTTTGTATGGATTGAAGCAAGCACCAAGAGCATGGTATGAAAGATTGAGGGACTTCTTGCTATCCAAAGGATTTGTCATGGGCAAAGTGGATACTACTCTCTTCACCAAGAAGATTGGGAAAGACTTGTTTGTGTTGCAAATATATGTTGATGATATCATATTTGGTTCAACCAATCAAGATTATTGTGATGAGTTTGGGAAAATGATGGCAAAGGAATTTGAAATGTCAATGATCGGTGAACTTAGTTTCTTTCTTGGACTTCAAATCAAACAAATGAAGGAAGGAACATTTGTGAGCCAAACCAAGTACATCAAAGATATGCTCAAGAAGTTTGGCATGGAAGATGCAAAGGGCATTACAACCCCAATGGGCACTAGTGGAAGTTTGGATAGTGACAAGAGTGGCAACATGGTGGATCAAAAGCTATATAGATCAATGATTGGTAGCCTACTCTATGTGACGGCATCAAGACCCGATGTAATGTTTAGTGTATGCATGTGTGCAAGATTTCAAGCCTCACCAAGAGAAAGTCATTTGAAGGCAACAAAGAGAATATTGAGGTACTTAAAGCATACACAAGATGTTGGATTATGGTATCCCAAGGGTGCAAGCTTTGAGCTAGTTGGATATTCGGATTCTGACTATGCCGGTGACAAAGTGGAGAGAAAGAGCACTTCCGGGACTTGTCAATTGTTGGGAAGATCACTTGTCTCATGGTCATCCAAGAAGCAAAATAGTATTGCACTATCTACCGCCGAAGCCGAATACATCGCCGCGGGTAGTTGTTGTGCACAAATCTTGTGGATGAAGGCAACATTGAAGGATTTTGGAATCAATTTCAAGAATGTGCCTTTGCTATGTGACAATGAAAGTGCCGTGAAGCTAACCAACAATCCGGTTCAACATCAAAGAACAAAGTATATTGATGTTCGTCATCATTTCATTAGAGATCATCAACAAAAGGGTGACATTGCTATTGAGAGTGTGGGCACCGAAGATCAACTAGCCGATCTATTCACCAAGCCACTTGATGAGAAGAGATTTCACAAGCTAAAGAATGAGTTGAACATACTTGACTTCTCCAACATGAGTTGATGCACCCCATATATGACATGCCTCTCCTTCGAGCCCCAAGGTACAATTGGTTGACATGTCATATATTCTATGCTAAGGACTTGTTTAGTGCATCTAGTCATGATTTCTTATGTTCTAGGATCATTCATGAAAATTAAATAAATTTGAAGTTTATATGGTGCCACTATTGTTTCCATGACTTGTATGATCTAGTGGTAGCATATAACTTGTTTAAGTAGCTTGTGATCCTAAGTATTTAATCTAGAAAACTTGTCTAAATATTTGCTTCAACATGGTGCATGATAACCCTTCTA
The DNA here is from genome assembly GCA_038087645.1 of Saccharum hybrid cultivar R570. Taxonomy (NCBI): domain Eukaryota; kingdom Viridiplantae; phylum Streptophyta; class Magnoliopsida; order Poales; family Poaceae; genus Saccharum; species Saccharum hybrid cultivar. The sequence continues at coordinate 10,383,761 of JAQSUU010000667.1, forward strand.
GTGAGGTGTGAAGAAGCTTGCCCTTGGATCAAACCGAAGTATTTTATTTATGTAAGCAATCTAGGTTGAATCATAAACTTGATCCTCACCCCATATTTTAACATGATAATCTATCTAAAGTTTGCTCCTTGTGGTCAATTGGTGCCAAAGGGGGAGAAAATGTTGTTCACAAAGATAGAACTCAAAAATGTTATGGGGGAGAAAATGTTGTTCACAAAGTTAAATCCTAAAGGGGGAGAATTGATAAAAGAAGGGGATCAACTAAAATTTTGAGCACACAAGTAGGGGGAGCAAGCTCTTTAAACATGAATGTTGCATTTCTATGTGCACTTCATATGTATGATGCATAGTTATGCATTTCGTTTTCTCCGATACATTGCTTGTGTGGTGACTTGCTAGTATAATTTGAATGATGCATTGTGGTACTAGCATGAATAGGAAGTAGTTAGATTTTCGTTGCTTCATGTTTTTCAAAGTGGTACTAGAGCCTTGCTTATAATGTTGATCTCACGAGGTTTCTAGTTATGTTTGTGCGTTTCCAAGTGGAATCTAACTACACAAGGTGCTAAGATGGTGTTTATCGCTACTCCGATGGTATCACGCTTCAAAGGTCTATAATCTAAAAACACTTAGTACCTATTGATAGTCAATGCTCCTAATCTTTCCTATCTAACATGTATGCTTTCAAAATCCAAACATATAGCATACATGTAGGGGGAGTCATTGCTATCAATTTGAATTCATGATCACTTGTCCATAATTCTTACACATGGTAATATACTTGGACAATGTGACATGGGTTCAATCAAATTTTTATTATAACATCTTTGTGAAAGGTTTGTCACCAATTACCAACAAGGGGGAGATTGAAAGTCCTATGTTTGGTGTTGGTAATTAGTGACAATGCCTAAGTACTAATCCTATGCCTAAGTTGTATGTAACATATGAGGATTAGTACATTCCAAGGTTGGTGGCAAGATGGACATGGTGATCATGATGGCCACACTTGGATTTGGACGCAACCCTATGTGATCAAGGCAAAGGTATATGCTTAAGGGTTGTGTTTTAGTAACCAAGACACATAGTGGGTGTGGTTACATTATAGGATAGATAGCCGTACTATAAAGAGGGGAATGACGCGGCTATTAAACTCCTAAGTGCCTCTAGGTGTGCATTTCATGATCATATGCATTTGGATAGAACTAATAACGCCTCGAAAAATGATTGTGAAAATGCTAACACACATGCACATGGTGATGATCACTTGGTGGTGTTAGCACGTTTGCGACGGCGTTGGAGTTTGAGCGGTAGAGAGGTTTTGGGGTCCTCTCTCCCTCCCGCCGAGCTTGCGAGGCGGGATTCAGGCGTTTTCGAGGAGTTGAAATGCCTATTTTCTACTACGCCGAAAGTCGGAAATCAAACGGAAAAGAAACGGAAGCGAACGGAGGTCACAGAAGTCACCGGACGCGGCACCGGACGCTGCACCGGACGCTGCACCGGACGCGGTCACTGTGCGTCCGGCGCGTCCGGTCAGTGTCCAGTAACTGCGCGTCTTTCAGTCGCTGCACCGGACGCAAGGCGCGTCCGGTCACAGGCCACCGGACGCGTCCGGTGGTCCAGGGAGCTTACTGGACTCCCACCGGACGCGGTCACTGTGGCGTCCGGTCTGTTCACCAGCGCGTCCGGTGGTTGGTTTGTTTTTGCGCGACTCAGAGTTCACCGGCGCGTCCGGTGTGTCACGGGACCGGCGCGTCCGGTGGTGACCAGCGCGTCCGGTCGTTACGACCGGCGCGTCCGGTCAGTGTTTCGAATTTTAGCCGTTGAGGCACCGGCGCGTCCGGTCCACGCGACCAGCGCGTCCGGTCTGCGCGACTGCTGCTGATTTCAGTTTCTAACGGCTATATTCGAAGGGGTATGTCTATATATACTCGTTGGCCGGCTCAAGGCTCTTACTCTCGAACATTTGACATACTTGTGAGCACTTTGAGCTAAGCAACTCCCCTCCCACTCATCTCTCTTGCTTCTTTGCATATTCGAAGTGAGATTGAGTGATCCAAGTGCATTTGCATTGTGAGATAGCATCTAGTTGGCACTTGGTGGTTGATTTGCTGCGGGATTCTTGTTTCTCTTGGTGGTTGCCGCCACCTAGACGGCTTGGAGCAGCTTGGAGGCGTTGGCAAGAGTTGGTGATTGTATCTTGGCCACCTCCGGTGATTGTAAGGGGTTTGTGCCTACCTCGGCGAAGAGCCAAAGGCAACGCTAGTGAATTGCTCGTGTCATTGCAACCTTTTGCCATTTGGTAGGTTCTTGTGGTGCCTTTTGAGAGGCTCGGTGTGAGACCGATTAGCCACCGAACCACGTGGTGAAAAGGGACACAACGGGGACTAGCGTGCCGGCAAGCACGTGAACCTCGGGATAAATCTTCGTGTCATCACTTTCATAATTGTGATTGATTAATCCCGGTGTTCGGTTATCTTGGTATTCATTGTTAATCATATTGGTTGGCTCAATTCTTCGCCCCTCGGTGAAACCCTCCTAACTCAACTCCGCATTACTTTCTTAGTTATCTTTGTTAGCTAGTTTGCTTTGTTAGAGTAGCTCTCTTGTGTAGCTTGCTAGTTGTAGTTGTAGTTACCTTCTCGGTTTAACTTGTGCGGTTGAGTGCCACTTTGCTAGAATTGTGAATTGGATAGGTGGCTTGCAAACACCCCGTAGGCTAAGCAAAACTCGCATCTCGCCATTTGTTATATTGATAAACTTGTTTAGCTTGTCTTTGTAGAAAGTTTTAAAAGGCTATTCACCCCCCCTCTAGCCATCTAGACCTTTCAACAGGTCCTGTATTATGCTAATCCCGAGAATCCAAAGAGGCATGTTGTTATCTCTGGAAAACTGAGGATCCTAGAAGTAGACAGCGTAGAGGATTTGGGGGCTGTTTAGTTGGCAAAATTTTTGGCGAAACGCTACTGTAGCAGTTTCGTTGTTATTTGGTAAATATTGTCCAATCATGGTCTAATTAGGCTTAAAAGATTTGTCTCGTCCATTTCGTCTAAACTGTGTAATTAGTTTTATTTTTTATCTATATTTAATGCTTAATGCATGTGTTCAAAGATTCGATGTGACAGGAAATCTGAAAATTTTGGCAAAATTTTTGGCATCTAAACGGTGCCTTGGAGGAGCACAATCAATACTGTGAAATGCAACTATTCACAGGCCTACCAAACAAGATCAAGCTTGTAGAAGCACAGGTGGAAAAATCAAATGTCATTTCCATACCTTCGCACCGATACGTTGTAACAGCTTAGTTATTTATTTATGTCTAGAACATTTGTAATAATATTAAGACCACATGCCACATTGATGAACTGATAATTTTATCTATATATTTTATTTTGTTGGCTCGTGCTTTTGAAGAATTTGTCAATAAACAAAACACAATATTTCTACGGTAGGGGCAGTTCCATTTATGTCAAGAAACAAAACGCAAAAGTTCTACCTAACGTGGAGGGTAACAAGATTAGAGCCACAGAACGGTCCGGCCACCACTCAAACACATAGGCCGAACAAAGGGATAAGTTAGTTAAATTTTAAAAATGGAGCAATAGGACAGTCCGGCCGGAGCAGAAAAACAAAGGCCGGACTATCTTATTTGGCCGGACAATATTTTCCAGTAGTGGTTGTCGAAGGAAACCGCCTCTGAAAATGTTTGGCTCCCTGTTCTCACGTGAACATTTTTAGAGGCGGTTCGCTTTACATAACCGCCTTTGTTGTTATTTTTAGGGGCGGTTAATTTTACATAACCACCTCTGAAGTTACCCACGTGTTACACATGTATGGTAACTTCTCTTCTTTACCCTGTACGTGCACGCGCGGTTACTATTTCCGACAAGAGACCGAGAGCGACGCTGGCCGGCGGCAAGGAGGCAGCACCGGCAACCGTATGTACGTGGATTCCTCTTTCCCTCTCCCTGATCTGGTAAGTGGATTTTTTTTTCACTGATCTAGATTATTCTCTGATTTCTTGTATTAATCTTGGACAAAATCATGCACGTGCATTGACGCAAACGTGCACGTGCATAGACGAAATCGTGTTCCACCTAACGTGCACGTGCACTTGCATCCCCGATTTGGTTAGTTGACTCCCATTTCATCCATGGAAAAGTATGACACGTACTGATCTGATCTAGTTAGTGCACGTGCTATTTTTTCAATGTTCTTGTGCTGATCTGATCTGGTGATCCCTGATCTAGTGACCCCGATCTGGCATTTAGGTATTAATCTTGGTCAAAATCAATAAAGCCAATATCGGTTAATATTGTTTCTATATATTCTCTAGTTGTTCTGGTGACTTGGTGAATTTAGAATGCTTTTATGCAGGACACTAGGGATGAGGCCAAATCGTGGTGTATGTTAGTTAGGAGCTAAAGGGCTTAGTAGCATTTGGCCATGATTGTGAATTATTATAGGCACTGGTCATAATTTCTATGGGCATAATTTATTTATGCTAGATCAGTATGCTATTTTTACACAGCAATCATCTAGATGATATTATATAGAACATGTGGTATGGTTATCTACTAGAACAGTACGTCACTATTTATTTGCTAGAATAGCATTGTTTCTTTTATACAACTGATTTTGTACTTTTCCGTGAAAAAACAGAAATTCTATGATATAGATGCTGCTGCTAAGAATTGGTTTTTAAGGACCGTTGCAAAGAAGTGGAAGGAATTTAAGGCAACCCTAAAGGAGCAGTATTTTGATGAAAACTTAACAGATGAGGAATTGAAGAAAAGGCATGGTGATAGAGTTAATGATGAGGATTGGAATTTTCTCGTAGATTATTGGAAGTCTCTTGAATGTGATGTAAGTCTAATCTTATTATATACATATAAGTAACTTGTTCAATATCTTTGCACACTATAATAATTTCTATCTTAGGCTCTGACGCAAATTGCCAAAGCAAACCATGCTAATTTGGAGATACATCATACAACAGGCACTAAGAGTTTTGTTGCCTTTGGATATGAAATGGTACATACTACATAGAACTATAATTACTTTCCCATCGTATCTTATAGGTGCTTTCTACAGATTTTTATGTTGAAAGCTAAAACACTTGCAGGTTGATGAACTAGGACGCCCTCCTCGTAGGGATGAACTCTATATCAAAACTCATACAAGAAAAATGGTGTTGTAATAAGGAATGTGGAACCAATAATTGTAAGTTATTCTTGTCTGATTGCTGAATTACACTATGTGATCTTTGTACAGTGTAAATATTGACATTTCATTTATGTAGAGCAAACTTAAAGCAATTGTTGAGGCCCGTCCAGAGTTGACAGAAAGAACAATTCAGCAAGGTGATGCATTTGCTGCTGCTTTGGGTTCAAAGGAGCCAAGAGGCTATGTGCGAGCTTTAGGTCTAGGACCTACTCCTCAAGATGTTGGTATAGCAGGACTGAAGTGTTACACACCTACAAGATTTCAAATGGTAGTTTTGGCCCGTAAAAAGGCTGAAAGTAAGAATGAAGCTCTAGAACTGTGCCTAACACAAATGGAAGCGCAAATGAAAATGATGGAGGAAAGGTTTGCACAGGAAAGGAGAAATACAGAAGTAATGCCACATAATGGTTCTAATTCACAACATGTGGTATATACTACGATAATAATACATCTGCTAGTTGTTTGGCCTCTTAATACCTTGTGCAGGTTTATCTCATTATCGCTTTCAATTTGTTTGTAGAGCCCTAGATTTGTAGAAGATGTTCATGAAGATGAGCCATATCAGGATGCTTATTTTCAAGATGAAGATTATGCATATAATAAGAACAATGATGCCATTGATGTGGGTGAAAACTTGCTTGTGGATAGGCGTACTGCAGCCCCAACTATGCAAAGCCCTTCCAATGCAGCCCTTGTAATGCAGCCCCGTGCAGTTCCATCCTCTCAATGTAGCCCTAACAATCTTTCCCCAGCAGTGCAGCCCAATGTAACCTCACAAGTCCAGTCTCATCAGTGTAACCTCACCAATGCAGCCCCTACAATGCAGCCCCATGCAGCCCAACCATCAGAGCCCCAGGTAACCAAACCAACACAGACTAAGGTAGCCAAACCATCACAGCCCCAGGCAGCCAAACCAGCACAGCCCCAGGCAGCCAAACCAGCACAGCCCAAGGCAGCCAAACCCGCGATGAATGTAAATGCCCCTCGCTCTCATTCACATGAAGAACTTGTAATGCTCTCATCCATGCTACAAAGTTTCTTATCATAATTGCATTATTTGCTTTATCATTACTTCAGTTCTCATAGATGCATTACTTGATTCAGGTTGGAAGACATGTGATATTATATGAAGTGGTCAGATTTGATACAGCTGTGGCTAGGGGAACAATTATTTCAATAAATCCTAAAACCACTCTTGGAGGTATGGCTCTTGGGAAGCATTATTGTGAAGTTGTTGTGAACCTTGTGATGAAAAGGGATGCAATTCTGCCTCGCCCTTATACTGGTGTGGAGAAGATGGCTGACGCTCTTAAGTTGCCAATTGCATGGCCATACAATAGAGTAATATAACTGTTCTAGCCATCGTTTCCTGTTTTCTCATATATGATTAGTGACCAGACTTCTAACTAGTGATATTCGTGATAGATGAAGGTTAGCAAGGCATCAACAACAAATCATGGTATTTCGGGTATGTTTCTTCTTTGAGTGACTTAAGTTTATTTCAGCTGATTTCCAAACTACAGAGTGGTGAACCTGTCCTCCCTGTTCTGTAGATTGTTAGTTTCTGTGGAAGCATGAGGGTTGAGTTTTAGAATCATACAAGTATTGTAGCTAAATGAAACAAGTATTACTTCCTTTTGCAGGCTAAAAATCAATTCTGGCTACCTGATAATTCTCAATTCTAGCTACCTGATAAATTTACAAGTATTGTGTAGGCCAAAAATCAATTGCATGACAGAATGTACAACTGCTCCCCACTGAAACTTATGATCTGTACATACTTGAGAAATGCATTACTTCATTTTTATCATTTAGGAGGTAACTCTGGGCTGAATGGATGGTTGGGTTGGTGCTTGATAGCGTGCGTTTGCTGCTCTCTGGGCTGGGCTGTTGGTCCGTCGAGTTGAGGATGCCCCTCCTGCTTCCCTGCTGGCTGACGTGAGAGCGAGCACCTGCTGTTCAGCACTTGCTAATTTTAATTTGCTTAATGAAATGCACATCGTGCATAGGACTAGAAAATCAGGACGCGGCGTTACCGCGCCTAACGTGAGGTTACCGTTCTATAATGTTATATATTGTATATTATAGTAAAATATATATAGCATATGTTACAGTTGAATATAATGCAGATTGTATAAATTTTTTCATATTGTTTTTATTTTAAATATATTGTCCCATTTTTATGTTTTATTATATTAGCAGAAGAAGATTGTTGGTATAGTTTACACTGTAGTGTGACAAAGTATAAAAGGAGGTGAAATAAGTAACTTGTGTCTATGAAATGAAGGATATATCAGTTAAATGTGTGTAACATCAAAACCCAACAGCACTGTTATTGATTTTTTTTTAAAAAACAGAGGATCGTAATCATAGTAATTGTGGGTCCGCGTAGAGGAGATAACTGCTCATACATCTAAAATTTGCTCATAGCTGAGTATAGATGTTGAAGTTCGCTGGAAAAGAAACAAATTATTGGATTTTAGAAGATTTTTTGTGGAAGAATTATGGGACTCGGAGTTAGGATGGATGAGATATAAAGTTCCTACGTTTATCGGCGAAACGCGAATGAGAGGAATTTGTAAATTATTCTAGATTTTTTGGATGATGAAGAAGGTGTGGAAAATATTTGGGTAGGCTCTAGAGTGGTTCTAGTTTATTTAGGAATTTTTTGGAAAGGAAAAGAGCTTATTTTAATCTTCTGGGTACGTTTATCGTGTACACGTAGTAATTCTCTTCTCGGCTGCTAGACAAACAATGACCGCTGTCAGATAAACAGTGTATGAACAGTGCTCATGAAAAGCGATTTTGCAGCGATATAAGCCGTTTGATCGCGATCCAACGGCCGATGTTTTGCATGCGACGTGGCCAGCTCCATCGCCCGGAGCTTGACCCGCGTTTCGTATATAGAGATGGGCACTGGCCCATGGGCCTGCACTGTTCCTTGCTGGATGCTGTGTAGACCTATGTGTATTTGACCTGCATGGAGTGTAAGCATGCAACATCTATTGAATGCTACATGGCAGGGTGCTCAGGTCGGCACCCTAGGGAGGGATTGGTGCTGTTGATCTATACAGATTATATTATAGTCAATGTCTATTTCATTCTTAATATTTGCTGGAACTTTGTCTCACTTAGCACTATTGCACTTTTGGAATTTTATTAACAAATTTCATTTTCACTTTGTTCAGGTGGGAGGCCCTAGAGATTCTGTGATGCTGGATTAACATCAAGCAGATCTGTCCCATGCTCAGATATGCTATTTTGTGTTTGAGTAAGATGAGACATTTTGTAGATTGTAAGGCCAACATGTATGGCTTGTTGGATGCCATTTGACCTAGCTACTAATTAAGGGCTGTGTATGTTGTCTCTCCTTTTGTAAACATGGTACTGTAAGGCCAACATGTATGGCTTGTTGGATGCCATTTGACCTAGCTATTAATTAAGGGCTGTGTATGTTGTTTCTCCTTTTGTAAACATTGGTACAACTACAAATGGCTTCCATGAAAACTTGAGACATGTTTCTCCAGCTATGTTATTGTTTTGTGATGTGAGCTTATATGGATGGCCTGAGATTATATGGTTGATGTGAGATTAATTATATAATCATGTCATGTTAATGTTAAATTAATTATGTAATCATGTCAGTTCATAGCATTGGATTGTGGGTCGGTAAAAAGTTATATACCATCAAATCATTGGTCGGTATAAATAGTTACAGATCATCGGTCGCTATACATATATGCAACCAACTATCGGTCGGTATAGATGCGTCGGTTGGTATAGATTTTATACCGACGCTAGATACATGGACTAATGGCATCGGTCGGTGTAGATGTACACCGACCAACGTTCGGTCGCTGTAACGACTTATAGCGACACTTTTGTAGTTGCTGTAAAAAGTGTGTGGTATAGTGAATGTCGAATTAGCTTTTCTATCCCCGCTAGGTAGGGTCAGCCTGGTCTGGTTCTACCAATCAGTGAGATGGACACGTGCCAACCCTATCAGATCATGGCAGATAAATATGCTGTGCTAGCTTATTTAGGGACACTTGTGAATGTTGGGTATCATATTCCTTCATTCTCCTACATGATGCTACGAGCTTTGAATGAGGGCGTCGATGATGTGGCACGTCTTTGTGCAAACATTGCTGCACACAACCTAGCTAATGTGGTAAGCTTGAAGTGAATCGTATATCTTATATTTGTTGGTATGTTTTATATTTATTGGTATTTGGCATGTTTAGATTTGTTGGTATGTCTATATGCATGGTTCTCATATCTATTTTTTTAACACTTACAGGTTCAGGAGTATGAATTAACCTATGCAGCATGTAGCTTTGAAGCCATTCTCAACCAGGTCATACCTCGATTGGGTCCGTTTGAATGGAAATATGATGGGCCAATACTCACTATAAGAGGATTCTAGGACCGTGTGCATGTGACAAGGGCGTCATCAGGCCGAGGGCCTTCTCCACCACTACTAACCATCGTTAGTAGACCTTGCTTAGCAAGGGAGAGTGCACTAGTCCATACACTGCTCCACATCACTAATGGTCTATACTATGATATTAATGACCTGCACTACGCCAAGTACATTGTACGCCATGGTGGTCCGCATCAGTATGTAATCTACTTATGTTTGTATGAACTTTGTTATGCACTTCGGTTTGTAAATGGACTTAGTAATGGTTTGTACTCTACAAAATTATTATGGTATGCACTCTGCTATTTAAATTATTGTGGTTTGTTCTTTAACTTTTATTTTATCTTCGATTCGATTTAAATAGTACTGCCACCAACAAGGTTACAACAAACAAACAAAAAACCAATCCTACCGAAAATCTATCTTACCGAAGCGATATAGGGATGGCCGGACAAAATGTGTATAGTCCGACCTAGTCTAAAACTTGGTGGCCGGACTGTCCTAGCGTGGGCAAAAAGAGTTAGTACATTGAGATCAGACTTAGTACAAGTGCGGGCAATTTTGTTTTGTAGGCTGCATCGAAATAGTTCTAGTTAGCTCCTACATCCAATTTTTTTTTATTTTTTTTTTCATAATTTAATACTGCTCCGATAAAAGCTTAAATAAAATAAAAATATCATTCTTAACTAACTTACTATCCTATTGCAGCGGTTAAGGCCCCGTTTGGTTTGGAGGAGTTAACTCCCATCACATCAATGTTCCCTCAAATGCATGGAGTACTAAATGTAGACTAATTGCATGCATGTCGACACAGATTAGGAGTAATTTACGAGACGAATCTATTAAGCCTAATTAGTCTAAGATTAGAAATTTTTTGTCAAATACGACGAAAGTGCTACAATGTTTGTTAAACTTTAACACCAAACCAAACGGGGCCTAAGCCTTTACTCACTTGACCCTAAGCCCCAGGTTCGAACCCCAGCAGGCCAAAATTTTTAATTAACTTTTTAAATTTAGTACTACAGCAAGCAAAGACTAAAAGGAAAAAAGAAAGCTATTTCAACGAACTCACTATCCTAGCGTAGCGGTAAAGCCTCTACTCTGTCGACCCACTGCCCCGGGCTTGAACCCCACGTGGGCCAATTTTTTTTTATTTTTTTAACTAATACAGTAGCAATAAAGACTAAAAGGAGAAAAGAAACCATTTTATCCAACTTCCTATCCAACGTAGTGGTTAAGCCTCTACTCTGTCTCCCCACAGCCCTGGGTTCGAACCCACGTGAGCCAAAATTTTTGTTTTTATTTTTTTAACTAATACATGGCGCAGGACGGTCCGGCCAATGACAAAACAAAAAGGCCAAACATTCATTTTCAGAAAATTTTTGTTTTAAATTTTTTAACTAATACATGGCGCAGGACGGTCCGGCCAATGACAAAACAAAAAGGCCAAACATTCATTTTCAGAAGCGGTTCCCCTGAAGTCCGGCTAGTTGCTATTTCCAACGGCCAGACAATCCTGCGGTCCTCCAGATTTAAAAACAGGGATCGAACCGTTTTTCTTCTCCCATGCCCTAACCACCCTGCACCCATGGCCGCTCCGCATCGCGGCCACCGCTGCGCTTGCCATCGCCACTGCCGTCACACTTACCATCCGGGTTGCTCACGGTCACACCGCTACGCGCTGCCGTCCTCGTGACCCGCGGCGATTCCACACGGCCGCCCCAGATCGGTGCCACCGTCTCCGTGTCGCGCCACCGACACCCGGCCATGCCGACGCCTGTTGACGGTTGTTAATGTCAATCATAAACCATCAATATAACCTCCATATGTGCTAAATTCCATTACCAAACATAGGTCTAGGAGTTTAAACTAATGATCCACGAGCTTTGGTGAACATGTGAATGTAGGAAGATATATCCAAAAAAACAGCTCCCGGTCATACACTCCAAATAGGCAAACCGACATCAACAAGTGATTCAACTCGGGAACCTACAAAAGTCGACTCAAGACGGAGCCCAGGACCTACCATCTGAAGGGGAGGCCCACCTGCCACAGTAGCAGGCCGGCCAACCTAGTGGTGAGGCCGCTGGCCCATTACGGCGGCCCCTCGCCCTCTGCCGCCTCATATGCCTTCCTAAGATCTGGACCCTTGATTTTAAGGTGGTTTTAGGTCGGTTCATTCAATGGTGATCAAGGGAGTTGACGCAGATCGATGATGTGGCGATTCATTGCCCCCTACTCCACCTCGATTCCTTGCCCCCTACTCCACCTCGGCCTATATATAGCAGCCCCTACCCCCTCCCTAGAGGCATCATGAAACCCTAATTCATTCGTCTCATTCGGGATCGAGGCATAAAACAAGAGAGATCTCCACAAAGCTCTCAAAATGTAAAATTAGAATAGCTCTAGTTGAGAGTTAGGGAGAGTTGAGCTACACCCAGGTTCTGGAGAAATCTTTAGAGGTCTGGTATGTCTTTGTATCTTATCTCTGCAAGACTTATGCTTTGAATACAATCATCTTCTCTATTTACTTTTATGCCTTTCATGTATATGGTTAGTATAATTATCATATCATGGCATGGGATCTCCGCTCGCGTCGAGTGCTCTAGTTATTATATACGATTAGAGTAGTAACTAATAGCATAGACATGGTGTCTAAACTATAGGTTACATGAGATTGCGCTCAATCCTACGGTTAGTTGTGGTAGCCCCAGGGGTGACAACTCTGTTAGGCCGTTGTAATCCACCAGGTTAGGATTGGTGTTCGTAGAGCTTTAGGCAGCCTTCCCCTAACTACGCTTTCTCACCCCCTCGAGAGTTGGAAAGGTAGTGCTGCTCCAAAGTATTATTGTGTGTGATCACTATATTACCCATGAATTAGTTATAGTCTATAAAACCAAAGTAATAGAGAAGTTGAAAGGATCAAGATGCCTAAGAGAGGGGGTGAATTGGGCTTTTCTAAAAATTAATTGCAAGAATTAAATCCTACAAGCCAAAGTTCACCCCTAGTGCCTACTAGTGTTCCTTGTGATTCTACCGGTAAAAAGTTTTGCACCCTAAGTTCCAATCCTAGTCTAGCATGGTAATTCTAGGAAAGTAAACCAAGCAATGAAAGTAGTACAAGAAAGTAAATGCTTGAAAGTAAGGGTTAGGAACACGGCGATGTTTTCCCGAGGTATCGGAGAGTCACCACTCCCCACTAGTCCTCGTTGGAGCACCCGCGCAAGGGTGTAGCTCCCCCTTGATCCGCGCAAGGATCAAGTGCTCACTACGGGCTGATTCTTTGACACTCCGTCGCGGTGAATCGCCCAAAACCGCTTACAAGATGAGTTGGGTCATCCACAAGCTCGCCGGATGATCACCAAACTCCTAATCACCACCAAGCCATCTAGGTGATGGCGATCACCAAGAGTAACAAGCTAGAGCTCTCACTTGACCACAACAAGCCTAATGAGAAGGTGAATGCACACTTGCTACTCCCTAGACACTAATGAGGGATTCTCAAACTTTGATTCTCAAATCACTACCCTCACTAGAGCTCTTGCACTTTCTTGCACTTGAAAGGTGTTTCTCAGCTGAACAAAATGAGCAAGAGACCTCTAAAAGAGGTGGAGGGGATGTATTTATACACCCCACAGTCAAATCTAACCATTACCTACTAACTCAGCAAAATACGCACTGACCGGACGCGCCGGTCATCGTGACCGGACGCGCCGGTCATCGTGACCGGACGCGCCGGTCGAACGTAATGGTCGAAAAACTGAACGACATCGCTGAGTGACCGGACACACTGATCAGGGGTGACCGGACGCGTCCGGTCGTGCAAGGTCCTTACTGTACTTTGACCTGACGCTCGGCCACGTCCGATCAGTGATGACCGGACGCGTCAGGTTAGCAAAGTACCTTACTGGAACGTCACCGGACGCGTCCGATCACTTCCCAGTCACGTCTGATTAGATCTTTTACCCTCTGAGACACGTGTCAGACCGATCAACGTGTTTGGTCCTCGCAGGGACTGCGTCCGGTCAACCAGGTTGAAACACAGTGACTGTTAGTACTGACCAGACGCGTCCGATCGAGATAGAGACCGCGTTCGGTCAAGGGTAAACGGCTCAAAAGACTTCGAAACGCGACACAACTTGAACCGAGTTGCTTCCAACTGAACTTTGAGCTTTACCTGAGCTACCTAGTGCTAAGTTTGATAAGTGTGCACCACACCTAAACAAAAGACTCACCTAGATCAAGCTACTTGCTCATGCCCCCCTTTATAGTACGGCCAAAGAAAAGAAGCGAAGATCCTAACGACTATTCCGGATGTAACTCAACACCTTGACATCCGGAACTAACCGTCCTTAATCTTGTTGTTGATCCTTTGAAAACCAAAATGATTTCCATCAAGGGGCATGAATACCATAGTGCCCAAAGCAGTTGTCAACCCTATGACCTAACTTATCAAAGTTTCTGCAAAACACACATTAGTCATGGTAATAATGCGTTGTCATCAATTGCCGAAACCAACTCCCGGGGCCTAGATGCTTTTAGAAGTATTTAGGAACCTTGAACTCACCAGTTGCCCTCTCAACTTATCTAGACTGCTCCTTTATTTTACCATAGAGTTCTCTTATGCGTGTTATTATTCATAACTCCTATCATAATCAACACTTACCCACACTTTAGTTTAGTTGGTATACTAGTTAGTAGATACATGATGGTGAACTATCAACTTCTTTAACCATTGTTTCCCTGAGGATAAATACGATACTCTAGAATACTCTTGGGTGAAAGCTACAATGTATCTGTGCACTTGCGGATTTATTTGTGTGTGTTTAAAATTACCAGCAAGGTTTCTGGCACTGTTGTCGGGGAAACAATTAACGTAAAGATTTTGATATTGATCTTGATGTCTACAAATCTATTATCACTAGCTTTAGTAGGATTATCCCTGTTCTGTTGAACTATGGAAAAGATAGGACAATAGATGCCGTTGTGACCTTTCAGTGAGTTTTCACAAGAAAAGAAGAAACATTGAAGAACCTAGGGTGCCTGAAAATTCAAGATCCATCAACATTGGAACCCTGCCATCTCATAGGTTTGTATACACATATATATTATTCTAACCATGTGTAGATTGGAGAAAAAAGTTGACATCATAAGAATTCAAATCACATCTCAAGTGATGAATACAAACATTACACTACTCACAAATACCAACATGTGAGTCCTGGTACGTATGATAAAAAAAGGTGAGATAGACTTGCTCATGGACTTTAAACTTGATGAGTAGCTATCTTTTAATTATCGCATTACATTGCATGTTTACTTTGAATAACCCATGCATACACTTCAACTTAATTTAAGTTTTCTCATTTCAAATCCACAACATGTTTAGTTCCTTGCATACATCCATGTCACTAGCATCTTTATTGAAAAATAAAAAAAATATTACTCACCATGATCATTCTCTCTTTCATCTCTATTTGAATAAATCTCTATAGTGCTTTCATGCTACCTTTGTCTACTATAGTATGTTTTGGTTTGGAAGTACTCAACATACTTTCATAGGCTTTTAAATTAAGCATGGTGCTTAGGTTGAAATGCCTTCCTTAATCAAAATTAGACATGGAGTCTAGTTTGGTTATTGAACTAAAAATTGCTTTAGTGGATACTGGATACTTTGTTGGACTAACCCATGTAGGAAACTCTCAAATTCAATCTGGGTTAGTCAAGAGATGAATTCACATCAAAGATGAATCAAGGCATGTGATGAAGTCCCAATAACTTTGCACAAAGAAGACCTAGCTCATTCTTCATGTAAGGAAGAACACTGAGTATCAAAGTTTATTCACTTATCTTTTGTTGCAAGTTATCTTCGCCTTAAACCATGCTAGAATGCAGCAAACACATAAAATTTGCTAATAAACAAAATCTATGCTAAAGTAATCCTAAAACCATCCTTTCATTAGCATAGAAGAAAAGTCACAAAAGTTATGGACAACAACCCATGTTTGAAATTCATTGTATTCCTTTGGGTATGTGTCTACTAACATTTTGCCGGAAAGAGGAAATAGAAGCAGCCTATTCGTGGTTTGGTATGAACTTGCGAATCCCAAACCAATCAACCACTACAACTATGGACGTGGACGACCAAATCGACGGGATATGAGCAACATCAAAGACAACCTAGATTGAGCTTTCTCAGGACACAAGCTAGAATGCTGAGGAGAATCAGGATGCAACCCACTTCGTGTTGGCCAGAATATGCCTGCTTTTATCATCTTTGAAAAGACTAGCTTGCACGTCGGCAACAAGGACCAAGATGATGGGATGCCACCATGTCATGGCATACATTCTCGTGCCAATAGACATCATTGATCAATGGTCTGCCGATGGTGTCAAGTCACAACCATGGTCGCACAAAGACACCTAAGTCATTAAAGATGAAACTTCCATGCCAGTACCAATGAGGTTCCTTCCTTGACCATCAAGACAGTTAGCGTGTCTCTATCAAAGATGGCAGAATAACTCTCTGCCATACTGCTAGAGGACTAAGTCAATCAAGGAGGAACTCGAGTCTGCATCTTCAATGAACACCAATTCATCAACCGAGAAGCAACAAAAATCAAGAAAGGTTGATAGGATAAGAACATGCTACTGTCCACATCTTCATCTCCTAGATCAGATGGTGCAAAGAAAAGCTAGATGCAAGGGAGAGGTCCTGCTCAATGGACCTAAAAACCATGAGTCCTCGCTGACAGTGTCAAGTGACATCAAAGTCCATGTGTGGGGGAGGAAGACTGACTTTTCTATAGTTGATACAACCCTACTCTTCTTCCTCCTAGGCTCCCATCACTCTAGCATGCTAGTTTGCAATCCCTCTGCTCAATATTGCTTTGTTTCTATAAGTTTGAATATGTTTACAAATTTCATACATGAAAATCAAACTTAAGATGTAAAGTAAAATCAATCCTTGCGAGAAGAAGTTTTTGTAACAAATGAGGCACATTATTCAAAACATGAGATAAATGTTCTATGCTAATTAAAATGTTTAAACCAACTTTGTTAGAGGATGACCTTCAGCTCTACGATAACACTACCCTTGCTTCGAATTATTTTTGTATATTCCTTCGGGTATGTCCACTAATCTTTTGTAGGAATGAGAGGAGCAAACAAAGTGTCGAGGTCCATGAAAGAAAGGAAAAAGGATGGCATGATAAAAGGATGAGAAAGAAGGAGTACGACATAGGAGACAAGATGTTCATGAACAACACAAGCAAGGAAAGCTTCAAGCATGAAGAAAAGATCACCATAAGTCATCTACCCTTTGTCACATGGTGCCATCATACTCTAATGATGAAGGTAACATCTTAAGGTAAGTGGACATTATTTAAAAAGCTTTCCCTTAGATTTTGCCATTTACACAAATGAAGAAACGAACATGTTTGAGTTACAACTTTGCTTAATTTAACCTGATTAACTCAACATGTCTTGTTCCTTAAGTTTGTTCATAGCACCACTTCCGTGATCTCATAGTCTTAACCAAATGAACTAAAATTTTGCATATCTTATCTTTGAAAGATGATAGTCATAATCATATAAAGTTTGATACATTATGTAAATATAGACAATCCTTCCATAGGTTAAGCAACTCCACTCTTTTTAACAAATGTATTCAAATGTCACAATCATTCTCATTTTATCACCCATGTTGTAAGAATGAACAATGCACATAACATTAACACTTGCATAATCCAATATGCCTAAGGCTAGAGAAGAATAAACAAAGTTTTGGTTCTATTGGTGTTTTCCCACCAATAAAGCCCATGCACTTGATCTCTACCTTGTCTTCATGAGCAGAACACACTTCGAGCAAGTGTGGGGGAGTTGATCCACCAAGTTCTACAAGTGAAAGTTCTAAACCAGCAATAATGATGCACACAAGATGTCGCTAGTTTCTACTACGAATGGTTGACTTCGAAACACAAAATAAGGAGGAAGAACAAGTTAAGAAAGATGAACCTATCAAACCAAAATTCAAACTCAAAACCAAGATGGGTTTGGCGGAAAAAGGTGGCATCACCATTAGAGGTGACATCACAAGAATCCTCAACTTAAGAGCAAACCGAGGTATTTGATCAATGAACTTCACAAGGAGAAGTCTGGTTTGAAGGACTTAAAACACCAAACCCTCACTGAAAGAGCTAGCTTGGGGGAGAAGTATTCCCTTATATCTAGGTAAGTATTCTTTCCCTTTGTTTTTGTTTTTAGTCTCTTTTTAATAGCTAAAAATGGTGAATAAAAACAAAATAAAAATTTATCTTTGCATTCATCATTTATAGTAATAATATGTGATCTAAAGATGGAAACTAAATAAAAAGATGTGTCTAGTTTGCTTTAATTTGTTTTCAAGAGCTAAATAAAATCAATAGGACTCAGAATAATCTCTTAAATGGAAATGATAAATAGTTGCTCTGTTGTAATTCCTTTTAAGTACCTAGTTTTCAGCCTTGAATTCTCTCGAGTTATGGATAAACTTATTTGATATAAGGATTTACTCTGAACTTAAAACTCGTGGTGGCATATGCTTGATCTAAGTCTAGGTAATTGATGGATATGATTTGAGAAGGTCTGAGCTACTATTTATCTTATTCCAAGTGATACTAAAATTCTAGAGATTTCTTTCAAAAACACTAAAATGCTACATGATGAGTTTCTGTATGGTAAATTTGAATTCCCATCAGAGCCATACATGTAATTTAGGCTAGGAAAACTTTTACATATATGGTACTTGCTTTTGCATTGAGTTTTGTCAAGTTTTGTTGACCCTTATGAGGGGTTTGTCATGCTTTTAAAATCAAGATCATGTACACACCACCCACATACACACATGCTGCTCCTACACTAGGAGTACGCAAAAACATGCCTTCCATCTAGATCCACCCAAAAATGTTTTACTCCTATATTAGGAGAGAACATAAAAATATGCTTATTAGATTTTCTATCCACCAAATAAATGCTCTAAATTCATGTTTCTATCTCTCAAAAGTTTTGTTGCAGAAAAAAGTTATGGAGTTATGCAACAGTAATTCATTAAAAAAAGAAAGAGAAGAGAAAAAAAATGGACACAAAGGTGTTCGAGATATCTAGAACATTGGGTGCTTAGATGCCCACCTGAATAAAAGATTAGATGAATAAGATAGCCCCTGCTCTCTAGCAAATGTTTCCAAGTTTCAAAAGAGAGATAAGTTTTCAAGGAGAAAAGTAGAATTAGGTTAGTCACCATATATATATCTACCATATATCCACACACATGTATATCTTGATTTGATTGTATGACTCAACTCTCTTTGGATCCATTATTTGACTTTACAATATATGTATTGCAAGTATGCTCTAGCATTCTCCCTACCTATGAACTCCACATAAGCCTTTGTGGTAGGAAGAGAAAAAGACATACCATCATTACTACCTTGGTGAGGATCCACAAATACCACATATATTGAGAGACTTAAGAGTGTCATACAATGGAATCTCTGAGTTTTATTTGAAAACTTATAAATACTCTGAAACAATGGTGGAACAAAGAACTTGAGACATAGTGCTTGACTTGATCGTTCTGTCTTTCAATTGCTCAAGACCCAAGTGAAGGCTAAGAAGCCCCATGGTTGAAGGTAATATGGGTAAGTTTGAAAGTTAGATCAGTTTATTCTAATCTGGAGGAGAGTGCTTGATTGAATGCCTGTGTACTTTTGAGGCATGAAAGCATTGTAGCAACTCCTGATCCATTGCTGAGTTTAGCTTTGCTCAGGGACTAGCAAAGGGTAAGTGTGGGGGAATTTGTTGGTGCTTGTTAATATCAATAATAAACCACCAATATAACCTGCATATGTGTTAAATTCCATCACCAAACATAGGTCTAGGGGTTTAACTAATGAATCCACGAGCTTTGGTGAACATGTGAATGCAAGAGGATTTATCTAGAAAATAGCTCTTGGGACCACTGTCATACACTCCAAATAAGCAAACTAACATCAACAAGTGATTCAACTCATGAACCAACGAAAGTCGACTCAAGACTGAGCCCAAGACCCACCATCTAAAGGGGAGGCCCCACCTGCCACAGTAGCAAGCCGATCGACCCAGTGGGGTGGCTGGCCGACCCATTACGGAGACCCCTCACCCTCCACCGCCTTGTACACCTTCCTAAGATTTGGACCATTGATTTTAAGGTGGTTTTAAGTCAGTTCATCTAACGGTGATCGAGGAAGTTGACACGGATCGATGATGTGGCGATTCCTTGCCTCTTACTCCACCTCAATTCCTTGCCCCCTACTCCACCTCGGCCTATATATAGCAGCCCCTACCCCACTCCCTGGAGGCAACCTAAAACCTTAATTCATTCATCTCATTCGGGATCGAGGCATACAACAAGAGAGATCTCCACAAAGCTCTCAAGATGTAAAAGTAGAATAGCTCTAGTTGTGAGTTAGGGAGAGTTGAGCTACGCCCAGGTTCTAGAGAAATCTTCAGAGCTCTAGTATATCTTTGTATCTTATCTCTGCAAGACTTATGCTTTGAATACAATCATCTTCACTATTTACTTCTATGCCTTTCATGTATATGGTTAGTATAGTTATCATATCATAGCATGGGATCTCTGCTCGCATCGAATGCTTTAGTTATTATATGTGATTAGAGTAGTAATTAATAGTATAGACATGGTGTCTAGACTATAGGTTACCTGAGATTGCACTCAATCCTACGGTTAGTTGTGGTAGCCCTAGGGGTGACAGCTCTATCAGGCCGTTGTAATCCACCACATTAGGATTGGTGTTCGTAGAGCTTTAGGCAGCCTTTCCCTAACTATGCTTTCTCACCCCCTCGAGAGTTGGAAAGGTATTGTTGTTCCAAAGTGTTATTGTGTGTGATCACTATATTTACCCTTGAATTAGTTATACCCTATAGAACCAAAGTAATAGAGAAGTATTTAGGAACCTTGAACTCACTCGTTGTCCTCTCAACTTAGCTAGACTGCTCCTTTATTTTACCATAGAGTTCTCTTATGTATGTTATTATTCATAACTCCTATCATTATCAACACTTACCCACACTTTAGTTTAGTCGGTATACTAGTTATTAGATATATGATGGTGAACTATCAACTTCTTTAACCATTATTTGTGTATTCAACTAGTTATTGGATAAATACGATAACTATCAACTAGTTATTGGATAAATACGATACTCTATAATACTCCTAGGTGAAAGCTACAACGGTATCTGTGCGCTTGCGGATTTATCTGTGCACATTTAAAATTACCAACAACACTATCATCGCACACACTGTCGTCTCCGTGTCGCATGCATTCAATCGGACGTCATGCACAATATTCTTCCAAAGGCGTGCCACCAAATCGGCTAAGGAAAGGTGATGCCTTCGCTCCCGCTGATGATGCATGCTATGTGTTTGATGAAATTCTTGTATGCTTTTTATGTTGTTTAACCTAGTCTCATGGCTTTCCCCCACCGAACTCGTGCAGATGCTACGAAAGGGGAAGGAGAAGGCTATTGAACCTGAGCCGAAGAAGAAGAAGAGTAGGACAGAAAAGCAACGAGAAAGAGAGGAACAAGCCACCAAGGCTATGTTGGCCCAAGAGGCAAGGCAGGTTCAAGGTCGTGGTGCTTGTTGGTATTTATTAACATGACACTTGTAATGAGGAAAGATTATAAACAATAAGGAATCCGCAAGCGCACAGATAACATACTATTGTAGCACTTCACCCGGGAGTATTCTAGGTATCGTTATTTAAATTTTAGCACAGAGAAGGTCTGGCAGGATATACATTGATAACTTATACTATTAATGGAGAAGTAAACCATAACTATGATCCTACTCACAACAGGGGTAAGTCAAAAGGTAAAAGATATATATATATATATATATATATATATATATATATATATATATATATATATATATATATATAAAATAAGTATTGATAATGATAAATCACTCAGAACACTCCAGTCTATAGCATTAGCGGTCAAGTTAGAATATTAGAGGAATAATTCCTAAGTCATCCTTAATTACAAGTCAAAGTATAATTTGATTTGTGCAATTACATCTAGTAATCATGGCTAAGATCATCATTATATCTACACATAAGGGGTATTACTTAGGGAAGTTTGAGTACAGAAACCTCTTCCATCCTTCGTAACTGATCCTACCTTTGACCTATACTCGGGGAGTGGACTACAAAGGACTCAACAGGAGTGTCACATCCGCGATCTACCATATGACCTAGAATATAAAGTGTATTCGTAGGTAAATAGCATATAAGCACTATGCTTACATGATCTCTACCACCCACCCTGTGATCATTGGGGTGAGCGCTATACGAACTTATGCATAAACACAATGATAAACTATACTAAACATATAATCAAAGTAGACAATGAACATTGCAACATTTAACATGAATAATATGAATACTATGAACATTGCAACCTTGAACATGAATAAGATGAATACTGTGTTGTCTTAACAATTGTACCAAAGCATATAAAAATAATGAAGATACAATGAGAGAGGGGTACAAGAACTATACCGAACCAAGCTCTTGATAATGTCAGGAATCCAAGCGAAGATTTGCTTGCCTCCCTCTAGACCTAGCCGAACTAGCTATGCCCTAGAAACTAGAGGAGCTCTAAGGAGATTAGGGTTTCTGTCTTCTCAAATGTCTTATGCCTCAGGGAGGGGGCTGGGGTCTACTTATATAGCCCAGGGGTGCAACGTGAGCCTTTGGATCAAACCGACTTAAAGGACGGCGTGGATGCAACTCTAGGAGGCGGTGGAGGAATATTCTAGAAGATGCTAGTGCGTGGAGCCCATAGGGGGCCGAGTGACATGCATGTGGAGGTGGCTGGCCTTCCTCTCAGTGGAGAGCCTCCTAAAGTCCTCTAGAACCTTCCCACGTAGATGCCACAAAATAATTCCTTGATTTCTTTTGATGAATAGGTCCCCCTTGATGGTTTTCTGGATAAACCCTGCAGAAATCAGAGAATCACCAAAACTCATGGATTTTGTGAGTTTAAACCCTCAACCTTTGTTTTTTCTCTCATATATGCTCTTTTTCATGTTTATTTGTCTATAAAATATGGTTGTTAACTACCATCAACAGTGGTGCATTAAGGATTACAGAGAGGGATACTAGACAATCGTCCCGCCTAGCACAGAGGGACGAGGAGACCCATCAGTTTATCCTAGAGGGAGTATAGATGGAAGAGTATACTGAGGAGCAGATTCAGTGGATGGACACATTCCACAAGAAACACCAAACTTCTGTGTTTGCACCGGACTCGTGCGCGCCGCATGCAAGTGGTCATCGAGGCCCTAAAACTCGAGGATGAGGTTTAAGTGGTAGAAAGAGGAGTAGAAGTGAGCAGAGTGAGCAGGAGAGAGGGCCTAGATTTTGTGACTTTATGAGATTGAGCTCAAAGAAGATAATGGACATCAGGTTTTGTGGTGTTGCATTCTGGTTTCCACAGATCAAAGAGAAAGATTGTAGCAACGCTTTCTAGACTATTACTCAGGAGAGCTTCCCCAGGAGCTATATGATGAGAAATATTGCAATAGCAGACCAGAGGCGACTTGGTTGGGATGTGCTTGAGAGAGCAGCAGGCATGCTGATCCTTCCCCTGTTTGATAGGTTCCAGGGCTTCATTCGCCTTTTCAGTGAGGTAGATTGAGTTGTGACTCATTGGGTACGTCAGTTTTATGCTACAGTGTGGGTCGACCCGCATTGCTAGCTCAGTCAGTTGATGGTCAATGAACATATGACATGAATTTACTTGGGCGAGATGGGAAGGCATCTTAGAGTTGTCGCCTCAGATAGGAAGCTACAACAGATAGTTTACGATATTGTGGATCCCCTACGACATGGGAGAGCTGGAGGTACCTTCCCTACAGACCAGCAGACATGTCCGCTCTTCAGGCAGCCGTCAGCATAAGAGGAATAAATAATAAAAGGATCACCATAGTAGGTTTAGAGGTTTAAACTAACAAATTTCATGAGTTTTGGTGATTCTGTGTTTTTCAGGGGCTAAGCTGCATAATACAGAATTGATCCTCCTTCCAAAGGAAGAAGACAAAGCAATCAGCCTAATCTCCACGTCACGGATGCGGATAGGGATTCTAGAAGACCGAAACTGACTCCACAAGGCGACACGAGCCAACCCGCCGCCAGGTGGGGCCGATCGGCCCTAGGGCTAGGCCGACCGGCCCTCCCCTACACCGCCTCGGCTCCTTCTCTTGCAAGCTACCTATACCGCCTCTAAGGATGCATCTAAACTCCATGCCAAGGTCGGTTTGATCCAAGGGCTGTGGTTCCACGCCCTAGGCTATATAAACAGCCCCTAGGATCCCCTCTCAAGAAATAAGTTGAAGAATTAGGTCATCTCTTCCTCATTTGTGAAGGCAAGGCCAAAAGTTATGGTTTCCAGAGAGAAAGAGAGTTAGAGTTCTAGTTCAAGTTTAGAGTTTAGTCTAGATTGATTCAAGTAGAGGCAAGCAACCGCTTGGGATCAGGATCGTTCGTCGGAGACTTGGTAATTTCGTTGTAATCATCATTTGACTTTATGCTACTTCAATATATTTCTATATTTTAACTTTATTTTGTTCTTGAGATTGTTCTTGTTCTACATCTTGATATGAATATGATTAGTAGAGAGTTTATGAATATGTTCGTAGAAAGCTTGATCCAATTCTGGATAGGATTGAGTGGCTGGCATATTGTAGGCATGGTGCTTAGATTATGCTTGTCTGTGAATGCACTCTATGCTTCGGGCCATGTGGTAGATCATGGGTGTGACATTCCTATTGAGTTCTTTGTAGTCCACTCCTCGAGGATAGAACTTAGTAGAACACGGTTATAGGGAAGAGATCATTACTCTGTTCTTGACTTTTCTCTCAGTAATGTTCCTTATTCATAGATGACATGTTGATTATATCATAGATGATTGTGTATAGCTAGATTGATTAATAGACTGATTGAATAAGAAATATTTATAATTTACATCTCTAAATTAATCTCCATGACTACTTGACTTGAATAATGTTATCTCCCTCTTGTCTGTGGAATACCCATGATTATCATTTACCATTTATCTTATTTGTCTTACCCTTTTATGACAAGTTATTAGTTGTTTTGATATTTATTATTGAGTAAGTGCAAATGATTATCTCTACAGCTATTGTAACTATTTATATAGTCCCGTTTTGATTTTCCTTTGCTTGGTAAAATTATAAATAACGATACTTAGGAAAACCTGGGTGAAATGCTACAATGGGTGTATTTATATGTGCACTTGCAAATATATACTATAATATCTTTATTTAGTTAAATGACATAAGTATAATACAACCACACTCTTGGTGTCATGTTGGGGATGACAACCTAACATGAGTGACGTTAAGAAGTGTCAACAAGCATTTCTGGCGCCGTTGCCGGGGAGATGGAAAACTTCACTTTCTGACACGGGATGTCATAGGGATTTACTTTTCAAGGGAATTACCTTTATGGAAATAAGAGATTAATCAATACCACTTACTTATAATAAAAATCACAACTAGTACCTCTGTCTTGACAGGCTTACCCTTGTTTCATCTTTATTCATATCTTATGCAGGCTAATACAAGTTTGGTTGTGACTTATCAATTTCTAATCCAAGAGTCAACCAAATCTAGAGGAAGATCAACACCAGTAGTGAAGCTATGGCTAATAAGACTTTACATGAATGTTCAGCTCCAAGTGTAAGGAACATTCGTACCAGACCAACACTCCAGACGGACAACCTTGAATTCGAGCTCAAGCCAAGTCTAATCAACCTAGTGCAAGCTACTACATTTGGTGGAAAGGAAGAAGAAGATGCCACTAAACATCTACAAAAAATTCTAGAGATTGGAAGCACCATCATCATCAAGGACATCGCCCAAGACATCATACTCCTTCGTCTCTTTCCATTTTCACTAGAAGGGAGAGTGAAGCAGTGGTTCTACACCAACAAAGAAGACATCAACACATGGGATAGATGTTCGAAGGCCTTTCTGTCAAAGTTTTTCCCTATAGGCAAAACTCATGCCTTAAGAGGAAAGATTTACAATTTTCAGCAGCAAAAAGGAGAAACCATTTCAGAGGCATGGGAACATTTTCAAGAGAACATCTTGGAATGCCCACACCATGGATTGGAAGATTGGTTACTCATGCACAGATTCTACTATGGATTAACCCAAAGATCACGTGAAAAACTAGATGCTATTGCTGGAGGTTCATTCATGCCACTCACTCTTGGAAAAGCAGAATATCTGATGGAGAAAATAGCAAAGAACCAGAGTTGGAAACAAGACAACACTCAACGCTGTCGCTAGATTGAAGAAGTTCCAGAAGAAGTGTGTGCACTATCAACAAAGATGGATACACTGTTGAACTAGCTTGACCAAAGAGCCAATTTCAAGAAAGATCGTCAAGTAATTCAAGATGCATTCGATGCTCAGACCAGATGTGAAGAGTACCTAGGAATGGAAATTTCAGAGAATCAAGAAGATGTAAACATCATCAACAACTCTTCCACGCTGCAAAAGCAAAGATGGAATCAAAAGCAATAGACTACATATCCAGCTAAGTACTTAGGCAATTTTAATAATTCCTCCAATTTTAAGCAACCCCCTCTATGAAATTTAATTTTGGAACAAGCTAGAATTAATGATACTATTGTTAAGAAACTTGCTTCTAATGATAAAATTCTAGAGGATATAAATACTAAAATGAATAACTTTTCTTCTGCTATAAAAGACCAACTTGATCATAATAAAAAGGTAGAAACTCAATTATCACGGTTAGCTGCTTCTTTTGCCACTAACAATGAGCAGGTCAAGGGTATAACCACCAGACATGATAAAACCACTAAAGACCCACCTTATCCAGAAGAGGCACAGAGAAGACAACCAGTACCAGTGATACCCACAGTGACAGAAGAAAATGATGATGAAGTAGAAGAAGTTAAACCACAAGTGCAAGATTTCCAAGACACCAATATCTTACCCTTCCCACGTAGAGATCGAAAACTCAAGATGGATACACAGTTCAATAAGTTTGTTGAGATTATTCAAAAATTATATATCAATGTCCCTTTGTTAGATGTGTTGTAGGTTCCCACCTATGCAAAGTATGTTTGAGACATCCTCAACAATAAAAGACCACTGCCTACCACTGAAGTGATCAAGCTGACAGAAGAGTGTAGTGCGGCCATCCTCAACACATCAGTCAAGAAGAAGGATCCAGGATGCCCCACTATCGACTGTTCAATTAGAGATCAACATTTTGACAATGCGCTGTGCGACCTTGGAGCAAGTGTCAGTGTGATGGCCAAGGCGATCTTCGATAAACTTCCACATGCAAAGCTCGATCCAACCTCGATGTGCCTGCAGCTAGCGGACCAGTCACTCCGTTACACTGTGGGAATCACCGAGAATATTCTAGTCAAGATCAGAGAATTCTTCATACCAGTCGACTTTGTGGTTTTGGACATGCAACCTGACTCAAGAGTGTCACTTATTCTTGGGAGACCCTTTTTGAGTACCGCAAATGCCCACATCGACGTCGGAATTGGAGAAGTCAAATTCAATATTGATGGACAAGAAGAGTGTTTTCCATTCAGACCAAGACCTGAGTTAAGCTCCACTGCGAAGATGATAGATGGAGTCACACAGTCACCACTCACAAGGATGACTATGACCCCCGAAGAATAAATCCAGCTGGAGTAGTCCGATTCGGAGGACTTAAAAATCCCGAACCATCGTTGGGAGGTAACTCGGTATTTATCTGCATTTAATTTTTGCATAGCATATTTACTTATTCGTGCATAGAAAAAAATAATAAAAATCAATCTCATGGCATAATTATTAAAGCCCCATATAATTAATATTTACCGAGCGTGAAAACCTCTGGTAAATAATAATCACTGTGGTGGCAGAAAAATAAAAATACCATCATTAGAATTCTAATTTTTCATAGTTACATAAATGTAATTTTTCTTTGCATACTTGTGTGATTATACGATACAAATACGGGAGACACACGGACCCATGGGACCCACCTCAATCACCTCACATCACTTCACATCACTTCACTCCACCACCTTCACTCTCCTCCATTCTTTTTCAACCACCACATCACATGGAGCGTCGGCAGGTGAAGGCATTTCTTAATAACGAAGCAAGTAAGTTAGTGGAGGAAGGGATGGATGAGTGGGCCCCACATGGGGCCGGTCGACCCCACCACTAGGCCGGTCGGCCTCTCTCTCTTGAGCCTATAAAAAGGCTGCTTCTCCCTCTACTCCACACACCGTAAAACACTCAGAAAACATACCCCAACTCAAAATTCCAAAATCCAAGTACGATTTGAGAATTCTGGGTTTTTGAATAGATTCTGGAAGTTCTTGGGTGGAGAGAAGTATTCTGAAATTTTTAGAGCCACATTGAGATAAGAATCAGTAAGAGAGAAGTGCTAGAAGTTGTTTAGAAAATCATTTAGTAAGGAGAAGTGCTTCCCGAATAATCTAAGTACTAGGAGAAGTCAAGATATAAAATTTCCAACTTGAACAACGGACTTCTGGACGACTGACTTTCGAATCACTGACTCCTAAGTATTTATTCTAACACCTCATTATTTTCACTAGTTGTGTTTGTGTTTCTATCTGTGTAACAGGATGAGTGGACTCAAGAAAACATTTAGGAGTGCGGTTGGAGCATTCTATTTTCGCAAGAGAACCCGCTCCTAGACCAGATCATCATCACGGGCTGGTTCTGACTTAGACATGGCATCCATGCCCCGGTCCTCATCCGTCAGCCAGCGAGAACACCACGTACTCCTTCAAGAGCGTCATATAAAGCTTCGCACCACTTACGAGAAGGATCTAATGAGATTGTACAAAGATTGTGAGTTCGAGGCTACCCCAACCTTTGACCCCTACTCCTTACAAAAAACAAGTATGGATGCTGAATTCGATCTTATTGTTCGCAATCTTGGATGAGATAATAATTGGAGTATTTCGAAGGATGGATGCAAATTACTTACTTTAGAATTCCTCTGCACTCTATCTTTCACCGAGACTTATGTTTCCTTTAGGCTGTTTAACGAACAATATGAATTTACTAGGAAAGAATTCAGCCTCAGACTAGGATTCCCTGATGCTTGCAGAGTAGAAATAGATAAACTTTTGAGCGATTTTCATAGAGAGCAATTTTGGGAAGATATTTCGGGCAAAGACTACTGTTCTGACCCATGCACGAATGACATTCACAATCCCACTTTGAGAATTATGCATAAATGGTTAGGGATCACTTTCTTTCCTAGGAGGCAAGGTCACATAGTTAGGATCGAGGAGATGAAATTAATGTATGCTATGATCAAGAAACGTAAAATATCTCCTGTTAGGCTCATGATAACATTCTGGGCTATCCTTCACACTTTGTGAGGCCCTACCACCATCACTTCTTGGATTACACGTCTTGCCAGAAACCTGAATTTGTTAGGGAGTCCTAGTATTACCTACATCTCCACACCTCACCGATCTCTTGACATTTACTTTTTCAGTCAAGCACATCTATTAAAACAAAAGGGCAATAGAATCTTTGTAACATACAAGTGATTTGTAAATGAATATGAACTGCCGAACAGACCACTTGGTCTATATGCCATGGAGACATTTTTGCTTGATTTGCAGAGACCGACCTAGGGAGTTGGAAGAAGTCCATCTGCCAGAATAACGAGAAACACTGTGCCTAGGTACATAGGGGAAGATGGTGCACCCCCTGCACCGACTTTCACTCACTATCAAGGATTTGACCATCTAGGACCATCTGAACCGAGACACTAGGCATAGGAAGATCAAACTTCCTATGATCCGCCCACGCCAGAAGAAAATTGGGGGCAAGGTAATTTTTCTAATTATGTTCCGCATGAATACGAAGATTCGACGTACATCCAGAGAGGACGCATGTCTTTCTCTACGAGGGGAGTCCATGATGCAGCACCTACACCACCACCGTACTCATACCATGCCTCTCATGGCTACCCTAGGTATCAGCCAGAGCAATACCCGCCTCATCCTCAGCCTCAGCCGTACCACCAGCCATACTTCTAGAACTTTGATACCGTCTCACTCATCTTGAGACAGGGCAACAAGGCATCATAAACATGCTACATCAGCATACACAGTGGCAGGAGAGCATGAGCAACACGCTTGGGGAGATGCGCGAATAAGGGACACAAACGTATGAAGGCCTCTTCTACTTCTTTGAGCAAATGGGTGTCGATTACCCGCCACCAGCACCACCTCAGTGACCGAAGTTGAGCCAGCTTGGGGGAGGACCCCCCTCAGATAGTAAGTTTTTCTTACCCGTATTATTATTAGTATTAATATTAGTATTACTACTATATCTAAAAAAATGGGGAATGTGATAAAAATACAAAAATATATATTAATATGTTTAGATTATTTTTCTTTGCGAGCCTTTTGAAATAAAAATAGAGTGTGTATGAACTTGTTTTTGTGTCGAATAAAAAACTTGAACTATCATAAATAGTTGCTTCATTTGTAATTTTTCTGAAGTACCTAGCTTCATTTAAGAATTATTCCTCTGTTCCAAAAATATTCATTGCTAAATCTTTAAACCTGTGGAGGAATATGCTTGATCCAGAGCTTAGGTAGTTGGGAGATAAGAAGTGAAAGAGTTTTGAGCTGCTATTTATCTTGTTCTAAGTTTCAATGAAGTCCTGAAGAGTTCACTTTTGAAAAAAAATTAAATGAACATGATGAGTCTTTGTATGACAGAGAGATTAAATTCCTACCACAACCATAAATGCTAGGATAGACAACCATCACTTATTTTATTGCTACTTGTATTTACATTGAGTACTGTCAAACTTTGTTGACCTTTAGAGACCTATCATACTCTTAAAATCAAGATCACGTACACTCCACTTAAATTTGCTGCTTCTACACTAGAAGTACGCAACAACATGCCTTTCCATTTAGAAGCACCATAAAAATGTTTTACTCCTACACTTGGAGTGAACAACAAAAACATGCTTTGTAGGATTTTTCCACCTATTCATACATTTCATAGCCTTAGTTTTTATTGCTCCAAATGTTTATTGTTATTATCTCTCAATTGTTTCATGATAGACAAGAAGTCTGAGCTATGTAAAATAATAATAATAAATAATATATAGAGAGTAAAACATAGACAAATGTCCTACCAAAACAATGGGTGCTAGACACTCGCCTTTTTTAAAAATTATATATATATATATATATATATATATATATATATATAGCCAAGACTTTCTTTGTTTAAGTTCTTAAGTTTTAAGAGAGATCAATCTTTCTAAAGGAGCAAGGTAGAATTATGATTCATTATTACTTCCACCATATATTTAACATATTCCTTGTATCCACACACATGCACATCTTGATTTGATTGTATGACTAGTTTCTCTAGATCCATTGTTTGACTTTACCATATATGTTTTGCAAGTATGTATGAGTGATCTCACCCATAAACTCCATATAAGATTCTTAGTCATACGGTGAGAGCGAAGGCACAATGATATTCTACCTTATTCCAAAATACCTTGAGAGAAGGCAAAACACCATCGTCGCCTTGGTAAGGAATTCCAATGTCACATATTGAGAGATTTGTAAGTGTCATACAATATAGACTCTGAGTTTTATTTCAAAAATATAATTTAAAACTTCAGGATGGAAATAGAGATGAAGAATTTGAGACATAGTGCTTGACTTGATTACTTCTGTTTTCTGATTATCCAAAGCTCAAGTGAAAGTTAAAACCCCATGGCTAAGCAACTAGAGCAAATTTTCAAAATCTTTTTGAGGATAATTCTTTTCTGATGGCTTGTGTATTTTTGAAGGATGATAATTTGAAGTAACTTAGTTATCTCTTCATTTAGTTTTGCAAAGGGACTAGCAAAAGTTTACCTTGGGGGAGTTGTTGACGGTAATTAACTATCATTTTAAACCATCAACATAAGAGGAATAAATAATAAAAAGGATCACCACAGTAGGTTTAGAGGTTTAAACTAACAAATTCCATGAGTTTTGGTGATTATGTGTTTTTCAGGGGCTAAGCTGCATAATACAGAATTGATCCTCCTTCTAAAGGAAGAAACCGATGCAATCGGCCTAATCTCCACGTCACGGATGCGGATAGGGATTCTAGAAGACCTAAACTAACTCCACGAGCCAACCCGTCACCAGGTGGGGCCAACCGGCCCTAGGGCTAGGCCGACCGGACCTCCCCTGCACCGCCTCGGCTCCTTCTCTTGCAAGCTACCTATACCGCCTCTAAGGATGCATCTAAACCCCATGCCAAGGTTAGTTTGATCCAAGGGCTGTGGTTCCACGCCCTGGGCTATATAAACAGCCCCTAGGTTCCCCTCTCAAGAAATAAGTTGAAGAATTAGGTCATCTCTTCCTCATTTGTGAAGGCAAGGCCAAAAGTTAGGGTTTCCAGAGAGAAAGAGAGTTAGAGTTCTAGTTCAAGTTTAGAGTTTAGTCTAGATTGATTCAAGTAGAGGCAAGCAACTGCTTGGGATCAGGATCGTTCGTCGGAGACTTGGTAATTTCGTTGTAATCATCATTCGACTTTATGCTACTTCGATATATTTCTATATTTCAACTTTATTCTATTCTTGAGATTGTTCTTGTTCTACATCTTGATATGAATATGATTAGTAGAGAGTTTATGAATATGTTCGTAGAAAGCTTGATCCAATTCTAGATAGGATTGAGTGGCTGGCATATTGTAGGCGTGGTGCTTAGATTATGCTTGTTTGCGAATGCACTCTGTGCTCCGATGAAAGCTCTATGTTTGGTATTGGTCATTAGTGACAATGCCTAAGTACTAATCCTATGTGTAAGTTGTATATAGCATATGAGGATTAGTACATTCCAAGGTTGGTGGCAAGATGGACATAGTGATCATGATGGCCACACTTGGATTTGGATGCAACCCTACGTGATCAAGGCAAAGGTATACACTTAAGGGTTGTGTTTTAGTAACCAAGACACCTAGTGGGTGTGGTTACATTATAGGATAGTTAGCCGTACTATAAAGAGGGGAATGACGCTGCTATTGGACTCCTAAGTGCCTCTAGATGTGCATTTCATAATCATATGCATTTGGATAGAGCTAATTTAATGTCTCAAAAATAATTATGAAAATGCTTACACACATGCACAAGGCGATGATCTCTTGGTGGTGTTAGCACATTTGCGAAGGCGGTGAAGTTTGAGCGGTAGAGAGGGGTTTGGGTTTCTCTCTCCCTCCCGCCGATTTTTCCACTGCGCCTATTTTTCCACTGCGCCAGACGTGAAGAAACGGAGGCGAACGGAGGTTACAGAGGTGACCGGACGCTGGACCAGATGCGGTCTCTGTTTGACTGGACGCGTCTGATCAGTGCTCAATGTTTGCGCGTGTCTCGGTATTCTGATCGGACGTGATGGCGCGTCCGGTCACGATCGACCGGACGCGTCCGGTCATGGTGGGTGCTTACTGGACTCAAACCGGATGCTGACACTGTGGTGTCCAGTTCGTCTAGCAGCGCGTCCGGGCACTGACTCACTAGAGCGCTGCTCGGCTTGACCAGCACGTCTAGTCAGTTACAGGACCAGCGTGTCCGGTCAAACTTCGCGCGTTCGGTCTGTGCGACCAGCACATCCGGTCAGCGTGACTGCAGCAGAATCGAGTGCCTAACGGCTCGATTCGAAGGGGTACGTCTATAAATACTTGTTGGCTGGCTCAAGGCTCTCTCTCTTGCCCTCTTTGACATACATGTGAGCACTTTGAGCTAAGCAACTCCCCTTCCACTCATCTCTCTTGCTTCTTTGCATACTCGAAGTGAGATTGAGTGATCCAAGTGCATTTGCATTGTGTGCTTGCATCTACTTGGCACTTGGTGGTTGATTTATTGCGGGATTCTTGTTTCTCTTGGTGGTTGCCACCACCTAGACGGCTTGGAGCAGCTTGGAGGCATTGGAAAGAGTTGGTGATTGTTCTTGGCCACCTCCGGTGATTGTGAGGGGTTTGTGCCTACCTCGATGAAGCACCAAAGGCAACGTTAGTAAATTGCTCGTGTCATTGCAACCTCTTGCCATTTGATAGGTTCTTGTGGCGCCCTTTGAGAGGCTCGATGTGTGACCGATTAGCCACCAAACCACGTGGTGAAGAGGGACACAACGGGGACTAGCGTGCCGGCAAGCACATGAACCTCGAGATAAATCTTCGTGTCATCATTCTTATTGTGATTAATTGATCCCAGTGGTTGTGTATTATGGAATTCATCTCTTAATCATATTGATTGGTTGGCTCAATACTTCGCCCCTCGGTGATATCCTCCTAACTCTCTCTTGTATTAATTTCTTAGTTACCTTGCTAGCTTGTTAGTGTAGCTCTTAGTTTGTGTAGCTAGTTAGCTTTAGTTGTAGCTAAGTTATGTGGTTTGACTTGTGCGGTTGAGTGCAAATACTAGAATTGTGAATTGGATAGGTGGCTTGCAAACACACCATAGGCTAAGCAAAACTCGCATCTCGCTATTTGTTATATTGATAAACTTGTTTAGCTTGTCTTTGTAGAAATTTTTAAAAGGCTATTCACCCCCCTCTAGCCATCAAGACCTTTCACGTGGTATCAGAGCCATGGTCACCATTTTCAAGGCTTAACAATCTCGGTGCAAGATGGCTCAAGTTATGTTCAATCATGTTAATGGCAAGCCTCTATTCTTTGATGGCGTCTCTTCCTTTGATCATTGGAAAAGGAAGATGAAGCAATATCTAGGCAATATACATGAGAAGGTTTGGGATGTGACCAAAGAAGGACACATCATTCTTGATGAAGAAAACCTCACTCCAAATGACCACATCAACAAACAATGCAACACCGCGGCACTTGACACAATCTACCGTGCCATTGATGACAAAGTATTTGAGCAAATCAAAGATCTTGAAAAGGCAAATGAGCTTTGGATAAGGCTTGAAGAAACATATGAAGGCACTTCAACGGTAAAAGTGCTAAACTATATATGCTCAAGGACAAGTTCTCCATTTTCAAGATGAAGGATGATGAATCCATCCCGAAGATGTTCTATAGGCTCTAAGTCATTATCAATGATCTCAAGGGGCTTGGGGAGAAGGTTGAGGACAAGGACTTCTCACACAAGTTCTTGATGTGCTTACCCAAGAAGTTTGCCACCTTAAGAAGAATGATCTTTAGAGAGGGATTGGACAAGGTCAAACCAACCGATGTGCTTGGAGATATAATGACTATTGCCCAATACAATGATAATGAAGATGAGGTAGATGAGAAGAAGGAGACCAAGGTCAAGCAAGAGAAGCCCATTGCATTCAAGGCTTCATCTTCTAAGGGCAAGAGCAAGGTGGAGGGCGATAATGATGATCCATTCAATAATGAGACCATGGCCCT
Organism: Saccharum hybrid cultivar R570; assembly: GCA_038087645.1. Taxonomy (NCBI): domain Eukaryota; kingdom Viridiplantae; phylum Streptophyta; class Magnoliopsida; order Poales; family Poaceae; genus Saccharum; species Saccharum hybrid cultivar. The sequence continues at coordinate 10,418,965 of JAQSUU010000667.1, forward strand.
CCTAGTGCACAAGATGGGGAGGTTCATGAAGAAGAAAGGATATGGGGCAAGGAAGAGGAGAGACACTATGAAGGCAAAGATCCTTTGCTACAATTGCAATAGCCCCGATCACATAGTGGCGGATTGCCCCTATGAAGATAAGAGATTTCATAATGGGGACTTGAAGCTCAAGAAAAACAAGAAGGATAAGAAAGAGAAGAAGAAGAAAGCAAAGAAGAGCTTCACATTCAACAAGAAGAAGGGTGGTGGTTATGTGGTCACTTGGGATAGTGACAACTCTGATAGTGATGATGATGCAAGCTCTAGTGATGATGAAAGGACCACTCGGTGAGCCATTGCAAGCCTCTCCCTCTCCAACAAGCCATCCATCTTCGACACTACATCGACATGCCTTATGGCCAAGCCTACCAAGGTAAAATATGATGATAGTGATGATGATTCTTGTGATAGTGATGATTGTAGGAGTGATGATGAGGGGGATGAGGACTACTCTAAGGATGATTTATTGGGCATAATAGATCAAATGAGCAAGGGTTACAAGAGGACCACCAAGAAATGCAAGATCTTAGAGCAAGAGCTCATTGCCAAGAGCAATGAAAATGATGCCTTGATGGAGGAGCTTGTTACTCTAAAAAAGAGTAAGGAGTGCAAAGGAATTAAACAAGAGCTCAAAGCTCTTAGGAAATCCTTTGATGAGCTAGAGGCCTCTCATGAGTGTCTAAAGGAAGACCACTGTCATGGAACCGTCTAAATTATAAGAGCACAAGTACAAAAACAATCACCAAAGTGATCAAATTCTCGCACTTGAGCCCATATAACTCTGGTAGTTCAATGAAATCACGAGGGATTTCAAACCAACCAACATACAAGCCAAGATCGTAGTGATTCAACATAACAAGTCACATGTTACAACCATTTCACAAGTAATTCAATATACATCAGAGTTCAACATAGTTATTACAACTTAAGTTCAAAAGTAGCGGAAGCAAAGTAATTTGAAACTAACAACACCCTTATTTCAAATACATGCCAGTACCAAGGTCATCTTCCAACAAAAGCATTAGAGAGAAGATAACTTAGATGGATCATGCCTGTGATCACACTCCGCCTTTAAGGCAGGAGCCAACCAACTCTTGCAGTCGCCATGATACATCACAACCTGCAACAAGTAGGGATAAAACCCTAAGTACAACAATGTACTCAGCTAGACTTACCCATCAAAAACCAGAAATAAAGTGACACCAAGGCTCATGCAAGGCTGATATAAAGTGGGCTAGCTTGACAACATTTGCATAAAAGCTTAATATAGATAAGTAATCATTAATGCTTAAGCATCAAGTTAATTACTATTAACCTATCATCTATATTAGCACCTATACTAGAGCACTCACTTGATTAGGAGCAAACAATATTAACCATAGCAGGTATAAATTGAGGCAACATTTCCATCATCATCCAATTAACCATCCGTTCAATTTAATGGAATCTACGTTGCCGCTTCTCAAGTCAAGTGCTCACTAACCGGGAGTGAAGACGATTTGAATCGCGTTCCTATCCAGCTGGAGGGGTATTTCTAACACTCACCGCACAGGCCCCTGCCAGGGTCGCACAAGCCACCTTTCGTACAATTCAGGAGTCGCGGGTTCGACTGATGCCGCATCCCTAAGGGCAACACTCTGCCAGGTGATAGGGACTCTAACCCCCCTTGGTCTCATGCCAATGTCCCCAAGCACATCCTTACTACCTCCAAGATGTGACCTACCATTCGATTCCTGGCCTGAACTGTATTACTCGGCTTCGCGATCGGAACAACTTATCCGGCCAACTAAGTGTTAGACTGCGTTCAACATGACTTAAGAACATACAGCGAATCAGTCCTTAAACGACTCAGACGGGGATAGATCCACACCCAAGACCTCCATGCCTTGTTGCTTCACTATCGTCATCCTGCCCGGTCTCATTTCATTTTATTAACACATGGTTCTTTTCCACAATAGCAAATATAGCCAACTGTGCCATATATGAATATCCCTACATCTCGCAGGTGACAGGAAATCACCTGACTTCTACCGCTTAAAGCAGGGCTAAGCATCTATTCGATCCTAGTCTATGTAGGATTCAAGGATTCATATATCTGGACAAGGAAGGATATAATGCAGCAAGGGTTTCCAACCAACTCCTACCACTTAATGTAACAATACTTATAACATATATAAAATTAATTGCTTTGAAGGTAGGAGGCTTATAATGCTCTGGGGCTTGCCTGGGATCCGACTCAAGTCAGAGTTTGTTAGATGAACTTGCTTGGCGAGCATCCTCAAATCTAGCACTTGTCCGATCCTTTTATCTTCGGGATGGATCCACCAACTCCGTCTTCGGGTTTGGCTCCAATGTCATTTCCTTCACACGTTTCTGCTAGCGTACCTATATGAGGTGCAACAATGCATATGCGTGAATGTATAGAAGTGCAATAAATATAGCAATCATGCAAGCATATCAAAGTTCACATAAGCACCTAGAGCTAATCAACTTGATCCTCACTAAACCATAATATAGAAGATGGCAAGCATGACAATCAAGACACAAGTCTTATATGATCACAGGGTACCAATCCAAGTATCAAGTAGCGACACCAACACACTTATGTAACTCCAACTATACTTAACAGAAAAGCCCAGATTTGCATTAGCATGAACAGTCTAGAAATAACATCATTCCAGTAGCTACAAAATTCCAAATGATATGAAAGAGGATAATCTGGAAATATTATGAAATTATCTACAATTCATTTAATATCAACTAAGCCTGATTCTCAAGTTTAATGGGTCAAAAAGAGGAAACTACAGAATCTGGTCTGCTCCAAACAGAGAGTAACCAAATCTGGGACCTGACTTTAAACATCTATAACTCATAAACTATTTGGCCAAATGACACCAAATTTTAATAGAAGCTAGATACATGAATTATATACAACTTTTGTATAAACAAGTTTCACAACAAAGCACATTATCATGAAGAACTTTGCTAAGTTCCCAGATCTGTCCAGAAACCTCGGTTGCAAGGAATAATTATTAACTTATGTTGCAAACATATAATTGGACAAAAAAAACTTTACTAACACGTCACACATGACTAATGAACACCAGAAAACATAATGTCCATTCCTAAATAAATTCTTTTAATGCATTTTATTAATTTATTTAGATAATTAGGTGGAATTATGAACACCTACAAACTTGCACAATAAATTCTACCAAAATTACAGTGTCCTACATATACTCTCAGTAGTCTACTGTCCAAATTTCAAGCCATTTGGACATGTATATCAACCTCTATGAAAAAGACAAATGAATATTCCAATAAATCATGTGAGAGAAAGATACAATAATAACTCACACATATAGCAACCAAAAATCATGAAATTATTACCCCACATGAAACATGACACGAGTAACATGCCACAAAAATTTCACTTCATTTGGAGCCCTACATTTGCAGTTATGCAAATGACAAATACAACTAGCGTTGAAAACCTAATCTGAAAAATCTATTTTTACAGCAAAAACATTAAACTAAAACATGCCATATTATAGATCCACTGCATAGATAATTTCACAAGAATTCCGAAAAGTCCTCATTTGCTATTTTTGGAGCATCCTAGCATGAGATATTAATTTCCAAAGATTTAGCCAAAATCTGCATAAAAGAAAAAGGAAAAAGGAAAAAGGAAAACACTTTTGCCTCGAGGCCCCTGGAGTTTCTAGGAATCAACCCGCACTCTGCTTGTATTGGTAGGTACTGTTCATGTGAGTCACAAACTTTGCATCTGGACCTAGAGAAAAGCTTCTATTCGCAGGTTGGTCCTTCCTCTTCTTCCTCACGAGGCAGAGCAGGGAACGGAGGGCACCGGCCAGCCATCCCGGCTCGGTCGGCCACAGCGGCCGTGGCTAGGGCACAGGGGAGGCTCCAAATTGCCTTCCCGCACCCACGTCGAGCCTCCACCATGGCGGAAACGGCGCCCAGCAGCCCGACCGCAGGCGTTGGCGGCACGAGCAGCGGCTGCAGCCGCAACAGCAGTCGGTGATGCGCGGGCTAGGTGGCGGCGCTCCAAGGCTTAGACGTGGCACGCGTGAGTGGGTTGAGGATGAAGAGATGGATGCGGTGGCAGTGGACGCAGCGATGAACATTGACGGTGAGCTCGGCTCAGAGCTCGCGGCCATGGCAGACGCTTGGCTCGACAGGCAAGGCGTAAAAGGGACGTGACGGCACGGCCCAGCAAGGACAGGCAAGCGGACGCATGGGGCCGGCATGCCCTTGCGATGACAGTGGTACGCAGCTAGGGCAGCGGTGGTAGGAGCTCGAGCTCTGCTCAGTCATCCATGGCTGTGGACGACCATGGCGAGCATAGGGAGAGGCAGAGGAATGAGAAGAGGGCGAGGAAGAGATGGGGAGCTCGGCCTTGGCCCCTCCCAGTGACCTAGGCGTGGCACACGCGGTAGCGAGTTGGGCACGCGGCAGCAATGGCGGGCGCGCTCTGTGCATGACGGCCACGCACTGGGCACGCGTCGGCCTTGGAGGCATTTCGTCGACTACATGGCAGGCAGCAAGGTGGCCAAGGTGGGACGCCGTTTGGGCTCGTTCAAGGCCGAACTGGGTCTTGGGTCCAAAATGAAGTTCAAAGCCCACATGATGCTCTACGATTTTTGTTAAGGCACTTCAGTCATTAGGGTTCTGGTTTAGGAGATAATTGGCTCCAAAATTACCAATGTTAGTGATTTGATAGCAATGAGCAACTAATCAAATTGATGGTCGAAATGAAATGCAACTGGTGCCATCTTCTTGTATGCTCTTCCCCATCATGTAAGCTCCAACTTTTACATTTGGACCTACTCAAGTTACTTAACAAAATTGGGAGAACGTCAGATGTCAACATGGTGACCAGGAACCTTTGGAGTGCTGAGAACAACAGCTATATACAACCTTCAACCCACAGTTTGACCAGCTTAAAGATGGATTCAGGCTTGGGGTCTTGAACAAAGTTTGTAGAACACAAACTAAACTTCATCTTTTATTAAAGGTTCATGGACTGGTTCAGCATGGTTAGGGAGATAAAGATTACCAAACATGTCAACTTATTGCTGCCACTCAAGGACTTAGAAAAATTTCTGATCTTCCAAAAACATCAGATTATTCAATCTTGTGAGCTCTATTTGACCAAGATAGAAGCCAAACTGGCTCTTGACCATTAAACAAAGTTTCTTCTACACAAGATGAACTACAACTTTTATTTAAGGTCAAACCTTACAACTAGTACAGAAGTCCAACTTTTACTTTGGTCAAAGTATCAACTCAATAAAGCCTAAACTAGGGTTTTAGGCCAATCGGGGCATTTCCTCGACATTTGCTCAACATGAACCCTTCATGACTTTTGTTGTAGAGTTCATCTAGAGTATTTTGGGCAAGGTTGCAAGGTTTGGTTGATGACCTATATTTCCATTCACTTAATAGTGCAATTCAAGCACTTAGTAAATTCATTCCAACAAGGATATAACTTATCATTTCATGTGACTTTTTGATTCCAAACTTCATGAAACTTTTCCAGGGATCAATATAGATAGGTACTAATGTGAGACACATGAAGATATTACAATAAAACCATCCAAGCATATATCTTGAAAATAGCCTATATGTAAAGCAATGGTGCAACATCCAAGTTTAGGTTCGGGCTCATTTCCATAGGTTGACCTTAACATCGTCATCTCCACTTAATCTATCAGGTTTGAGCTTAGACCCATTGCTTAGTGAGGGACAAACACCTAGGGTGTTACAACCACGAGGACCTTAAAGTTGCTCACACTAGGCTTAAGGAAGCCCACTCCACTCTACTTGAGCTCATCAAGGAAAAGGACCTCAAGTTGGAGAAGTTCATGAAGGAAGCTAAGGAGGAGCAAGTGATTGTCACTTATGATATTGGACAAACATGTGATATTATTGATGATTCTTTATCTGTTGGTCCTACTAATGCTTCATGTAGCTCATCATCATCCACCACAACCAACTCTATCTCTACTACTAGTGATTCATCACTCGTGGTTGAGAATGAGACTCTTAAGAGAGAGATGGATGATCTCACCTGCACATTAGGCAATGCCTATGGTGGGGATGCCTGCTTGCTAAAATGCTTGGGTAGATAAAGGTTCTCTCTTAACAAAGAGGGTTTGGGCTATACTTCCAAGAAGGGCAAGGCGGCCTTTGCAACTCACAAGCCTAGCTTTGTGAAGAGCAATGGTCGGTTTTGCAATAGATGCAAACAATTTGGGCACCTAGAGCATAATTGCAACAAAAATGAACAAGAACAAGAAAAATGCTAATGTACCTTACATTCCTTTTAATTCTTGTTATGTGCTTACCAAGGGTGAGAAAGGTGTGCATGCTAGGTTTGTTGGTACACCAATTGTGGGCCTAAATAAGAAGGCCATTTGGGTACCAAAGAACTTAGTTACTAACCTCCAAGGACCCAAGCAAGTATAGGTACCTAAAAGACATTAATTTGTTTTGTAGGTAAATTACAAGGCCGGAAGAAGGCATTGGGTGCTTGATAGTGGGTGCTCTCAACATATGACCGGTGATTCAAGAATGTTCAACTCTCTCAAATCAAATGATAGTGGCATTGATAGCATCACATTTGGTGACAATAGCAAGGGTGATGTAAAGGCTCTTGGAAGGATTGCAATCTCAAATGATCATAGCATTTTCAATGTGCTCTTAGTTGAAAAGTTGAACTTCAATCTTCTCTTGGTTGCTCAATTGTATGATCTTAGTTTCAAGTGCATATTTGGTGCTGATGATGTGTAGATAGTTAGTGTTGATGGCTCCAATTTGATCTTCAAGGGTTTTAGATATGAGAATCTATACTTGGTTGATTTCAATGCTAGTGACACTCAACTTTCAACATGCTTGCTCACCAAATCAAGTATGGGTTGGTTATGGCATAGAAGACTTGGTCATATTGGCATGAAGCAATTGAACAAGTTAGTGAAGCATGACTTAGTTAGAGGCTTGAAGGATGTCACATTTGAGAAGGATAAACTATGTAGTGCATGTCTAGCTGGAAAGCAAGTGGGCAACACTCATCCATTGAAGAGCATTATGAGTACTTCCAAGGCATTTAAGTTGTTGCACATGGATCTATTTGGGCCAACTACATACACAAGCATTGGTGGTAACAAGTATGGGTTTGTGATTGTGGATGATTTCACTAGATATACATGGGTATTCTTTCTTGTGGACAAGAGTGATGTATTTGACATATTCAAGAAGTTCATCAAGAGGGTACAAAATGAGTTTGAGACCATAATCAAGAAAGTAAGAAGTGACAATGGAAGTGAGTTTAGAAACACAAGAGTTGATGAGCTATGTGAGGAGCATGAATCAAGCATCAATTCTCGGCCAAGTATACACCTCAATCCAATGGCCTAGTTGAGAGGAAGAATAGAACCTTAATTAATATGGCAAGATCAATGTTGAATGAGTATAATGTGAGTCATTCATTTTGGGCCGAAGCAATCAACATGGCTTGCTTCTATAGCAACCGCCTCTATTGCCACAAGTTCTTAGAGAATACACCATATAAGATATTGAATGGAAGAAAGCCCAACATCGCATACTTTCGGGTATTTGGTTGCAAATGCTACATCTTGAAGAAGGGCACTAGATTGAGCAAGTTTGAGAAGAAATGTGATAAAGGATTCCTAATTGGTTACTCAACTACTAGAAAAGCTTATAGAGTTTAGAATTTGGCTAGTGGTTTACTTGAGGAAGTTCATGATGTTGAGTTTGATGAAACAAATGGCTCTCAAGATGAGGAATATAACTTGGATGATGTGAGAGGAACTCAATTGACCAATGCTATGAAAGAAATGGATATTGGTGATATTAGGCCAAAGCAAGTGATTGATGTGGATGACAACAAAGATCAAGTGCTCCAAAGTCCAATTACACAAGCTAGTGGTTCTCTAATGCAAAATCAAGCTAGTACATCATCTCAAGTGCAACAAGATCAACAAGTGGCTAGTTCATCATCTCCAACTCATGATCAACATCAACATCCAAGCAATCAAGTCCAAGCGCTTCAACCAACTAACATTGCAAGAGACCATCTATTGGATTCCATCATTGGTGACATACAAAGGGGAGTTCAAAAAGATCAAGATTGGCATCATTTTGTGCTCACTCATTTTTTGTATCAATAGAAGAACCCAAGGACATTAATAAAGCATTGAGAGATCCGGATTGGGCAAATGCAATGCATGAAGAGCTCAATAACTTCAAGAGAAATGAAGTATGGGAACTAGTTGAGAGGCCTAAGGATCACAATGTCATTGGAACAAGATGGGTCTTTCGCAACAAGCAAGATCAAGATGGGATAGTAGTAAGGAACAAAGCAAGACTAGTGGCTCAAGGTTACACACAAATAGAGGGTCTTGACTTTGGTGAAACATATGCCCCGGTTACTAGATTGGAAGCAATTAGGATCTTACTTGCCTATGCTTGTGCTCATAATATCAAGCTATATCAAATGGATGTGAAGAGTGCATTTCTCAATGGGTACATTCAAGAAGAGGTGTATGTGGAGCAACCTCCCGGTTTTGAAGATGACAAGAAACTCAATCATGTCTACAAATTGAGAAAAGCTTTGTATGGATTGAAACAAGCACCTGGAGTATGGTATGAAAGATTGAGGGACTTCTTGCTGTAACAGAACCAACCAAATTATAAGAGCACAAGTACAAAAACAAGCACCGAAGCGCTCAAATTTTCGAACTTGAGCCCATATAATCCTGGTAGTCAATCGAAACCACGAAGGATTTCAAACCAACTTACTTACAACCAAGATCGCATCATTCAACATACAACATCATACGTTACATTTCACAAGTAGTTCCGAAATAAGTTTACACACACGGAGTCGCAATTATTACAAACCAAGTTTATAAAGTAGCGGAAGCATACACACACCAGTTGTTTAACTACTGCCAGTCTTGTTGATCAACAACCCGCAAAAGCATCAAGAAAGTACATAAAAGATGATCATGCCCTAGTGATCTAGTCTTCGTCACCCGCAGGGTGGAGACAAGTTTTGCAGAAACCTTGATAGAGCATATCATCTGCAACAGGAGGGAATAAACTCTGAGTACTGCAATGTACTCAGCTAGACTTACCCGTCAAAAACCAGAAATAAGATGACACCAAGGATTATGCAAGGCTTTCATAAGTGGAGCTGGCTGACATTACCTTTTGCGGAAAAGCATAAGTAATTTAAACTCTTTTAAACTATACTAGCATTTATTTTTAGCATTTACCTGTCATCTATCTTAGCACCTGTACTAAGCATGCACTTGATTATAATCAAACAATTATCAACATTATATCCAGAGCAGGTATGAATTGTGGCAACATTGTATCATTCCCTTAACCACCTGTTCGTTTAATGAGATCTACGTTGCCGCTGCTCAAGTCAAGTGCTCACTAACCGGGAGCGACGGCGATTCGAATCGAATTCCTATCTAGCTGGAGGGGTATTTCTAACACTCACCGCGCAGGCCCCTACCAGGGTCGCACAAGCCACCTTTTCATATGATTTAGAAATCGCGGGTTCGAATGATGTCATGACCCCAAGGGCGACACTCTGCCAGGAGATAGGGACTCTAACCCCCCCTTGGTCTCACGCCAATGTCCCCAAGCACATCCTTTCTCTCCTCCAAGAAGCAACCTACCATTCGATTCCCGGCCTGAATCAAATTACTCGGCTTCGCGGTCGGAACGACTTATCCGGCCAACTAAGTGTTAGACTGCGTTCAACATGACTCAAGGACGTACAACGAATCGGTCCGTAAATGACTCAGACAGGCATAGCTCCACACCCAAGACGTGAAGTGTCTTGCGGCTGTACTATCTAACTCCCGCCTGATCTCAATTTCATTTTAAAGTATGGTTCCATCCACGATAGCCATAAAGCCACTCGTGACTCCTTCCTACATCTCGCGGATGACCGGAAATCACCCGACTTCTACCGTACTAAGCAGGGCTAAGCATTGATACGTGCCTAAACCTAAATTAGGATTTAAGTACAATATCTGGGCAAGGACAGGTATAATACAACAATTGTTTTCATACAACTCCTACAACTTAATGCATTAAATAATTAAAAGTACTCAAGATAGATTTATAAAATGATGGGTTCAGCATGCACCGGGGCTTGCCTTTCAGAAAGGTCGAGGGCCGGTGGTCGGGACACTCAGGCAGGTCTTCTGCGGGAACTTCTCCGCCGGTTGGTTCCTCTGGTTGCTCCGGCTGGTCCTGGATTTCCTCCGGAGTCACTTGCTCGAATTCGAGGAGCGTTACCCCCTCCGGAACACCTATTGCATGAGTGCACAATAATTATCATGGATGCATAATGGGTGCAACATGCTCGGAATGAAATGCATTTCAGCAATAAAAGTACTCTATTCAAGTCACTTCATCAATACGTGCAAATCTCTTCTCCGGTGGAGAAGTACTTACCTAATCTACTCAACCTAAGGTATAGCTGTTCATCTTCGGTTAAGGCCCTAACACCTAACAATCACAAGAGTAACATTACTTAGGTCACCACATCCAACACCCAAAATATCACAGTAAGACATCCAGGACAGCAGCTAACTATTTCTAACATAACTGAAGATTCCTAACTCCAAAAGATATGACCTAAGACAATCTGGAAAGCATGTGAAATGCCCTACAAACCATTTTCAGACCTCAACCTTAAATTCCTAAGTTTTCCATGTCGAATTTCACAAGTTCCAGATTCTGTCCTCTCTAAACAGAGAGTAGAAAATTCTAGACTGTCACTTTAAACAGCAATAACTACCAAACTACTAAGCCAAATGCTCCCAAATTTTGACACAAGCTAGTTTATCAAGTTTACTACAACTTTGGTATTTACAAGTTTTCCAGCAAACACTTTTATCAAAGGCCAAACCTAGAAATACTACCAGCTGTCCAGAAAACCTAGAATTGCAAAGATTAAATATTTATTTATGTGGCAAACATCCCTTAAGACCAAACTAATATTACCACAAGTTCACATAGGTCACAACAACACCAGAAAGTAAGGTGTGCCTAACTAAAATATTTATTTAAACTCATTTCTTACTTTACTTAATTAATTAAGTGGGATTTTAAACATATATGTAAACTGCTCATAAAATTCTACAAAAATTACAGGAGACTCTATGAGCCGAAAAGAGACCACTGTAAAAATTTGAACTAAAGTTATTCACAGAAACTCCCTAAACAAAATTCACAAGCCTAAAAGGCTGATTTTTGTATAACTAACAAATCATAGTAAAAAGTGTCAAACAACAGATTTCCTAATTTTCTTGGACACTTTAGGGTACCAAGACATTCTCCAAAAAAGTTATAAGAACATTGCACATGTAGAAAAATTACTAAAAATCCATTTAAGTATTTCCTAAATTAACAAGATAGCATTATAACTTGAAAAGTACTTAAGCACTACTGCCCAAATTTTTACCAAAGCTAGAGCAAGTATAAATTAGCCTACCCACCAAATTTCATAATTTTTGGAACACTAAAACTCAAGATATGATTTAAACAAATTTGCATGCAATCTAAGACACATTTCAAAAACCTATTTAAATCTCCCAGAAACTAAACATCACATAACCAATTCATATTTTTCTAAAATACTACACACCATGTAGATCCTAACAAAATTTATCTCATAATTTTTGGGCAAGTAAAACCCTAGATCTACATTTTCTCAAATCTTACTTAAAATCTGTGGCAAATATAAAAAGGAAAACAAAAACTAAATCCAAAACCCTGCTACCGGGCCGGCCTGCAAAGCCGACGCGGCCCAAATCTCGCGGCGTGGCCCACTCCCGCGCGCGGCCTGCTACGGCTCCCGCTCGCGCACGCGTGCGACTGACCAGATGGCCCCACCGGTGAGAGAGAGAGAGGCGGAGGGGAGGAGCTGCGGTCGCTGGAGCTCGCCGTCGGTGAGCCCGACGTCCCAACCCTAACCCTCGATGAGCATCCCCATTCTACCTCGACCCTAACGCACTTACAAGCGGGCGACAGAGACGCCCAGAGACCCCTGGCCACAGAGAGCCGTCGCGCGGAGGAACTCCGGCGAGGTACCGCGGCGGCGGAAAACGAAAATGCAACCCTACCGAGGCGCGATTGGCTGCGTGGAGTGGACGGTGAGGTAGCGGGCTTCAAGGCGGAGCTATGGACGTGTTTTTGTGGGCGGCAGTGCGGTGGAGAGTGCGCACGAGCTCGCTGGAGTGGAGGCGGCAATGGTGCTCGGTCGTTCCGCCTGGTGGAGGAGAGAGCGGGAGAGAGAGAGAGAGTTGTGGCGCGAGTGAGGGCGGAGACCGTCGGCGTGGCGACCTTGAAGGCCTGGTGGCCTGACGGGTGGGACCGCGGCCAGCGTACGTCTGCCACCGCGTGGCCACGCGTTGGCGTTGGTCTGTGGTCGGTCGGCCACCGACTAAAGGCCTGAACCTCTGAAACGATGGCTGCATTAGGTGACTGACAGTGGTATTTTGTCGTTGATTATCTCCCAAACCAGCTTGATTTAGTCAAATATGATTACATCAATTATGTAGAGCTACATGAGGGCTATAAAATTGTCAATTGGAGCTTGGACTGGTTCGGCCTAAATTTGAAGATACAGAGCTCCAAAGTGGGGTACCCGAAAACTGAAACTTAGTTTCAGTCACTATGCCGATTGAAACCCATTTTTCCAGGCACCATATCTCCTAAACCATTTAGAACTAGGTGATGGTGATGTTGACAATGTTGTAGAGCTAAGTGAGTACTACAAAAGTGTCAATATGAGTTGGGGCTGGTTTGGTCTGGTTTGCAAACTACAAGCTCCCAAAGTAGGCCACTATCAAACTGAAGGGACACTTTTGAGACTTAGAAATTTTCTAGTGCTGAGTCAACCCCTCTAGCTAACTTGTGGGCCAATTTTGAGCATGTTCTGTTCATTTTCATGAGATGACCATATTGAGACTTTTGTTCCCCATAAAATTCCCTACAACTTTTATTAAGGGTGCTCCTCCATGCAAGGTCTCTAGGCTAGACTTTATAATTGGTCAAACTAAGGCACTCTAGGTCCTAATGTTGGTCAACAACACATTGGAGGGTATTTTGGAAATTTTGGTCAACATGAACCTTGCTTCATTAGTGACCCTAAGTATAACTAAGGTGTTGTGAGGTATAATTAGCTACTCTCCCCTTTTGTTACACCAACTACCTAGTGTCACATGATGTGAGCCAAACAGAATTCTAAAAACAACCACATTAGTTGCAACCACATAAAATAACATGAAATGATGCATGCTTATGCTCATGCAAATACAATGCAATTAAGGAGCTAAACACCTGAGGTGTTACAGCCCTCCCCCCTTATAAAAATCTCATCCCAAGATTTGGAAAGCGTACCATTTTTCATAGAATTCCTTATAACCATCCCGCAAATAGTCCTCCCGTTCCCATGTAGCGTCACTTTCACTACCCTGATTACTCCACATTACTTTATACCACCTAACCACTTTGCTTCTAGTCACTTGTTCCTGAGTATCAATCACTCGGACTGGCTTTTCTTCGTAAGTTAGATTGGATTCTAGCCTGATATCTCCTAAAGGGACTCTTTCCTCAGGAACTCGAAGACACTTTTTGAGCTGAGATACATGGAAGACGTTGAATACGACACTCATTTCAGGAGGTAACTGGATTTTGTATGCAACAGCTCCACTCTTGCCTATGATCTGGAAAGGACCCACGTATCTTGGCGCAAGTTTCCGCTTAACACCAAAACGTTGGACACTCTTCATTGGAGAAACTTTCAGGTAAACGAAGTCTTCAACTTCAAACTCGAGCGGTTTTCTACGACGATCAGCATAACTTTTCTGTCTAGTTTGGGCTGCAACCATATGTTTTTGGATGGTACGGACTTGTTCCTCAGCTTCCTGAACAAAATCAATACCATAATACCTCCTTTCACCAGCTTCTACCCAGTTTAGTGGAGTTCTACACTTACGACCGTACAAAGCTTCGAATGGGGCCATCTTAATACTCTCTTGGTAACTATTGTTGTATGAAAACTCAGCTAGAGGTAACCATTTTTCCCAAGAACCCTTGGATGATATTACACATGCCCGCAACAGATCTTCCAAGATTTGGTTAACTCGTTCCGTCTGACCTGACGTCTGGGGGTGATAAGTAGAGCTTCTCACTAACTTGGTTCCCAGAAGATGATGCAAGTGCTCCCAAAATCGAGCAGTAAATTGTGGACCACGGTCAGAGATGATAGTACGAGGTATACCATGGAGCCGGACTATCTGATTGAAGTACAATTCAGCATAGTCAGTGGGACGATAGTCCACTCTAACAGGAATGAAGTGAGCTAATTTGGTTAAACGATCCACGATTACCCAGATAGAGTTATGATTTTTGATAGTAGGAGGAAGTCCGACAATGAAATCCATACTTATCTCTTCCCATTTCCAACCTAGGATAGAAAGTGGTTGAAGTAACCTAGCTTTCATATGCACCGCTTTAACTCTACAGCAGGTGTCACACCTGGCAACATATGCAGCTATTTCTTTCCGCATTTTGGTCCACCAATAGTATGGCTTCAAATCATAATACATCTTATTGCTACCAGGATGGATGGACAACTTAGAGGAGTGTGCTTCAGATATAATATCATTCCTAAGCTCTCGGTCCTTAGGCACAACTAACCTATCCTTGAACCATAGTACACCCTCTTCATCTACTCTGAATTGTGTAGTTTCTTGCTCTTTCATCTTGCGTTTTATGTGGAATACACCAGGATCAGTCTTTTGGAGCTCAATAATTCTGCTTTTGAGAGTACAACTGACAGTGACGTTGTACAAGACTGCTGGATGTAGAAGGCGAGATCGATGAAAATCAGTTTCAACTAGGGAATGGCAATGAGACTTACAGCTTAAAGCATCCGCAACCACATTTGCCTTGCCAGGATGATAGTGCACTTAAAGGTTATAATCCTTAATCAACTCGAGCCATCTTCTTTGACGCATATTTAACTCGGGTTGGGTGAAGATGTATTTAAGGCTTTTGTAGTCTGTGTAGATATTGCAAACATTGCCCAACAGATAGTGCCGCCATACTTTCAAAGCATGAACAACTGCGGCCAATTCTAAATCATGCGTTGGATAATTCACCTCATGTTTCCGAAGTTGTCGAGAGGTATATGCAATCACTCGGCCTTCTTGCATCAGCACACCTCCCAAACCTATGCCTGAGGCATCACAATAAACATCAAATGGTTTCTCGATATCCGGTTGTGCCAAAACCAGAGCCGAGGTTAGGAGGGTGCGCAGTTGGTGAAAAGCCGCATCACACTCAGGAGTCCAGACAAACCTGGTGTCTTTTTGCAGCAACCGAGTCATGGGTTTGGCTATTTTTGAGAAATCCAGGATGAAGCGACGATAATAGCCAGCCAACCCAAGAAAACTCCGAACCTCATGAACCGAAGTAGGAGCCTTCCAATTCAATACTTCCTGTACCTTGGTGGGATCCACCATAATTCCTCCATCGGACAACACATGGCCAAGGAAAGGTACTTCACGAAGCTAGAACTCACATTTACTGAACTTCGCATACAGTTGATGTTCTCGTAGTCTGGTGAGAACAATCCGCAGGTGTTCAGCGTGTTCTTCCTCACTTTCAGAATATATCAAAATGTCATCAATAAATACCACCACAAACTTGTCCAATTCGGGCATAAACACCGAATTCATCAAGCACATGAAGTGTGCGGGGGCATTTGTCAGGCCGAACGACATAACAAGATACTCATAAAGGCCGTATCTTGTCGAGAAAGCTGTTTTTGGAATATCTTCAGGACGGATTTTAATCTGATGGTAACCAGACCTCAGATCAATCTTGGAAAAGACTTTAGCTTTGGACAACTGATCGAACAGGATATCGATACGTGGTAGAGGATACTTATTTTTGATAGTGACTGCATTCAGAGGTCTATAATCTACACACATCCGCAAGGTCTGATCCTTCTTCTTCACAAAGATAGCAGGGCATCCCCACGGAGACGAACTAGGACGAACTAACCCCTTCTTCAAAAGTTCATTCAACTGCACCTTAAGTTCAGCTAGCTCATTCGGAGGCATCCTATAAGGTCTCCTAGAGATGGGAGCCGTGCCAGGCAATAACTCAATTTTAAATTCCACATCCCGATCCGGAGGGAGTCCCGGCAAATCATCGGGAAAAACGTCCGGAAACTCATTTACTACGGGAATTTCAACCAACGCCTTTGCTTGCACAGCATGAACTTCCCCAGACAACTCAACTTTTCTGGGAAGTTGTACCAGAAAACCCTTTTGATCTGTAGGATCTCTGAGCATAACTACCCGAGTGGATGTATCAATGAGTACCCCATTCTGACTCATCCAATTCATGCCCAGAATAACATCTATGCCTAATCCCGGCAAAACCACTAAGGCAAGCGAGTACTTTCGCCCTTCTATCTCAAGCTCAAGATTCCCCACTACTTTATTTGTGGAAATATTCCCACTTGCTGCGCTAATGCAATAACCTCCACCTTCAACAGTATGCAATTTGTGTGCAAACTTTGATGCAAACTTAGGACCGATAAAGGAATGCGAAGCACCTAAATAAAAAAGTACCACTGCAGGATGTTGGTCAACTAGGAACTTACCAACAGTGACAACCTCACCAGATGGGATTTCCTCAATACTGTTATAATGAGTGTGCCCTTCACGACCACCTTGGTTGACATTCTTCTTAGGGTAAGGACAGTTCCTGGACCAATGGCCTGGCTTGTTGCAGTTCCAGCAAGGCATGTTGCTAGGAGGGACACTGGAGCTGCCTTGGCCTGAATTACACTTTGGCAGAGCCACTGTATATGTCTTGCGAAACCCAGTCTTCACTGGCGCCTTCTTTTGTGGAGGACGGAACTTAGCACTTGTGGCAGGAGGGCGAGGAGGAGCCCTCGGGGCAGCTAGAGCTCGAGACTGTGAAGCACCTGCCTCAAGTGCCCTCTTGCGGCTCTTAGAAGCAGCATAGATAGAGTTATTGTTCTCTTGAGTCAGAGCATCACTGATAAATTCATTGAAGTTAGTACACTTGCTAGTGCCCATAGTCTTCATCAGCTTTGGGCCGAGGCCTCTTTTGAAGCTAGCAATTTTCTTGGCATCGGTATCCATAAACTCTGTAGCATACCTTGCCAGGTTGTTGAAAGATTGTAGATATTCAGTCAAGCTTTTATTGCCCTGCGACAGCCTCATAAATTCTGTGTGCTTGATAGCCATAAGACCTGGAGGAATATAGTTCCCACGGAATGCGGCCTTGAACTGGTCCTAAGCAATCGGGACATTTGCAGGCAGTGTGGAACGATAGTGGCTCCACCAAATACCCGCTGGACCATGCAGTTGGTGAGAAGCATATTCAGTCTTTAGCTCATCAGTCAAGCGAAGCAGACAAAACTTTTGTTCAATAGTGTTCAACCACTCATCAGCTTGCAGTGGTTCCTCCGCCTCCTTAAAGAGCGGGGGCTTAGTATCAAGGAAGTCCTTGAAATCACTGTACTGATTGGGTTCTGGGCCCTGGCGGCCATGACGAGCCTCCCGGTTGGCAAGCTGGCGCATAGCATCTGCCAGCATGCGCTGCCCTTCGACCACGGTCTGCATCAGCTCAGCCGGAGTAGGTGGTGGCGGAGGGGGTGGCTGTTCCTCATCCTCATTGCCACGAACCCGACGGAGATTATATGACATCTGCAAAATGCATAGCCAATGAGCACTAACGATGTGGGAAATTTGTAGATGAATTATTGTAAATATGTCAAACTAACTTCATGAAATAGACTTCTCAAAATAATCATGGCACAATAATTCATCCAACCGCACAATCCATTCAAGTGCATCAAGTGACGCAATCATGCGAGAGAATCCAACAAGATGTACTTTGATAAAGGCTCACCCACAAGGAGCACAGCAGTTACTGAACCATTTACGTTAATATCTACGTGATTTTTGACCTTTCACCCGGTACTTGGATTCAATCTCAAAATTTTTAGTTGACTGAGAAAGGCTACTTCAAACTGACCACAAAGAGACTTCTCAACGGTAGTGTTCCATGGTGGGTCATGACTAGCCACCTCGATACCAGCGCGTGCTAAGCAGCACAACCTTATGTCGCGCGCCATAGGAGGCCCTCAGTTTCGTCGCGGCACCGAAGGGTGCTAATCGTGACACCATCATCGAACGCACGCAATAAGACATCCAATTGTGATCGAAATTAACAGGTTCAACTAAACATCAAGGAAACATAGGGTTCGACCTTACATCCCAAAAGTCAAGTTATTACAAAGCCTCACTCCAACCCCATGAGGCACAAAAGATGATTCTAACATCGTAGCTACACGATGACTACTCTAAGCATCGTCCTTAGAGTCGGTGTCAAGGATCTCCTTGCCATCCTCGTCGCTAACAGGCTCTAACTCCTCGTCTTCTTCTTCTTCTGGCTCTTCTTCTGGTGTGGCATCTTGGGGCCCATTGACCTCCACTTCATCATTGTCTTTAGCCATGAAGATTCCCGAACCCATGTCCTCATCTGCGTTGATGTTTCGAGGCAGCAGAGGATTTAGCTGGTTGTTCAGGCGGTGCACTTCTTCATGAAGATTGTCATTGTATTCTTCAGCATTCTCCAACTATTGCTCGAGCTCAAACTGACGAGCTCTCAGAACGTTCTCCTCGTGCCAGGCTTCATCCCTCTGATTCATGACATGAACCAGCATGCGTTGACAGTTGCGATGTGCTACTGTCAATCTCTGGATTGCAAGTGTTTCCTGGTCATGATCATGGATCACTTGCTCCAATTGCTGACGCTCTGCATTCCTAGCAGCAGTCACTTCAGCCAACTCAGCCCTCAGCCTTTCCACCTCAGTGGGCTCAGGGCGGGGCTCACGTGGAGCGAGCTGGTGACGAGGTGCCCTGCCCCTAGTGGACTTGCGAGCGGTCCTCTTGGTACGTGCCATCTGTAGCAACAAAATACGACTTAAAATGAGGATCATTTAGGGGATACGAAATTTAATTTAGTCGGGACTATTGAAATTTTTAAGGAGGGAGTAAATGATATGTATGAGATAATTAAACATGATGCATTCACGTTTCGTACGCCCTCTCACCTTAGTAGAAACCTAAAGTCCTAACGCTAGGCGGTGGCATGCATATGTTCTCTCATATAAGCGAAACTATCGGTCTACTCGTTACGCTGTTAGTGTACCTGCAGAAAATCTCATTTTAGCCTAACACTTTCCCAATATAAGCACACAAGAAAGCAGTAATTTAAATACTTTCCATATACACATCCCCTGATGTATATACTTCAGTATCAAAGCTACCCGATATAAAGGTTCTCACAATTAAGTGCTTATATAATTACACGGTTTAAATATGTAAGTATGCAAGTCACCAAAACTACTCTCCCCTAGATCGCCGGTTGGACGATCATGCTCTCACAACTCACACTTACCAGAGCGTCGAGGCAATTGATCCATACATTACCACCTAAGTGGATGGCATCCATACAATATCACGCCGTATGGACGACGAAACAAAAACAAACAAGGCCCCCAAGTTAGTCTTTATAATAAGCCACCTAAGAGTCCTTATTTGGGCTAAGGGATGTGATCACTGGCATACCTATGAAAATAATTTTTAGAGTTTTAACCCTTTTCATAATCAAATATTTTTGTTTTTAAATACTCGTACGATGTGTTTAATGTTGAATTATGCTCCGATACCAGCTGTAACAGAACCGACCAAATTATAAGAGCACAAGTACAAAAACAAGCACCGAAGCGCTCAAATTTTCGAACTTGAGCCCATATAATCCTGGTAGTCAATCGAAACCACGAAGGATTTCAAACCAACTTACTTACAACCAAGATCGCATCATTCAACATACAACATCATACGTTACATTTCACAAGTAGTTCCGAAATAAGTTTACACACACGGAGTCACAATTATTATAAACCAAGTTTATAAAGTAGCGGAAGCATACACACACCAGTTGTTTAACTACTGCCAGTCTTGTTGATCAACAACCCGCAAAAGCATCAGGAAAGTACATAAAAGATGATCATGGCCTAGTGATCTAGTCTTCGTCACCCGCAGGGTGGAGACAAGTTTTGCAGAAGCCTTGATAGAGCATATCATCTGCAACAGGAGGGAATAAACCCTGAGTACTGCAATGTACTCAGCTAGACTTACCCGTCAAAAACCAGAAATAAGATGACACCAAGGATTATGCAAGGCTTTCATAAGTGGAGCTGGCTAACATTACCTTTTGCGGAAAAGCATAAGTAATTTAAACTCTTTTAAACTGTACTATCATTTATCTTTAGCATTTACCTGTCATCTATCTTAGCACCTGTACTAAGCATGCACTTGATTATAATCAAACAATTATCAACATTATATCCAGAGCAGGTATGAATTGTGGCAACATTGTATCATTCCCTTAACCACCTGTTCGTTTAATGAGATCTACGTTGCCGCTGCTCAAGTCAAGTGCTCACTAACCGGGAGCGACGGCGATTCGAACCGAATTCCTATCCAGCTGGAGGGGTATTTCTAACACTCACCGCGCAGGCCCCTGCCAGGGTCGCACAAGCCACCTTTTCATATGATTCAGGAATCGCGGGTCTGAATGATGTCACGACCCCAAGGGCGACACTCTGCCAGGTGATAGGTACTCTAACTCCCCCTTGGTCTCACGCCAATGTCCCCAAGCACATCCTTTCTCTCCTCCAAGAAGCAACCTACCATTCGATTCCCGGCCTGAATCAAATTACTCGGCTTCGCGGTCGGAACGACTTATCCGGCCAACTAAGTGTTAGACTGCGTTCAACATGACTCAAGGATGTACAGCGAATCGGTCCTTAAACGACTCAAACAGGCATAGCTCCACACCCAAGACGTGAAGTGTCTTGCGGCTGTACTATCAAACTCCTGCCCGGTCTCAATTTCATTTTAAAGCATGGTTCCATCCACGATAGCCATAAAGCCACTCGTGACTCCTTCCTACATCTCGCGGATGACCAGAAATCACCCGACTTCTACCGTACTAAGCAGGGCTAAGCATTGATACGTGCCTAAACCTAAATTAGGATTTAAGTACAATATCTGGGCAAGGACAGGTATAATGCAACAATTGTTTTCATACAACTCCTACAACTTAATGTATTAAACAATTAAAAGTACTCAAGATAGATTTATAAAATGATGGGTTCAGCATGCACCGGGGCTTGCCTTTCAGAAAGGTCGAGGGCCGGTGGTCGGGACACTCAGGCAGGTCTTCTGCGGGAACTTCTCCGCCGGTTGGTTCCTCTGGTTGGTCCGGCTGGTCCTGGATTTCCTCTGGAGTCACTTGCTCGAATTCGAGGAGCATTACCCCCTCCGGAACACCTATTGCATGAGTGCACAATAATTATCATGGATGCATAATGGGTGCAACATGCTCGGAATGAAATGCATTTCAGCAATAAAAGTACTATATTTAAGTCACTTCATCAATACGTGCAAATCTCTTCTCCGGTGGAGAAGTACTTACCTAATCTACTCAACCTAAGGTATAGCTGTTCATCTTCGGTTAAGGCCCTAACACCTAACAATCACAAGAGTAACATTACTTAGGTCACCACATCCAACACCCAAAATATCACAGTAAGACATCCAGGACAGCAGCTAACTATTTCTAACATAACTGAAGATTCCTAACTCCAAAAGATATGATCTAAGACAATCTGGAAAGCATGTGAAATGCCCCACAAACCATTTTCAGACCTCAACCTTAAATTCCTAAGTTTTCCATGTCGAATTTCCCAAGTTCCAGATTCTGTCCTCTCTAAACAGAGAGTAGAAAATTCTAGACTGTCACTTTAAACAGCAATAACTCCCAAACTACTAAGCCAAATGCTCCCAAATTTTGACACAAGGTAGTTTATCAAGTTTACTACAACTTTGGTATTTACAAGTTTTCCAGCAAACACTTTTATCAAAGGCCAAACCTAGAAATACTACCAGCTGTCCAGAAAACCTAGAATTGCAAAGATTAAATATTTATTTATGTGGCAAACGTCCCTTAAGACCAAACTAATGTTACCACAAGTTCACATAGGTCACAACAACACCAGAAAGTATGGTGTGCCTACCTAAAATATTTATTTAAACTCATTTCTTAATTTACTTAATTAATTAAGTGGGATTTTAAACATATATGTAAACTGCTCCTAAAATTCTACAAACATTACAGGAGACTCTATGAACCAAAAAGAGACCACTGTAAAAATTTGAACTAAAGTTATTCACAGAAACTTCCTAAACAAAATTCACAAGCCCAAAAGGCTGATTTTTGTATAACTAACAAATCATAGTAAAAAGTGTCAAACAACAGATTTCCTAATTTTCTTGGACACTTTAGGGTACCAAGACATTCTCTAAAAAGTTATAAGAACATGGCACATGTAGAAACAATACTAAAAATCCATTTAAGTATTTCCTAAATTAACAAGATAGCATTATAACTTGAAAAGTACTTAAGCACTACTGCCCAAATTTTTACCAAAGCTAGAGCAAGTATAAATTAGCCTACCCACCAAATTTCATAATTTTTGGAATACTGAAACTCAAGATATGATTTAAACAATTTTGCATGCAATCTAAAACACATTTCAAAAACCAATTTAAATCTCCCAGAAACTAAACATCACATAACCAATTCATATTTTTGTAAAATACTACACACCATGTAGATCCTAACAAAATTTTTCTCATAATTTTTGGGCAAGTAAAACCCTAGATCTACATTTTCTCAAATCTTACTTAAAATCTGTGGCAAATATAAAAAGGAAAACAAAAACTAAATCCAAAACCCTGCTACCGGGCCGACCTGCAAAGCCGACGCGGCCCAAATCTCACGGCGTGGCCCGCTCCCGCGCGTGGCCTGCTACGGCTCCCACCCGCGCGCGCGTGCGACTGACCAGATGGCCCCACCGGTCAGAGAGAGAGGTGGAGGGGAGGAGCTGCGGTCGCCGGAGCTCGCCGTCGGTGAGCCCGATGTCCCAACCCTAACCCTCGATAAGCATCCCCATTCTACCTCGACCCTAAGGCACTTACAAGCGGGCGACAGAGACGCCCAGAGACCCCTGGCCACAGAGAGCCGTCGCGCGGAGGAACTCCGGCGAGGTACCGCGACAGCGGAAAACGAAAATGCAACCCTACCGAGGCGCGATTGGCTGCGTGGAGTGGACGGTGAGGTAGCGGGCTTCAAGGCGGAGCTGTGGACGTGTTTTTGTGGGCGGCAGTGCGGTGGAGAGCGCGCACGAGCTCGCCGGAGTGGAGGCGGCAATGGTGCTCGGTCGTTCCGCCCGGTAGCAGGGTGAGGGCGGAGACCGTCGGTGTGGCGACCTTGAAGGCCTAGTGGCCTGACGGGTGGGACCGCGGCCGGCGTACGGCTGCCACAGCACGGCCACGCGTCGGCGCTGGTCTGCGGTCGGTCGGCCACCGACTGAAGGCCTGAACCTCTGAAACGATGGCTGCATTAGGTGACTGACAACGGTAGTTTGTCGTTGATTATCTCCCAAACCAGCTTGATTTAGTCAAAGATGATTGCATCAATTATGTAGAGCTACATGAGGGCTATAAAATTGTCAATTGGAGCTTGGACTGGTTTGGCCTAAATTTGAAGATACAGAGCTCCAAAGTGGGGTACCCAAAAACTGAAACTTAGTTTCAGTCACTATGCCGACTGAAACCCATTTTTCCAGGCACCATATCTCCTAAACCATTTAGAACTAGGTGATGGTGATGTTGACAATGTTGTAGAGCTAAGTGAGTACTACAAAAGTGTCAATATGAGTTGGGGCTGGTTTGGTCTGGTTTGCAAACTACAAGCTCCCAAAGTAGGCCACTATCAAACTGAAGGGACACTTTTGAGACTTAGAAATTTTCTAAGTGCTGAGTCAACCCCTCTAGCTGACTTGTGGGCCAATTTTGAGCATGTTCTGCTCATTTTCATGAGATGACCATATTGAGACTTTTGTTCCCCATAAAAGTCCCTACAACTTTTATTAAGGGTGCTCCTCCATGCAAGGTCTCTAGGCTAGAATTTATAATTGGTCAAACTAAGGCACTCTAGGTCCTAATGTTGGTCAACAACACATTGGAGGGTATTTTGGAAATTTTGGTCAACATGAACCTTGCTTCATTAGTGACCCTAAGTATAACTAAGGTGTTGTGAGGTATAATTAGCTACTCTCCCCTTTTGTTACACCAACTACCTTGTGTCACATGATGTGAGCCAAACAAAATTCTAAAAACAACCACATTAGTTGCAACCACATAAAATAACATGAAATGATGCATGCTTATGCTCATGCAAATACAATGCAATTAAGGAGCTAAACACCTGAGGTGTTACACTTGCTATCCAAAGGATTTGTCATGGGTAAAGTGGATACTACTCTCTTCACCAAGAAGATTGGGAAAGACTTGTTTGTGTTGCAAATATATGTTGATGATATCATATTCGGTTCAACCAATCAAGATTATTGTGATAAGTTTGAGAAAATGATGGCAAAGGAATTTGAAATGTCAATGATTGGTGAACTTAGTTTCTTTCTTGGACTTCAAATTAAACAAATGAAGGAAGGAACATTTATAATCCAAACCAAATACATAAAGGATATGCTAAAGAAGTTTGGTATGGAAGATGCAAAAGGAATCACTACTCCAATGAGCACTAATGGAAGCTTGGATAGTGACAAGAATGACAACATAGTGGATCAAAAGCTATATAGATCAATGATTGGTAGCCTACTCTATGTGATGGCATCAAGGCCTGATGTAATGTTTAGTGTATGAATGTGTGCAAGATTTCAAGCATCACTAAGAGAAAGTCATTTGAAGGCAATAAAGAGAATATTGAGGTACTTAAAGCATACATAAAATGTTGGATTATGGTATCCCAATGGTGCATGCTTTGAGCTAGTTGGATATTCGGATTCTGACTATGCCGGTGACAAAGTGGAGAGAAAGAGTACATCCAGGACTTGTCAATTGTTGGAAAGATCACTTATCTCATGGTCATCCAAGAAGCAAAATAGTATTGCACTATCTACCACCAAAGCCGAATACATCACCGCGGGTAGTTGTTGTGCATAAATCTTGTGGATGAAGGCAACATTGAATGATTTTAGAATCAATTTCAAGAATGTACCATTGCTATGTGATAATGAAAGTGCCTTGAAGCTAATCAATAATCCGGTTCAACATCAAAGAACAAAGCATATTGATATTTGCCATCACTTTATTAGAGATCATCAACAAAAGGGTGACATTGCTATTGAGAACGTAGGCACCGAAGATCAACTAGCCGATCTATTCACCAAGCCACTTGATGAGAAAAGATTTCACAAGCTCAAGAATGAGTTGAACATACTTGACTTCTCCAACATGAGTTGATGCACCCCATATATGACATGCCTCTCCTCCAAGACAAAGCAAGGTACAATTGGTTGACATATCATACATTCTATGCTAAGGACTTATTTAGTGCATCTAGTCATAATTTACATGTTCTAGACTCATTCATGAAAATCAAATGAATTTGAAGTTTATATGGTGCCACTATTGTTTCCATGCCTTGTATGATCTAGTGGTAGCATATATCTTGTTTGAGAGCTTGTGATCCTAAGTGTTTGATCTAGATAACTTGTTTAAGTATTTGCTTCAACATGGTGCATGATAACCCTTCTAGTGAGGTGTGAAGAAGCTTGCCCTTGGGTCAAACCAAAGTATTTTATTTATACAAGCAATCTAGGTTGAATCACAAACTTGATCCTCACCCCATAACATGACATGCTAATCTATCTAAAGATGGTCCCCTGTGGTCTTTGGTGCCAAAGGGGGAGAAAATATTGTTCACAAAGATAGATTCTAAAAGGGGAGAAAATGATAAAAGAAGGGGGTCAACTAAAATTTTGAGCACACAAGTAGGGGGGAGCAAGCTCTTAAACATGAATGTTGCATTTGTTTGTGCAACTCATATGTATGATGCATTGTTATGCATTTCTTTTTCTTCGATACATTGCTTGTGTGATGTTTTGCTAGTACACAATTGAATGGTGTATTGAGGTACTAGCATGAATAGGAAGTAGTTAGATTTTTCTTGCTTCATGTTTTCCAAAGTGGTACTAGAGCCTTGCTTATATTGTTGATCTCATGAGGTTTCTAGTTATGCTTGTGCTTTTCCAAGTGGTATCTAACTACACAAGGTGCTAAGATGGTGTTTATCGCTACTCCGATGGTATCACGCTTCAAAGGTCTATAATCTAAAACACTTAGCACCTATTGGTAGTCAATGCTCCTATTTTTCCTATCTAAACATGTATGCTTCCTAAATCCAAACATATAGCATACATGTAGGGGGAGCCATTGCTATCAATTTGAATTCATGATCACATTTCCATAATTCTTACACATAGTAATATACTTGGACAATGTGACATGGGTTCAATCAAAATTTTATCATAATATTTTTGTGAAAGGGTTGTCACTAATTACCAACAAGGGGGAGATTGAAAGCTCTATGTTTGGTGTTGGTAATTAGTGACAATGCCTAAGTACTAATCCTATGTCTAAGTTGTATATAGCATATGAGGATTAGTACATTCCAAGGTTGGTGGCAAGATGGACATAGTGATCATGATGGCCACACTTGGATTTGGATGCAACCCTACGTGATCAAGGCAAAGGTATATGCTTAAGGGTTGTGTTTTAGTAACCAAGACACCTAGTGGGTGTGGTTACATTATAGGATAGTTAGCCGTACTATAAAGAGGGGAATGACGCGGCTATTGGACTCCTAAGTGCCTCTAGATGTGCATTTCATAATCATATGCATTTGGATAGAGCTAATTTAACGTCTTGAAAATAATTGTGAAAACTCTAACACACATGCACAAGGCGATGATCTCTTGGTGGTGTTAGCACATTTGCGAAGGCGGTGAAGTTTGAGCGGTAGAGATAGGTTTGGGTTTCTCTCTCCCTCCAGCCGAGCTTGCGAGGCGGGATTCAGTGTTTTTCGGGAAATGAAATGCCTATTTTTCCACTGCGTCAGATGTGAAGAAACAGAGGCGAACGGAGGTCACAGAGGTCAACGGACGCTGGACCGGACGCGGTCTCTGTTTGAACGGACGCGTCCGGTCAGTGCTAAATGTTTGAGCGTGTCTCGGTATTCTGATCAGACACGATGGTGCGTCCAGTCACGATCGACCGGACATGTACGGTCATGGTGGGTGCTTACTAGACTCAAATCGGACGCTGGCACTGTGGCGTCCGGTTTGTCTAGCAGCGCGTCCGGTCACTGACTCACTGGAGCGCTGCTCGGCTTGACCAGCGCGTCCGGTCAGTTACAGGACCAGTGCGTCCGGTCGAACTTCGCACGTCCGGTCTGTGCGACTAGTGCGTCCGGTCAGCGCGACTGCAGTAGAATCGAGTGCCTAATGGCTCTATTCAAAGGGGTACGTCTATAAATACTTGTTGGCTGGCTCAAGGCTCTCTCTCTCTCTCTCTCTCTCTCTCTCTTGCACTCTTTGACATACTTGTGAGCACTTGGAGCTAAGAAACTCCCCTCCCACTCATCTCTCTTGCTTCTTTGCATACTCAAAGTGAGATTGAGTGATCCAAGTGCATTTGCATTGTGTGATTGCATCTACTTGGCACTTGGTGGTTGATTTGCTACAGGATTCTTGTTTCTCTTGGTGGTTGCCTCCACCTAGACGGCTTTGAGCAGCTTGGAGGCATTGGAAAGAGTTGGTGATTGTTCTTAGCCACCTCCGGTGATTGTGAGGGGTTTGTGCCTACCTCGGCGAAGCGCCAAAGGCAACGTTAGTAAATTGCTCGTGTCATTGCAACCTCTTGCCATTTGGTAGGCTCTTGTGGCGCCCTTTGAGAGGCTCAGTGTGTGACCGATTAGCCACCGAACCACGTGGTGAAGAGAGACACAATGGGGACTAGCGTGCCGGTAAGCACGTAAACCTCAGGATAAATCTTCGTGTCATCATTCTTATTTTGATTAATCAATCCCGGTGGTTGTGTATTGTGGAATTCATCTCTTGATCACATTGATTGGTTGGCTCAATACTTCGCCCTCGGTGATATCCTCCTAACTCTCTCTTGTATTAATTTCTTAGTTACCTTGCTAGCTTGTTAGTGTAGCTCTTAGCTTGTGTAGCTAGTTAGCTTTAGTTGTAGCTAAGTTGTGCGGTTTGACTTGTGCGGTTGAGTGCAAATACTAGAATTGTGAATTGGATAGGTGGCTTGCAAACACCCCATAGGCTAAGCAAAACTCGCATCTCGCTATTTGTTATATTGATAAACTTGTTTAGCTTGTCTTTGTAGATATTTTTAAAAGGCCATTCACCCCCATCTAGCCATCAAGACCTTTCATCTGGGCCATGTGGTAGATCGCGGGTGTGACATTCCTATTGAGTCCTTTGTAATCCACTCCTCGAGTATAGAACTTAGTAGAACATGGTTACAGGGAAGAGATCATTACTCTGTTCTTGACTTTTCTCTCAGTAATGTTCCTTATTCATAGATGACATGTTGATTGTATCATAGATGATTGTGTATAGCTAGATTGATTAATAGACTGATTGAATAAGAAATACTTATGATTTACATCTCTAAATTAATCTCCATGACCACTTGACTTGAATAATGTTAACTCCCTCTTGTCTCTAGAATACCCATGATTATCATTTGCCATTTATCTTATTTGTCTTACCCCTTTTATGACAAGTGATTAGTTGTTTTGATATTTATTATTGAGTAAGTGCAAATGATTATCTCTACTACCATTGTAACTATTTATATAGTCCCATTTTGATTTTCCTTTCCTTGGTAAAATTATAAATAACAATACTTAGGAAAACCTGGGTGAAATGCTACAATGGGTGTATTTATCTATGCACTTGCGGATATATACTATAATATCTTTATTTAGTCAAATGGAATAAGTATAATACAACCACACTCTTGGTGACAATGCTATTAATGTTGGACGACAGCAGGCGTACCCTCATATTATCTGCTACTTGCTTAATGAGAATTATCTAGATTGGTAATGGAAGGAGTACCAAGCGATAGAAAATGTGCTTTAGACCTACCATCCAGTGTTGAGTGGCGATCGATGTTGTGGACAGCGTGCCCTCAAAGCTGCTTAGGAGCAGTTCTTAGCGGAGGAAATAGAGACACACGAAGAAGAGGATGCAACCCTAGAGTAGGCAGAGCATGAGGCTAGACTAGTGTTGATAGTAATTAACCATCAATTTTATAAGACAACAAGAGTCAAAAGAAGGGTTAAAATGAGCTTCACCATAGACTTAGGGGTTTAAAACTAATAATTTCCATGAGTTTTGGTGAATGTCTATTTCTATAGGGGGTTATCATGAAAAGATCAAAGGAGACCCACATGTCAGATTTACATAGAGAGAAATCAACCCTACTATGAAAAAGAATAATCTAGAAGACTCGAGAAGGCACCCCCTCGAAGGGGAGGGCCATTTGGGCTGACAGGTGGGGTGCCCGCCCCCACCTCATGGGCGGCCGCCTAGGCCACGGAGCCAATCAGGTGTAACCTCGTGGATCCTGCCTCCACCGCCTTTGAGGATAAATAAAAATCATAGATCAAGGTTGGTTTGATCCAAGGGCTGTGGTGCTTCCTACAGGGCTATACAAGCAAGGCCCCTGACCCTAGGAGAAACCTTGGAATTCATTAGCAATTCATTAGTAGAGGGAGCCATCAGCAGAGCTAGGGTTTAGAGAGTTTCTCTCCACCAGAGAATTAGAATAGCTACTCCAATTCTTCAAGTTCTATATAGGTTTAGACTAGATAGAGGAAGAGTCGGGCGACTTGTGCTCGGGATTCGGATCTTCGTCATCAAAGTATTGGTATTATTTTGTATCTTTGCTCAATGACTTTATTCTAATATCATTATGTTTCTATTTATTATGTTCCTAGTTTGCTCTAGTAGTACATTTAATATGGTTATGATCGATAATGAGTTTATGTATATGTTTGCAAAGCGCTTAGCTCGCTTCGCGAGGGGGTTAAGTGGTAGATCACATGTAAGCGTGGTGCTTAGATGCTATTTACCTGCAAATGCACCCTATTGGCCGGGTCGTGTGGTAGTTCATGGAAGTGACAGTTCTATTGAGTCTTATATAGTCCACCCCCCATTGATAGGACAAGCAGAAACAACGTTACATAGGAACTCATGCTATGTTCTGACTTTCTTCAGTAATATTCCTTATATATAGATGAAGAGTCTTTTATGCTATATATGATGGTGTGTTTGCTAGAGTAGATGAATGACTTAGTAGATTAGAACCTACCTAGAATTCAATCTCTTGAACTAATCAGACGTCAACCTACCATTATGATGGGTAGTCTATCTCTAATCTCTACGTGATTTATCCCTATGTTTTATAATTCATTTATACTTATTTATCATAGTTTATCCCCTACCAAAGTAAGTAACTGTGTGATTGATTTCTCATAAGTAGTCTTATTTTGCAAATACATCCCTTTAGGTTTAAGTCCTTAGTTCTTTCCCTTGAGCTAAATATAAATTAACGATACCTGGAATATTTCCCGGTGAAGTGCTACGATGGTATTTTATCTGTACGCTTGCGGATCCCATTTTTATTCTAAGAGGAGAAGTTCTATACCAACACTTTTGGCGCCATGATAGGGATGACAACTTAGCTTAAGTGGTGTTAGAAGTGTCAACAACTAGGCGGACCGATGAATGTAGAAGAGGTGATTGGTGCAGATAAATCGATTGATTCAGAATCAGATGACAGCGAGTACCTCCCTATGCCACCACGTCGTGCACATGACGATGAGGCCTTAGTGTCTATGTTTAGCATTGATGATAGCGACATCAAGCCACATGTTACAGCATCCTCTGCCCCTCCTCAGATGACTCCAACAGCTGTTCAGTACCAATCAGAGCTTACTCAGATACTTAGAGTGTTGACTAAGTCCAATCAGAGTATGGAATGGGCCATACAGGATCAGGCGGCCGAGTCGAGATAGAATTGAGATATTCTTATCATGATGCAAGAGCAGATGAAGCAGCAATCATAGGTTCTTTCTCAAGCCCTAGCAAATCATCAGGCACATGTGGCTAATATGTACATAATGTTTAGTGTCTGCTTTAATCAGCTTTATAGTGCCACAAGAATTTCACCCCCTAATTTTCAAGTCCTTGCCCTACCTCAGGGTCAGTCTCAGGCTATGTTGCTAGCTAGCTAGGGGATCGGTGGTTTCCTGCCTGTACCACTCCAGATAGGTCTACTAGCATGGCCAATTGCTCTAGCTCTTAGTCCAGCCGCCCTTGTATATACCGAGTCATCACCAAGGACGGTGCATGAGCAGAGTACAGTGAGGACAACCATGGAGTTAGGTATATATACTCTCGAAGCTCCTGAGGCTCTAGCGGTGACTTTCACTACCACTACAGAGACTATTGTTCCTCCTACAGGTGAGACCAAATTTATAGTTATAGTGTTACCATTTGTGTTTTCAAATATATATATTATGAAAATATATTGTCTAATAGATTTAATGGCAAATATTTTGTATCATAAATGTTAAACTATTGTTGCCCCTACAAGTTAGACGACCGACAAGGTTCATGATGACAATGATGCCAATCTCGGAGAGAACATCATCATCCCTCCTATGCCTTCTTTGGCATCATCTCCTCCTACAAGTGAGACTATTGTTGCTCCTTCAGATGAGATGACTGACAAGGTTCATGATGCTAGCAACGCTAGTCTCATAGAGAACATCACCACACTCCTAGGCCATCTTCAGCAGTATGTGCTACAGGTGAGACTATTTCGTATCAAATGTGCAATTAAGGGATTCATGTCTGTCAATATTGCTCAAGATTGACCAAATTTATAGTTCATAGTGTTACTATTTATGTTTACAATTGAATTTATTATCAAGATATATTATTTATTTGTTCATTTAATGGTAATTATTTTATATCATAAATGTTAAAGTATTGTTGCTCCTTTAGATGGGATTACTGACAAGGTTCATGATGCCGGTGACACCAGTGTCATAGAGAACATCACCGACACTCCTAGGCCTTCTTCGATAGTAGGTGCTACAGGTGAGACTATTTCGTATCAAATATGCAATATGGGATTCGTGTCAGTCAAAATTGCTCAATATTGACCAAATTTATAGTTCATAGTGTTACTATTATGTTTGCAATGAATTTATTATCATCATATATTATTTGATTAATTTAATGGTAAATATTTTGTTTCATAAATGTTAAACTATTGTTGCTCCTTCAGGTGAGACTACCCACGAGGTTGTCACACCCGGTTTTAAGGACAAAACCAGACATACACTATATGTGAAATAAAGACGACAAATCTCACATATAGCCACAGATAAGTGTAATATCAAAAGACAAATGCTTAATATACATAACTCAATAGTATAAAGTATACCTTAGAGAATAACACAGCGGAAAGACAACTCCGAACACCGGGTGCAACCTTCACTCCAGGATCAAACTAACTGGTTGATCACAAGCCTAACAATTCCAGAATCTAGAAATCTGGTACCCTTCCTGAGATGTGGGGAAATAGCAAGAGTGAGTCCATGTCGAACTCAGCAAATATATCATGGGGTTCATGTGGCTCAAAAAGTTTGACACGAGTTTACTGCAATAGCTTTTAGTGAGTCATCTCTTTAACAATTGAGTAGCAACAAGTTTACCAAAATCCCAAATAACCTCATGATCATGTAAACGAGAATAATGTATAGCAAGAAACAATAATCATTAGTGAGCATCAATATCATCAGTATTATCATTATCATCAGTGTTCATCATTTATTCTGTAAGGGTCCAAGGCCACTCGTGACCGTGAGCACGGCTGTTATAACAGTTTTACACTCTGCAGAGGTTGTACACTTTCACTGTGAGTCGTGATTTACCCTTTCGCCCGAGGTAGCTAATCTCTTGACCCACTTCCAAGGAAGGTCGGCAGGGTTCACTATGAAGTCTTTCAAAGGTTCGTCTAACAAGTTAGGGCCATTAGATTCACTCGGCAAACAGATGTAGAGCCCCCCTTCCAAATGGCACAATAACGCGCAGCCTATACACATAAGGACAGAGGCCACACTATACCCGATTCGTCAAGCCGTTCTTACGCCATGAAGGTTACCACTAACAAGCTAGAAAAGGTCCTCATACTTGACTAAAGCCAGAGCCATATAGCCCTCACAGTTGTACTGTAAGTCCCGGATATTCGCTTACAGATAAGTCCTTAAGGAGAGAAACTAGAGCACCAAAAATACCCCATGCTCTAGCCCCCTTGAGCCATGTTGCTATAAAGCATCTTTTAAACGTTTATTGCATATACCATTAGTCAAGTTACAGATCATGGTTATTTATCTTGAGCACTAGCATAAATACTACCCAATGCAATGTCCCATAGGTGTCAAGGTACAAGATACAAAAACTAGGATATCCTTAGTGGTAACAAGATAGACACAT
Source organism: Saccharum hybrid cultivar R570 (assembly GCA_038087645.1). Lineage (NCBI taxonomy): Eukaryota > Viridiplantae > Streptophyta > Magnoliopsida > Poales > Poaceae > Saccharum > Saccharum hybrid cultivar. The sequence goes on from JAQSUU010000667.1 coordinate 10,452,725, forward strand.
GCACATGAATTAAGTATATTAAAGGTGAATAGGAAACAAGGATAATCCCATGCTATACTTGCCTTAAACACCGATCCTTCGGTAAGCTTTAATCTTCAACGTTCTTCTTCTTCCTCTTCTTGATAACCACGTATATCTCACCGACTGGACGAAATCAATAAATCACCACACACGTATCGAGCAATCATACACGAAGCAAACAATGAATAATAATTAGAACAGTACACCAAACATATGAAACAACGGGTGAAAAGATTTTAAAGAGTTTCTACGCATTGCTATGAACACACAGGCTAGGCGCGAAAAGCACTCTAATCGGGGCTACGGTGAAAGAAACGACTACCAAAAGATTTTGTTGTATAAAACGGAAAAATTATAGGTCTCATTTGTTTTAACTATATAAAATCATATATATAGGATAAAATACTCTTTATAGACATTCAAAAGTGACTTAGGCTAAATTACATTTAAAGGAGAAATCAATAATATTTTATTCATAAATCTAGTTGCGCAGTTATTAATCAAATTAGATCTAAACTATGAAATTTCAGAGATTTTGATAAAGAAAACATTAATACTAGTACATAGTTCATATTGTTATAAATCTATTGAAATTTGAACGGACTAATTCGGAATTAAAACAAATAAATTATGTATTAAACGAGATTTTCTTTATTAAAGTAATAGATTAAATCTCACATCGGAACTTAAAGATAGAAAACCTAACCAACAGTAATACTAACAGTATAACAAGTTTATAAAACTCTTCTACACATTACTATGATCACATAGACATAAAGATCACGAAATTTGGATTTAAAACGTAAAAGTTATGAGTTTTCTAAGATTTCCTATAGATAAATAATTACTTTAATATAAACTCGAAAATAAATTATCTCAAACCTACTGTACAGTTCTATCATCATGTAGAGCTCGCAAATACGAATCTAACGCAATTTGAATGGATCAAATCGGAGTTAAAACGGATAATTTATGACTAAAACAAACTCAGTGGCAAAACTGTAAATATTAGAAAGCGTATTTTTCAATTACCGAAACGAATTACGTTTTCAATAAATCAAAACGTATTTTCTGGTTTACGCTTTGGATCGCGGGTTTACAACTTAAATCTTACAGGGTCTCTTTAGCAAATGTTACAGCCGAACGGGTATCTTCTAATATCAGCCGTTGGATTCAAAATCAACGATCCAGATTGGATCGGGGAGGAGGCCGGCGGCGCTCCGGCCGGACTCCGGCCGTCGGTGAGCTTCCCGCGGCGGTGCCATGGCCGGAGATGGCTTCCTCGCTCTACAGAGCACGAGCTTACGAACGGAAAACACAGGGAGAGAGAGAATGGCATGGCGAGCTCACCCCGCGCGAAGATGGGACCGGAGGATGACCGGAAGGCGGCGGCTAGCTCGCGGTGGCGGACGGTGGAGGCGGAGCTTCGGGCGTAGCCACCACGGGACGATAGAGGCTGCGATTTGTAGTCCAATGTGAAGCGGAGGGAGGCGGCACCCCGTTTTTATAGCCCGAAGGCGGTTCTAAGAAAGGAAGGAGGGAGATTTGGCGGCGGATTTGGTCGGTGGAGTTTTTGGAAAGCTTCGTGCCGGCAGCTTGGGGAAGGGGACGCGACTGACGCGTGGGCCCATGACGTCAGCGGCTGGAAGGAGAGGGGAAGGCACGCGCGATACTGGGCCGGCGGCTGCGGCTGGGCTCGGCCCATGCTGGAGAAGGCGGGCGCGGGGAGGTAAGCGGGCCGCGGCAAGGCAGGCTGAGACGGGCCAAAATCCGGAATAAGCCGACTTTTCTTTTCTTTTTCTTTTTCCAATTTTTCAAAGCAAATTTTTAAAAGATTTTCAAATCCAAATTTGAATTTAAATCAACCACTCATCTCAAAAATTTAAATGCAACAGCATGAGTGCACAAACATGTTTCTACTCTTATATTTGATTTTAAATTTATAAAAATTATTCTTATTCTAAATTTGCATGCTTCACAAAAATAAATATAAAAATCATATTTTTCCTATTTTTCTTCTTTTCAAATTTTTAGGGTGTTACAATTCTACCCCCCTTAAAATGAATCTCGTCCCGAGATTTGGAAGATGATGACAAAAGAGATAATGACACTTTGTCTTTATTTGATCTTCATTTTCTAAATTACATCTTTCGCTCAGAGTCATTTGACAATTTCTCATATCCTGACTGACTAATCTGCCTAAACATGATCATCTCTCCTATTGAGCTCCTCCAATGTTATTTGTTCCTCTGCTATGACTTCAGTAAACTCATGGTCCACTTTGCTATCCTTGGTGTACCTATCTTCTAATTGATCATTCTCATCTCCCTCAGGTAAAAGTCGACCACCTTGATACTCAATTCTTTTCCTTGACAGTGTTGTTAAGAGCATTGTGCACCGAGTACCATGAATCACTCCTTTGTGTGCACAGAGCCATCCATTACCAAGAACCACGCGAATTTTAAGTGATTCCAACACAATGAGTGTTGCGGTGAAGTTTTCTTTGTTTATGACAAGACTGACATTCGGGCATATCTGATCTGCCTGCATTTCTCCCACTGGGGTTTGAACTAGCAAAGGCCTCCTCATTGGACACTTCACCATCTTGCACGTCTCTACCATGTCGGCGGAAATGAAAGAATGCGAAGCACTAGGGTCAAATAAAGCAAAAACTTGTACTGAGCTTACTTGAATATAACCTACTACTACTTTGGTAACTCCATGAATTTTATTCATATCCACATTGCTCAGTCTTCCATTGACATAGTTTTGCTGCGCTTTGCTTCCTTGAGCAGGCTTCTTATGGGCTTTTTTTTTCGCTTTCGTTGTTGTGGATTCTGACTTAGTTCACTCCCAACTTGCTCTTCAACATTGTTGTTTTGATAGTGCTCGGCTTCATCATACCCATAACATCCTTCAATGGCAGAAGCATCAATCTTTTCCCACATATTAGTGCGAGACGTCATATAGGGCTCCTGAGTCATGAGACACTACACTTCCTGTCATCAAGTGACCAACATCAGCAACACGAGCAAGTATAGATGATCATAATCATGAACTATCTAAAAGGACAACTCTTGTCTCCATGGATCCAAAATTATCAACCTTGTTCACAGAACATTTTTGCTCAAGAGTGTCAACTCAATCATGGAGACTAACCAATACTTCCAACTAAAGAGTTCAATCTTAATAATCCTTCTTTACATTGGCTACCCCCCTTAAAATAAGGGACACCAAATAGGGTAGCTTGAACCCTTCTTCTAGATGAGCTAAAAAGTGTTCTGACATCCCAATGATACTCCTGTGTATGGGTAAGAACAAGAAATCTGAAATTTCGCACGAACAGAAAAATCAGCAGTGCAGTAAAATAGTTGTAACTCTCATTCTGTTAATCCAATGAAGCTGTAGTTTACACCGATGGAAATCTTATAAAATTCTCTGCAACTTGCTTATAGAACACACTTCCAGATTTTGTAGTTAACTTGGTCGAAAACAGTACTTATCAGAAACTGTTCCAGGTTTATGACAGCACATATACATTGCTTTATGCTTTTTGTATCTCCCAAACCAAAACAACTATGAGGGTAGTTCTTGCATTTAGAGAGAGACGTTGAAGTCCACTCTTGTCCAGAATTTTCTCATGATTTTTGGTTATCCAAGAACAGAGATATAAGTTGATAAAGACAGGCTGCTCCGAAAGACAAGATATAGAAAGCAGGAGATAACCAAAACCCAGCTATTTATTTCATTAATCCTTATACCTTATACATATAAACTAAATGAAATCATGGTCAAAGCCCACGAGATCATTCCACTCATTACAAAATTCCAACTCAAGCATAAACATAAGCACAAAGCAACTAAACACTTAAATGTTCATTAGCCACACATTAAGATGACTCAACTTGGCTACTAATGGTTTTATTACACGGGACATAACTCCTATTCCTTAAACATGGTGTGATTGTAGCAGTATCCAAAGTAGATAACGTCTCTTACATTCCTTATTGCTTTATATGGACATCTGAATCTCTGCATCTCTCTTTACCATTCTTATAACTCATACCTTAAGATGGGTCAACCTGGTATCCCTCAGGTGTAGATTTAATACCCTCATACTCAATCCTTTCTCCTGAAAGTGTAGTTAGAAACACTGAACATTGGGCATACTCAATCACTCCTTTACAAGTAGATAACCAGTCCATTCCAAGGATAACATCAATGTCCCTTAATTCCAAAACAATGAGGTTTACCTTAAAATTTACCCCCTTTATGTCCAGACTAACTTTTGGGCATACGCGGTCTACCTTTATTTCACCTCTTGGAGTTTCAACCATAACTGTTTTTCCCCTTGGAAGCATAAGTATGTTATGATCTTTTACATATTGTCTAGATATGAACGAATGTGAGACACTGGGGTCAAACAAAACCTTGGCATTTCCTGAACTTACTGGAATTGATCCAAACACGACCTCCTTAGCTCCAGGAATGGTGGAAATATCCACATGTTTCAACTTTCCATGGATGTAATTTCTCTTTAATTTATTTCCCTGCACATGCTCCTTTTGGACATCCTGTCCTGGGTCTCGCTATTGTTGATTCTTTTGTGGGCAAGATTTGATATAATGTCCTTCCTGCTGGCAATGATAACACTTTCTCTTAGCTGGATCTTTTGTGATGTCATACTCTACGGAACTGTTGTTTGGTATGCTGCTATCTTGCTGGCCATAAAAGTTCACCTTCGTCCCTTTGGCTTGTTTCTTAGCTTGTTTGACCTTTCGGGGTTGATACTCCTTATAGGTAATTGTCCACCCATCTATGACTACTTCATGGGGAGTAGTTTTAGCGGAAGGGGCTTCTAACTCTTCAGGGTTTGGATTTGTTTGACAGGGGATTAGGGCTGCATGTGACAATGTAGTAGAACTCGCTTGCTCATTGCTTTCCACTAGTGGTTCTAATGAGATTGCCTTTCTCTTCTTGTCCATGTTGTTCTCAAAATTTGGATCCACCTTGATTTTCCCCTTATTAGACTCATTTCGAAGACAGGGAAAACTATAATGCTTACAGCAGTGACATTGTTCCTGCTCTCCAAATGCCTTATTATCAACATCTTTATTGGATTTCATATTCTTCCAAACTTCTGCTACTTGTATCTTCTCTGACCCCTTGGATATGTTGGCTTGACCTTGAGATAAGCATCGTTGAGAATTCCCATGTTGAGCCATTTCTTCTAGTAATTGGTTTTGCATTGCTAATGGTTTCTTGTCAAAAGTGAGCAAGAGCGACACAATTCAGTCCTCTTAACCTCTGAAATCCATAGTCTTCTCGTCACGAACCGTCTAATAGACAAGGAGAAAAGGTTCAAAATAGAGACAAGGTTTTTATAACAGAACGGGGATAGAATTAAGCATAACTTTGAGAAAATAACAAAGTTAAAGAGAAGCAAGAAATAGGCAACAATGAGAACATGCCAAACGTCCAGTTCTAACTAGGCTTGCGTCCTACAGTCAGCATTGCTTTGATACCAATCTGTCACACCCGGTTTTAAGGACAAAACCAGACATACACTATATGTGAAATAAAGACGACAAATCTCACATATAGCCACAGATAAGTGTAATATCAAAAGACAAATGCTTAATATACATAACTCAATAGTATAAAGTATACCTTAGAGAATAACACAGCGGAAAGACAACTCCGAACACCGGGTGCAACCTTCACTCCAGGATCAAACTAACTGGTTGATCACAAGCCTAACAATTCCAGAATCTAGAAATCTGGTACCCTTCCTGAGATGTGGGGAAATAGCAAGAGTGAGTCCATGTCGAACTCAGCAAATATATCATGGGGTTCATGCGGCTCAAAAAGTTTGACACGGGTTTACTGCAATAGCTTTTAGTGAGTCATCTCTTTAACAATTGAGTAGCAACAAGTTTACCAAAATCCCAAATAACCTCATGATCATGTAAACGAGAATAATGTATAGCAAGAAACAATAATCATTAGTGAGCATCAATATCATCAGTATTATCATTATCATCAGTGTTCATCATTTATTCTGTAAGGGTCCAAGGCCACTCGTGACCGTGAGCACGGCTGTTATAACAGTTTTACACTCTGCAGAGGTTGTACACTTTCACTGTGAGTCGTGATTTACCCTTTCGCCCGAGGTAGCTAATCTCTTGACCCACTTCCAAGGAAGGTCGACAGGGTTCACTATGAAGTCTTTCAAAGGTTCGTCTAACAAGTTAGGGCCATTAGATTCACTCGGCAAACAGATGTAGAGCCCCCCTTCCAAATGGCACAATAACGCGCAGCCTATACACATAAGGACAGAGGCCGCACTATACCCGATTCGTCAAGCCGTTCTTACGCCATGAAGGTTACCACTAACAAGCTAGAAAAGGTCCTCATACTTGACTAAAGCCAGAGCCATATAGCCCTCACAGTTGTACTGTAAGTCCCGGATATTCGCTTACAGATAAGTCCTTAAGGAGAGAAACTAGAGCACCAAAAATACCCCATGCTCTAGCCCCCTTGAGCCATGTTGCTATAAAGCATCTTTTAAACGTTTATTGCATATACCATTAGTCAAGTTACAGATCATGGTTATTTATCTTGAGCACTAGCATAAATACTACCCAATGCAATGTCCCATAGGTGTCAAGGTACAAGATACAAAAACTAGGATATCCTTAGTGGTAACAAGATAGACACATGCACATGAATTAAGTATATTAAAGGTGAATAGGAAACAAGGATAATCCCATGCTATACTTGCCTTAAACACCGATCCTTCGGTAAGCTTTAATCTTCAACGTTCTTCTTCTTCCTCTTCTTGATAACCACGTATATCTCACCGACTGGACGAAATCAATAAATCACCACACACGTATCGAGCAATCATACACGAAGCAAACAATGAATAATAATTAGAACAGTACACCAAACATATGAAACAACGGGTGAAAAGATTTTAAAGAGGTTCTACGCATTGCTATGAACACACAGGCTAGGCGCGAAAAGCACTCTAATCGGGGCTACGGTGAAAGAAACGACTACCAAAAGATTTTGTTGTATAAAACAGAAAAATTATAGGTCTCATTTGTTTTAACTATATAAAATCATATATATAGGATAAAATACTCTTTATAGACATTCAAAAGTGACTTAGGCTAAATTACATTTAAAGGAGAAATCAATAATATTTTATTCATAAATCTAGTTGCGCAGTTATTAATCAAATTAGATCTAAACTATGAAATTTCAGAGATTTTGATAAAGAAAACATTAATACTAGTACATAGTTCATATTGTTATAAATCTATTGAAATTTGAACGGACTAATTCGGAATTAAAACAAATAAATTATGTATTAAACGAGATTTTCTTTATTAAAGTAATAGATTAAATCTCACATCGGAACTTAAAGATAGAAAACCTAACCAACAGTAATACTAACAGTATAACAAGTTTATAAAACTCTTCTACACATTACTACGATCACATAGACATAAAGATCACGAAATTTGGATTTAAAACGTAAAAGTTATGAGTTTTCTAAGATTTCCTATAGATAAATAATTACTTTAATATAAACTCGAAAATAAATTATCTCAAACCTACTGTACAGTTCTATCATCATGTAGAGCTCGCAAATACGAATCTAACGCAATTTGAATGGATCAAATCGGAGTTAAAACGGATAATTTATGACTAAAACAAACTCAGTGGCAAAACTGTAAATATCAGAAAGCGTATTTTTCAATTACCGAAACGAATTACGTTTTCAATAAATCAAAATGTATTTTCTGGTTTACGCTTTGGATCGCGGGTTTACAACTTAAATCTTACAGGGTCTCTTTAGCAAATGTTACAGCCGAACGGGTATCTTCTAATATCAGCCGTTGGATTCAAAATCAACGATCCAGATTGGATCGGGGAGGAGGCCGGCGGCGCTCCGGCCGGACTCCGGCCGTCGGTGAGCCTCCCGCGGCGGTGCCATGGCCGGAGATGGCTTCCTCGCTCTACAGAGCACGAGCTTACGAACGGAAAACACAGGGAGAGAGAGAATGGCATGGCGAGCTCACCCCGCGCGAAGATGGGACCGGAGGATGACCGGAAGGCGGCGGCTAGCTCGCGGTGGCGGACGGTGGAGGCAGAGCTTCGGGCGTAGCCACCACGGGACGATAGAGGCTGCGATTTGTAGTCCAATGTGAAGCGGAGGGAGGCGGCACCCCGTTTTTATAGCCCGAAGGCGGTTCTAAGAAAGGAAGGAGGGAGATTTGGCGGCGGATTTGGTCGGTGGAGTTTTTGGAAAGCTTCGTGCCGGCAGCTTGGGGAAGGGGACGCGACTGACGCGTGGGCCCGTGATGTCAGTGGCTGGAAGGAGAGGGGAAGGCGCGCGCGATACTGGGCCGGCGGCTGCGGCTGGGCTCAGCCCATGCGGGAGAAGGCGGGCGCGGGGAGGTAAGCGGGCCGCGGCAAGGCAGGCTGAGACGGGCCGAAATCCGGAATAAGCCGACTTTTCTTTTCTTTTTCTTTTTCCAATTTTTCAAAGCAAATTTTCAAAAGATTTTCAAATCCAAATTTGAATTTAAATCAACCACTCATCTCAAAAATTTAAATGCAACAGCATGAGTGCACAAACATGTTTCTACTCTTATATTTGATTTTAAATTTATAAAAATTATTCGTATTCTAAATTTGCATGCTTCACAAAAATAAATATAAAAATCATATTTTTCCTATTTTTCTTCTTTTCAAATTTTTAGGGTGTTACAGAGGTTCACGATGTCGTCGACGCCAATGTCAAAGAGAACATCACTGACCCTCCTATTCCTTCATCGGCCATAGGTGCTTTGGATGGTCCCTTGGATGCGCAGTGACCATAAATAGATATGAGATGACGCGAGAGTTAGGGGGTGAGATGGAAGTACAGATGCTAAGATAACTTTTGATGAGGAAGACTTGTTATTTGTGGCATAGAGATGGAAGTACTTGATATTTGGCTTCTACTTATGAGAACCATTATGTATGACTATTTATGGATCGACTATCACCTTTTTGTTCTTGCTAGTTGTGCTTGTTGCAAGTAACATATGATCACATTTGGGTTCATCAATGTAGTCTTTGTAACAATCTGTCTTGTCAATACACACTTCATCACCAAACATGTTTTGTGCCTAACAATCTTTTCTGCCACAATAAGACAGTCTGGCCATGAAATATTTAAGATGGCTAGACAATTCCTAAGCAGTAGTCTAACTTTTCATGCCAAGGATAGGACAGTCTGACCCCCTTAGAAATGATAAGGTTGGACTATAGTAGTATTGTCCGGGAAGCCCTATGTCTCCTACAAGAAATATCAAGAGCCAAGGGACACTCATTGCCACTAGAGTGTACAATTTGTGTGTCTATAGATCTTATACAAATAGGAATACCACCCAAGCACTATGGTGTGCCCTATAACCTTATCGAGTTTGTCATTACTAGCACATGACTTCATGTTATAGGGGAACATTCTGACCACGGTATGTACAAGCACGTACACTACTATGGCATTGTAGACCATAGACTCAGTCTTATGCACCCATAGCATGATCCTACATGAACTCCCTCCCCACTACACGTTCTAATACTCTCCGTCACATGACTACTTCTTCAAAATCATGCCCACTATATGGTCAAACGCTTTCCATCTCCATAGCCCTATTTCTCTATAAGTATTATCTACCTAAACCATGGCTACTATTTGTGCTACTCAATATTTCACAAGATTGATCAACCATTTATGTTTCCAAATAAATTTATTATTAAAATATATTGTGCGATTCATTTAATGGTAACTACCTTGTACATTTATGTTTCCAAATAAATATACTATGAACATATATCATATGATTAAATTGATGGTAACACTACCTCGTATAAATGTTAGTAGCCTTTCATGTATGTTTGCTCATAGTTCAAAGCATTTGACATTTTAATAAATCGAGAGTTGCATTGATTATGGGGCAGCGAGAGTTTTGTGTGTTCACATGTTTGGTGACTAAACATTCATGGAAAAAGGTGTGTAGGTATTGGTTTTCGTCCTAATAGTACAACGTAACAAGTTTAACCATAGACCAACCAACCACGATCGACTAATAGTTGCCGAACTCATTATGCCCATGGTAGGATAGTTCGACAACCTTATAAATGACAAGGCCGGACTATCATAGTTTTGTCCGGCCAGCCCTATGTCTCGCACATGAAATATCAAGAGCCAAGGGACACTCGCTGCCACTAGAGTGTACAATTATGTGTCTATAGATCTTATACAAATAGGAATACCACCCAAGGCACTATGGTGTGCCCCGAACCTTATCGAGTTTGTCGTTACTAGCACACAACTTCATGTTAGAGGGGAACATTCTGAGCACGATATGTACAAGCACGTACACTGCTATGGCACTTGGACCATAGACTCAGTCTTATGCACCCATAGCATGATCCTGTAGAACTCCCTCCCCACTACGCGTTCCAATACTCTCCGTCACATGACTACTTCTTTAAAATCACGCCCACTATACGGTCAAACGCTTTCCATCTCCATAGCCCTGTTTCTCTATAAGTATTGTCTACCTAAACCATGGCTACTATTCATGCTACTCAATATTTCTCAAGATTGATCAACCATTTATGTTTCCAAATAAATTTATTATGAAAATATGTTATGTGATTCATTTAATGGTAACTACCTTGTACATTTATGTTTCCAAATAAATATATTATGAACATATATCATATGATTAAATTGATGGTAACACTACCTCATATCATAAATGTTAGTAGCCTTCCATGTATGTTTGCTCATAGTTCAAAGCATTTGATATTTTAATAAATCGAGAGTTGCATTGATTATGGGGCGGCGAGAGTTTTATGTGTTCGCGTGTTTGGTGACTAAACATTCATGGAAAAAGGTGTGTAGGTATTGGTTTTGATCCTAATAGTACAAAGTAACAAGTTTAGCCATAGACCAATGTTGGCATTTCTTAGCAACACTCTTATGAAGTTGTCATCCCCAACATAATGTCAGAAATGCTTCGTTGGTAAATTATGAATGCCACTTGTAAACGCTGAGAAAATAATATGAAAGTTAAGTATCTGCAAGCACACAGATAAATTACCATTATAGCATTTCACCTGGGAGTATACCGAGTATCATTATTTTATATTTAATCCTCAAGGAAGAGCTATAGGGTTGAGTTGACATAGAGATATTGACTAATATGTATACTTATGATCTAAACCACTCTTATACTTTAGCAGTGGTAAGTCAAGTGATAAATAAATAAAAGGTAACAAAGGTATTCCGGAGATAGAAACAGAGACTCACAATTGTAGTATGACTAAGCTCGAGATTCGGTAAGAGCAAAAGATTCCTATGTCATTCCTAATTACTAAGTCTTTTGTACACTCAAGCATATATACTATCATCTATAGTATAACTAACTTTGGATCTATGCATAAGGAATAATACTTAGGGAAGTTTGATAATAGAGCTTTCTCTTCCTTCGTAACTGAGGTTCTACTTCTTCTACAAACAAGGAGTGGACTACAAAGGACTCAATGGGAGTGTCACATCCGCGATCTACCACATGACCCGGCATATAGAGTGCATCTGCAGGCTAACAATATCTAAGCACCATGCTTACATAGTGTCGACCACTTAACTCACTCAAGTACTGAATTAAGCGCTTTGCGAACATATGCATATATTCATCATCAATCATAACTATATCAAGCAATAAACTAGAGTAAACTAGGAACATAATAAATAGCAACATAATATTGAAGTAGCACAAAGTCATAAAAATAAAGAGATAATGGCTAATACCAGTCTCCAGACAGCAAATCCAAAATCCTGAGCAGTAGCCCAAACTCTACTTGAACCTTGCTAGAAAGTCTATACTTAGAACTTGAAGAACTAGAGTTCTCTCTAATCTCTGCAAACCCTAATTTCTTGTCTACTCTTGACTTATGGCAGATGTAGAGGCCTCCTCTAGGGGGGAGGCATGTCCCGGTTATATAGCCTTGGGGTGCAACGTGAGCCCTTGGATTAAACTAACTTGAAGGACGGCGTGGATGCAATCCTAGGAGGCGGTGGAGGAAGCTTCTGAAAGCTAATAGGCAGGGGCCACCATGATATACTGGGTGGCACCATGGCAGGGCCGACTGGCCTCACCTGGAAGCCTCTCGGGGTCTTCCGTGGTGTGGTGTCTTCTGGTGCCCTCTGGAACCTTTTGGAGTAGTTTTCATCACGGTTAGGTTTGGTTCTTTTTGACGTTTTAATTCCCTTGCCGGTTTTCTGGAATAACCCTGCTAAAAATATGGATTCACCAAAACTCGTGGAAATTATCAGTTTAAACCCCTAAATTTCTATTGGTGATCCATTTTAAGCATTTTTTCATGTTAAATTTATGGTTTGTGATGAATGATAACTACCGTCAACAAGCTCCCCCAAGCTAAACATTTGCTAGTCCCTGAGCAAAGCTAATCTTAATGATGGATCAGGAGTTAGAGATTTGGAAAACATTGATACAACTCCTCAAAAGTACACATGCATTCAATAAAAAGTCTCCTCTGGATTGAAGTTCATTGATTTGACTTTCAAACTTACCCATATCACCTTCAATCGTGGGGCTTTTGAGCTTTCACTTATATCTTGAGCAATTGAAAGATAGAACAATCATGTCAAGCACTAAGTCTTGAGTTCTTTGCTCAACCATAGTTCTGGAGTTTTTATAAGTTTAAAATAACACCCAGAGATTCATTGTATGACACTCTCAAGTCTCTCATGTATGTGGTATTTGTAGATCCTCACCAAGGCAATGAATGATGTTATGTCTTCTTCTTGCACTAAGGCTTATGTGGAGCTCATAGGAATGGATAAGTGCACCAAAGAGCATACTTGCAATACATATATTGTAAAGTCAAACCTCGAATCCAAAGAGAGTTGAGTCATACAATCAAATCAAGATGTGCATGTGTGTGGAGTGATGGAAATATATGGTGGCTATCCTAATTCTACTCTGCTCCTTGGAAACATATCTGTCATTTAAAACTAGGAAACATTTGCAAGAAAACATGGACTATCTTATTCATCATTTTCTTTTTCTTTCTTCATTCTTTTTTAGGCGGGCATCGAAGTACCCATTATTTTAATCATTCAGACACTTGTCCATTTTTCTTAATTCTTTCTTTCTTTTGTGAATAACTTTTGCATAGCCCATGCCTCTTTTCTGCAGTGAAAAACTTGAGAGATAGCAAAAAAAACTTGGAGCATTTATTTGGTGGAAACCTATATAGAATATTTTTGGTGTTTTCTTCCAGTGTAGGAGTAAAACATTTTTGGGTGGATCTAGATGGAAAGCATGTTTTTGCACCTACTCCTAGTGTAAGAGTAGTGCATATGTGGATGGTGTGTACATGATCTTGATTTTAAGAGTATGACATACCTCTCATAAGGCATCAACAAAGCTTGACCAAACTCAATGCAAAGCAAGTAGCATATAAGTGGAAGTTTTTCCTAGCCTAGATAAACATGTAAGGCTCCGGTGAGAATTCAAGCTTTGTCATACAAAATCTCATCATGTGGATTTTCAAGTTTTTCAAAAGAAATCTCCAAAAATCAGGTATCTCTTAGAACAAGATAAATAGCAGCTCAGACCTTCTCATATCATATATGTCAATCACCTAGACTTAGATCAAGCATATGCTACCGACGAGTTTCAAGTTCAGAGCAAATTCTCATGTCAAATTAATTTTATCCAAAACTTGGGAGAACTCAAAGCTGAATACTAGGTACTTGAAAGGAATTATAACAAAGCGACTATTCATCATTTCCATCATGAAAGATTATCTTCAAGTTCTAGTTATTTATTATATTCTTAAAAACAAGATGACCAACTAAAGCACACCTTAAGCAAACTTAAGCAAATTAAAGGCAAACTAAGATAAACTTGAAAATAAACAGAAAATAAAATACTAGAAAGAAAAACTTACCTCAAGTACAGGGGGTCCTCCCCCAAGCTAGGAGTTGAAGTGGTGCTCACTAAGACAGCGGCGGATGGCCAATGTTGAGGCCACCGAACAACCAATCCCAATTATTCTGTTCTTGCTGCTGGTGTTGTCGAATGTCGGTGAATGATGGGGAGTGGGTTGCTCCCAGCCATCATGCCCCAGATGATGTACCAGGGATGGTCCTGCTTGGTCGAATCCGGCGTAGCTGGTGAAGGCCGGACCTGCTAGAGCGATGTCTTCACCATGATACCTTGGGTTTAGGTTGCGTGTGAATCTAGCAGAGGCACTCCTGCATGGTTCTGCTCCCTTTTTTTGCAAGTCAAAAATAAAAGACTCCACCACATATAGACCGAGATTTCGGTTTGGCATCTCAAATTCATTTGTGTAGTCCTTATACATTATCATAGTTTTCCCATTCTTACCCCTCTTGAGCATATGAACCTTATTAAAATATACATAATCAATAATCCAACGAGGGGTAATAATGTATGTGATAGTGGCATTAGCTAATAGACCCAAATTTCTGCCAAATGGGTTACCCATGAAGTGCACCAAACATCCCCCTTAAGACTAGGAATTGTTAACCAATAATGCATCATTAATTTAACAGGAGAAACTTTCTTCTTTTTGATCATGGCGTAAAGCAATTTTAGTTCCTCTATCCTAACTACTCAAAAGTCTTCCCTAGGAAAAAGAGTAAAACCCAACCATTTATGCAAGAACCACAAAGTGGGGTGATGCAATTCATTAGTACAGGGGCGGTGACACACTAATTCCTTCGAAATGTCTTGCCAAAATCTCATTCTATCAAAATCATTTATTGCATCATCTATGTTAATAGCACATTGCTCTAGGAATCCCAGGAACCTACTAAAGTTCTTCCATGATGGGAAAAATTCTTTACTGAAAAGTCTAAAGGAAACTTTAGTATCTTTGAGTTGTAAGGTGCATAGAAATTCAATGGTTAAGAGCCTACACCCTTGTTCATTTAGCTCCCAAGCATTTTCCTAGCCAACATTATTAAAGCCAAGCTCAAATTTAGAGTCCATACCTATCGCTTGAAGAAATGCTAGGCTGAAGGCAGGAGTGTGAGTGAATTCTTGGTCCTTCAACTCTCGGTAAATCTTCTTCTTACGGTCATCTTGAAGCTTGATATGCTTGTCCCTTAGGAGGGTGAAGGTTTCTTCTGGAACTGAGCGTGAGGATGATCCGATGGCAGGGGATGAAGGGTCCACCTCCATGTTAGACCCGACATGGGATGAAGAATGACTCCGTGTCGAGCAGAATGACACCGCACTCTTGACCTTACTAACAAACTTGCTCATTCTTCCTACAAAAACAAACACAAGGCAAAAACAACTCATGGAGATGAGTTAGATAAAATAATATGTTAGGGGTAAGCTATCCAGGAAGTCAGTAGTCTGGGAGTTAGTCATCTGGGATGCAAATTTTTATGTTGGCACAACCTCTTCATAATTCTTTTTAATTATCTCTCTTAGTTTGGACAGCACCTCCCCACTAGTATTAAATTTCTCTACTCAAATTACAACATCACTTCCTCCTGTCTTTCTCAATTTTCTTGCACTAGCACCTCACTCATACTCTTTCACACTTCTCACTTAAACCCTACTAAAATAAAGAGAATTCTAGCTTTGAATTTTTCTACTGGAATTTTGGACTTGGAGTATGCTCTCTGGTTTTCTTGGATGCCAAGAGCAGCAGGCTTTGCAAGGGATTTTAGAGGGGGAGAGAAGGAGGTTGGGTGGCATGGTGGTGGTTGGGTGGACCCCTCACGTCTCCCATATTTCTATCATATACATGTATAAATATGCAATGCAAAAATACTTTTATGAAACTACGAAATATGAGAAGATGAGTGATGGTTTTTATATTTTTCTACCTCCATAATAAATATTTCTTATGGGGTCTTTACACTCTGTAAAGTAATTTATATGGGGCTTAAATTTTTACTATGCCATGATAAGGATTTCTATTTCATTTTTTCTAATGCAAGTGTTAGAAAGTAAATAAGCCAATGCAATGCAAAAAAAATATGGATAACTACCGAGTTACCTCCCGGCAGGGTTTCAGGATTTTTGAGTCTGCCGAACCGGACTTCTTCATTTGGGTTTAATCTTTGGGTATATCTTTCAGTCCTAGAGATGGAGACCATGATACTTGCTTCTCGTGACACTCCAAATTAAAGCATTGTTCTGGTCTTGGCTTGAAAGCGAACTGCTCTTCTTTTCCATTAATGTTGAATTTAATTTTTCTAGCTCCAACATCAATGTGGGCATTTATAGTACTCAAGAAGGGTCTCCCAAGAATAAGGGGTGTCTTCATATCCTCCTGCATGCAAGTATCACAAAATCTATAGGAAAGAAAAAGTTTCGTATTTTTACCAAAATATTTTTGCCGATTCCATTTATGTTGAACTTGATTTCTCCTTCTCCGACATCAATGTGAGCATTGGTTGTGCTTAAAAAGGGTCTCCCCAGGATGAGTGACACTTTTGAGTCCGGTCGCATGTCTAGTACTACAAAGTCTACTAGCACAAAGAATTCTCTTATCTTCACTGGAATGTTCTCAGCAATTCCTATCAGGTAGCGGATCGACTTGTCGGCCAACTGTAGACACATTGATGTTGGCTCTAATGTTGAATAAGTGAGCTTATCAAAGACTAATTTGGGCATCATACTGACACTTGCTCCAAGGTCACATAGTGCATTATCAAAATGTTGATTTCCAATTGAGCAATCAATAATGGGGCATCCTGGATCCTTCTTCTTGGTTGGTGATGTATTAAGGATGGCCTCACTACATTCTTCTGTCAGCTTGATCACCTCAGTGGTGGGCAGTGGCCTCTTGTTCAAAATATCTTTGATATACTTTGCACAGGTAGGGACCTATATGGCATCCAATAGAGGTATGTTGATATATAAATTCTGAATGACCTCTACAAACTTACCAAACTGCTCATCCATATGAGTGTGAGCTCTCTATCTTCTACATGGGAATGGTATGAAATTGGTGTCGTGGAAATCTTGTCTCATTTCTTGGGGTTCTTGTGGAGTGACATCTTCAATTTCATCTTCTTCCAATATCATTGGTACTGCTTTTGTCCTTTTAGACATCCCTTTTGGATATGGGGGATCCTAAGTAGACTTGCCACCTCTTGTGATTATCTTATTTACCTGCTTAGGGTTAGTGGAAACAAGCAGCGCAGCAGACAACTGAGCTATTTGTATTTCTATCTTTTTATTAAAATTAAGTTGTTCTTTTATGGCAGAAGAAAAAGTATCTATTTTAGCATTTATACTCTCCAAAATTTTATCATTAGAAACAATCTTATTGGATAAATTATCATTAATTCTAGCTTGTTCTGAAATTAATTCTCTTAAAGGTGGTAATTCAGTACTAGAAGAATTGTAGTAATTACCTTGGTACTTACCTTGTTGTTGACTCCATCCTTGTCGGGGTGGAACTGAATTGTTGACGGTGAGGCTTGTGTCTTGTTTATAAGCATTTTCAATAGCTCTTTGATCTTCCTTGTACTTAGCTCTCTCGTCAAGCCAATTTAGCAATACGTCCAGCTTGGTTGATAGTGCAAATAATTCCTCTAGTGCCTCCTCACTCTGGTGGCATGATTGAATATTGCCTAATGGACAGCTTTGATTTTCTACTATACTTTCCATAAGAATTTTAGCTTTTCCAGCAGTGAGTGACATAAGTGATCCTCCGGTAGTTGCATCTAGTTGTTCACGACATTTCTGACTTAATCCATTATAAAAGCACTTTGCATGAGCAACCATAACTCCATTGCATGATGAGGGCCATCTGAGATGTATTCTTGGTAATGCTCCCAGGCTTCTAAAATGGTTTCTCCCTTCTGTTGCTGAAAATTAGTAATCTTTCCTCTTAAGGCATTGGTTTTGCCTACTGAGAAGAACTTTTTTAGAAAGGCCTTTGAACACTTCACCCATGTGTTGATGTCTTCTTTATTGGCATAGAACCACTGATTTGCTCTTCCCAAGAGTGAGAATGGGAACAAACGGAGTAGTATGATGTCTTGAGCGATGTCCTTGATGATGATTGTACTTCCAATCTCCAAGAAATTCTATAGATGTGCACTTGCATCTTCATGTGCCTTCCCACTGAATGGTGTAGCTTGTACCATGTTGATGAGGCTTGGCTTGAGCTCAAATTCTGAATCATTGGTGTCGAGTTCTGGTCCAGTGCGAATGTTCTCGGTGCTTGGAGTAGATAATTCTCGCATAGTCTTGTTAGCCATAGCTTCAAATACCGATGTGGGCTTCCTTCTTGGTTAAGTTGATTCTGATTGGAGTGTGGTGAGTCCTGAAATTCCCTATATAAGATACAAAACAAAGAAAACAAGGGTAAACCTGAAAAGACAGAGGTACCTAGTTATGATTTTCATCAATAAGTATTTACTTGATTTGTTAGTTTCTAGCTTTATGTTGCTTTTCCCCAGCAACGGGGCCAAAAATGCTTGTTGGTATTTATTAATGTAGCACTTGTTTTAGTAGTAGTCACTTAGTAATCACTATACATCTAACTATGGAACAAGGTTGTCATCCCCAGCAAATAAAGCTAGATATGTATTATCAAATTGGCTATCATTTCATGTGACTAGTAATATTGAATATATGAAATATATTAAATAACAATAAATCCGCAAGTGCACAGATTAATCCTACCATTGTAGCACTTCACCGGGAGTATTCCAGGTATCATTATTTATATTTTACCACAAGGAAAAGCTATTGAAATTGAGCAGCATGAAATAACAAATCATTATGGATTACTATGATGAAAATCAATCACATAGGACATGCCCAAACAGGGGTAAGCCAATGGTAGATAAATAAGGATAATAAATAAATGTAAGCATAAATATTGATAACCCTAGAGATAGAAATAGATACTACACAAGTTTAGTAAGACCCGATAGGAGATTAGTTAAGAGGTTGAATCCCTAAGTAAGTACTAATTCATTAAGTCTTTCATGTACTCTAGCAAATATACAATCATATATAGCACAAAGGACTCTTCATCTGCACATAAGGAACGTTGCTAGAGGAGAGCAAGAACATGCTAGACTATTCCTCTACAACCAGGTTCTACTAGTTCTATATACGAGGTGTGGGTTACAAAGGACTCAATGGGATTATTGTCACCCCCGTGATCTACCACACTTCCTAACATATAGAGTGCATCCGCAAGCATACAATATCTAAGCACCATGCTTACATACTGTCTACCACTTAACCCACTCGAGTACTGGATTAAGCGCTTTGCGAACATATGCATAAACTCATAATCAATCATGACTATATCAAATATACTGCTAGAGAAAACTAGGAACATAATAAACAGGAATATAATATTGAAATAGAACAAAGTCATAACAAAGAAGAGATACAAAAGATTATACCAGACTCCAGATGATTGTAGATCCAGAATCCTCGAGCGAGAACCCAAACTCTACTTAAACCTTGCTAGCTAGCCTATACTAGAATTTTGAGTAGCTAATCTAATCTCTGGTGGAGAGCTTCTCCTTGGCTTCAACTGAGTTCCTCTTGGCTTCTCGCTTCAGGAGAAGGGTGGGCTCTGTTTATATAGGATGGTGGAATGTACCGCAACCCTTGGATCAAACCGACTTGAAACAACAGAGGAGATTGAAACCCTAATGCCGTGGAGCATCATGTGCGAAGGCCAAGGCTGACAGGTGGACCTCTAGGTCGGCCGACCTAGAGGCCAAGTCGGTCGACCTAGGTCACTTCTAGGTGGGTCCCACCTTTGGGGGTCTGCCTTCTCGTATCTTCTAGATCCTTCTTCACTTCATGCCACCATGGAATATGCTTTTTAGCCTGACATTTTTTCATTTCTTCGTTTACTTCCTGATAACTCCCTGTAGAAACACAGATTCACCAAAACCTATGGAATTATGTTAGTTAAACCCTTATTCTACATTTTTATTTATTATTTACCTTTTTTCATGTTTTATTGACGATTTGAAATTGATGGTTGACGACCGTCAACACAAGCCCTGGTGCATAACACCTACTTTCTGCACTTTTATATTATGTGATATTTATTAAGTTTAAGGAGTTGAATGCAACCCACCTGCATATATATATCCTTATCTTATGAGTCTCACTAGTATAATAGGATCGCATAGATTGCCATGCTATAGGACCCCGGTAGAAGTTGAGTGATTACCTGTCACTCACGAGAGCTAGGAAAAATATATTAATACTATTATTATCATGTTACTATCACATGGAATATATATGAATAATAATTGGAGACTCGACAGGACTGGGCTTGGATATACTTGGACTTGGTTGGGCAACAAAGCGGGGCTCTGGTTGCATTTGTCCTGCCTGTGTCAATTGAGGACCGTCCGTTGCTATGAACACTAGTCAGGTCACGGACTTATTATCCCGAGCACATACATGATTATGGGAGCAGAAAGACTTGTTACTCTCTTCTCATGGGTTCCGGCTCTTTCTAGACCGACTGTTAAGGGTGGATTATTGGGTAGGATGTTTAAGCACTACACTAAGGCCAGGCCTCAGGTGTTGGGGGCTTGGAGTCACAGTTTGGATGGGGACCTAGACCCCTTGACAGGAGTGGAATGGGTTAGTCTTATCTGTGCTCGGGGTACATATGAGGCGTGTATTTTAGGGTACCCAGCTAGGCTACATTGATTCACGAATCACTATTTCTATGTGATGGTATGACTTGACTATGGTCTAGCAACGTAGTAAGAACTAGAACATGGAAGATGATAAAATGGTTCTGATTGCTCAACCCTTGCTGGAAAGTAGCCTAGGTGCGTACATAGAATGGTTGATTAATGAACTAATAATGACTTCTAATAAAATTGAATATAAGGATGCATGTTTAGTAATGCTTCCCGCAAATGCAATAAACCCACAAGCCAGATAGCCTTGCATATCCTTGGAGTCTTTTCTTTCCTCCTGACAGGTAAGTCTTGCGGAGTACACAGGAACTTGTGGAGCTGACACTTGTGTGTGAAACCTCCTGGTGGGCTCAGAGAGGATTCCTTTCTCACTGCTATCGTAGTGTTTATTTAAAACCCTCACTAAATGTTTTATGAAGAAAAGTTGTATAAACTGCTATCACATCTCATATATAAATGTTCACCATGTTAATGCTCAACCATGTTGTTAAATAAATCTTTATTTCAACTATGACTCTGATCATATGCATATTTTCCGCTACAAGATAAAACTTATGAACTTGAATTGTACAAACTCTTTTACATGCAAACTAGTTAAACTCTGCTGTTGTATTCAACTAATCTATTACTCTAATGTCGCATTAAAAGTAGTGTACGAAATGACTAAGAATGTTGTAAGCTTTTTCTCCCATTTATAATCCTGATGTAAAAATGTAGAGTTTCAAGTTCTCTCTTGTGGTGTGCTCGACAAAATTGCATAGTTTAGTGCACTCTCTTGGGTACTTAGCATCTAAAGGAAGACAAATACTCTTGGAAGGGTATTAGATTAGGCGGTTCTGCCACAGCCACCTCTTGTGGTTATGGCATTGACCTTCTCAAGGTTAGTGGCAAAAGGCAAAGTAGAAGCCAACTAAGCTAATTGTGATTCTATCTTTTTATTAAAACTTAATTGATCTTTTATAGTAGAAGAAAAACTATATATTTTAGCATTTATGTTTTCTAGGACCTTATCATTAAAAGGAAGCCTTTTGAAATATTATCATTAATATTGGCTTGTACTAAGATTAAATCCCTCAAGGATGGTTGTCTAGAATTAAAAGAATTATAGTAATTACCTTGGTACTTACCTTGGTAGGTAGACTGTGGTTGTTGATTCCATCCTTGCTTCTGTTGTGGAGTAGAATTATTAATGATAGTGTTTCTGTCTTCTTGAGATTCAGAGAATTAAACTCCTAAATATTCTCTGCATCTGTTTTGAGCATTAAATGCATCTTGTATGGCTTGATGATCTTTCTTGTAATTGTCTCGTTGTTTGAGCCAATTCAACAATACGTCCATCTTAGTTGACAATCCACACACCTCTTCTGGTATTTCTTCGCTCTTATTGCATGATGACTAGCCTTGATTAGCGGCCATCCTCTCCATAAGAACTCCAGCTTTCCCAAAGGTGAGTGACATAAATGATCCTTCAGCAATGGCATCGAGTTGTTCATGAGATTTCTAAATTAATCCATGGTAGAAACTTTACATGAGTAACCATTCTTCCATTCTATGATGGGGACAATCTGAAACATATTCTTGAAAACACTCCCATGACTCTAGGATGGTCTCTCCTTTCTACTGTTGGAAGTTTGAAATCTTTCCTCTTAAGACATTGGTCTTGCCTACAGGGAAGAACTTTTCTAGGAAGGCCTTTGAACAATTTGCCCATGTGTTGATGTGATCTTTGTTGGTGTAGAACCATTGCTTCGCTCTTCCCACAAGTGAGAATGGGAATAAACGAAGTAATATGATGTCTTGAGCAACGTCCTTGATGACTACTGTGCTACTAATCTCTAGAAAATTCTAAAGATGAGCACAAGCATCTTCATGTGCCTTTTGACTGAATAGGGTAGCTTGCATCATGTTGATGAGGCTTGGCTTGAGCTCGAACTCAAGATTGTTGGTGTTGAGTGTTGGTCCAGTGCAAATGTTCTCAGTGCTTGGAGCAGAGAACTCATGCAGAGTCTTGTCAGCCATAGCTCAGAAACTAGAGTTGAGCTTCCTCATGATTTGGTTGATTCTAATTGATGAAAGTTGAATCACAACCAATCCTGCACTTACCCTGTATAAGATATGAACAAAAACAGACAAGGGTAAGCCTGCTAAAGCAAAAGTTATGGTTTTATCAATAAGTATTTATTTGTCAATTCTCTTATGTCATGTTGCTCTTCCCCGGCAACGGCGCCATAAATGCTTGTTGATATTTCTTAGCATCACTCTTACTAAGTTGTCATCCCTAACATGATGCCAGAAATGCTTTGTTTGTAAAATATGAATGACACTTGTAAACTCTGAGAAAATAATATTAAAGTTAAGTATCCATAAGCGCACAAATAAATTACCACTATAGCATTTCACCCGGGAGTATACTGAGTATCATTATTTATATTTAATCCTCAAGGAAGGGCTATGGGGTTGAGTTGACATAGAGATATTGACTAATATGTATACTTATGATCCAAACCACTCTTATGCTTAGCAGGGGTAAGTCAAGTGATAAATAAATAAAAAGTTACAAAGGTATTCTAGAGATAGAAATAGAGACTCACAACTGTAGTATGACTAAGCTTGAGATTTGGTAAGAGCAAAAGATTCCTATGTCATTCCTAATTACTAAGTCTTTTGTACACTCAAGCATATATACTATCATCTATAGTACAACTAACTTTAGATCTATGCATAAGGAACATTACTTAGGGAAGTTCGAGAACAGAGCTTTCCCTTCCTTCATAACCAAGGTTCTACTTGTTCTACATACAGGGAGTGGACTACAAAAGACTCAATGGGAGTGTCACATTCGCGATCTACCACATAACCCGGCATATAGAGTGCATCCGCAGGCTAACAATATCTAAGCACCATGCTTACATAGTGTCAACCACTTAACTCACTCGAGTACTGAATCAAGCGCTTTACGAACATATGCATATATTCATCATAAATCATAACTATATCAAGCAATAAATTAGAGCAAATTAGGAACATAATAAATAGTAACATAATATCGAAGTAGCACAAAGTCATAAAAATAAAGAGATACAATGGCTAATACCAGTCTCCAGACAGCAAATCCAGAATCCTGAGTATTAGCCCAAACTTTACTTGAACCTTACTAGAAAGCCTATACTAAGAACTTGAAGAACTAGAGATCTCTCTCTCTCTAATATCTGGAAACCATAATTTCTGGTCTACTCTTGACTTAGGGCAGATGTAGAGGCCTCCTCTAGGGGAGGCAGGCCTGGTTATATAGCCCTAGGGGTGCAACGTGAGCACTTGGATCAAACCGACTTGAAGGAGGCGTGGAAGCAATCCTAAGAGGCGGTGGAGGAAGCTTCTAGAAGCTGATAGGCAGAGGCCACCATGGCAGACCGGGTGACACCATGGTAGGGCTGGTCGGCCCCACCTGGCAGCCTCTCGGGGTCCGCCATGGTGTGGTGTCTTCTGGTGCCCTCTAGAACCTTCTGGAGTAGTTTTTGTCGCGGTTAAGTTTGGTTCTTTTTTATGTTTTAATCGTCCTTGCCGGTTTTCTGGAATAACCCTGCTAAAAATATAGATTCACCAAAACTCGTGGAAATTGTCAGTTTCAACCCCTAAGTTTCTATTGGTGAACCATTTCAAGCATTTCTTCAAGTTAAATTGACGGTTTGTGATGAACGATAACTACCATCAATAACCAACCAACCACGATCGACAAATAGTTGCTGAACTCATTATACCCATGGTAGGACAGTCTGGCAACCTTATAAATGACAAGGCTAGGCTATAATAGTTTTGTCCGGCCAACCCCATGTCTCGCACATGAAATATCAAGGGACAAAGGACACTCGCTGCCACTAGAGTGTAAAATTTATGTGTCTATAGATCTTATACAAATAGGAATACTACCCAAGGCACTATAGTGTGCCCTGCAGCCTTATCAAGTTTGTCGTTACTAGCACACGACTTCATGTTAGAGGGGAACATTCCGAGCACGATATGTACAAGCACGTACTCTACTATGGCATTGTGGACCATAGACTCAGTCTTATGCAACCATAGCATGATCCTGCAGAACTCCTTCCCCACTATGCGTTCCAATACTCTCCATCACATGACTACTTCAAAATCACGCCCACTATACGGTCAAACGCTTTCCATCTCCATAGTCCTGTTTCTCTATAAGTATTGTCAACCTAAACCATGGCTACTATTCATGCTACTCAATATTTCTCAAGATTGATCAACGATTTATGTTTACAAATAAATTTATTATGAAAATATATTATGTGATTCATTTAATGGTAACTACCTTGTACATTTATGTTTCCAAATAAATATATTATGAACATATATCATATGATTAAATTGATGGTAACTACCTCATATCCGAATAGTACAAAGTAACAAGTTTAACCATAGACCAACCAACCACGATCGATCAATAGTTGCCTAACTTTTCATGCCCATGATAGGATAGTTCGGCCACCTTAGAAATGACAGCGCCGGCCTCTATTAGTGTTGTCCGGCCAGCCCTATATCTTGCACATGAAACATCAAGAGCCAAGGAACACTTGCGGCCACTAGAGTGTACAAGTTGTGTGTCTATAGATCTTATAGAAATAGGAATACCACCCAAGGCACTATGGTGTGCCCTGCAACCTTATCGATTTTGTCGTTACTAGCACATGACTTCATGTTAGAGGCGAACATTCCATGCATGATATGTACAAGTACGCACACAGCTATGGCATTGTGGCTATAGACTCAGTCTTATGCACCCATAGCATGATCCTACACCAACCACAAAATATCAAGAGACAAGGGACAGTCGCTGCCACTAGATTAGACATAACTCTGAGATTACTCTAGGTACAAGGACTAACACTGAGATTAGACTTAGTACAACTGCAAGCAAGTTTGTTTTGTTTGCTACATCCAAATAGTTGTAGTTACCTCCTACATGAAATGATAAGCATAGCACCACCAAGTCTAGTACTAGGAGTTGTACTTACAGGCAATGCTAATAACTAACATTACATTAACTTCCAAATTATCCAAACTAAAAAAGAAATGACTAAAGCTGGAGCTAAGATAATGACATGTAGGACATCAAATGCACTCTGCCTCATATTCTTATCAGGTGTCGTAGGCTCAAGTGGTGGTGCTGCAGGCTCAAGTGGTGGTGCTACAGGCTCAAGTGGTGGTGGTCTGAGAACATCCTGATGACCATAGAAGGTTGCATAAGCTTCTTGTTCCGTCTGGTACTTTTTGTGGCAAGCTCCCTTGAACTTATCCACTTCAGCATGTGCATCATGCCGGTTGGAGTAGACACTAGGGGTCCGACCATGATGCACAACATACCACGGCATAGCTTGCTAAGCTATCAAATATATTAGATTAGATTAGAAAGAAAAATTCAAAGTTATTTGTTAGCTGCATATAAAAATAAGTAGCAAGAGACACATCACTAGCAAAGAGACATATATGTGCTCACTTCATTGGTTAATTAATGAACTAGTTTGCAGCAATAAATTCACCCATTTAATTATGAAAAATGATTTAAAGTAACACAAATTGTTACTCCAAATTCACCCATTTAAAACAATTTAAAGAACATATCTATACAATAATGCAAAATAATAAAAAGAAAACTCCTAAAATTTGGTTTAATTACCGAACTCCATTATTATTTAAATAATCTCTAAATCTGCATCTACATATATTATTATACAAGAAATATTATTGTATGAGATAATTAATAAACTAGTTTATATCAAGGAAACTATATCCATTAGGTAAATGCAAGAAGTTAATATTAATGAGAGAAACAAATACGTACCAGATCTCTCTTACTAGGGCATGGAGGAGGCTTGCCAGTGTGCTGAGGAGATGAGGGGGAGGACAACGGGGTAGGGGGTGGCCGGTTGGGGATCGAGGAACGGTGGGGGAAGGGGATAGGGTCAGGGGGTGAGGAACAGCGGGGGCAGGCCTAGGGGACCGGCCAGGAAGATTTGGAGCACCGGCGACAATGTCCTTATCCACTAGCGAACAGGGGTAATTTCGTCCAAAGGGCACTAATTTTTCTGAAACGCATCATAGGACTGTCCGATCGAGCATAACGTCAATAGGCCAGACATGATGAGCAATGGTATTTCCTAGTGTAAATTGGTAGGACAGACCGGCCATCCAAAGTTTGAACCCGATGGATAACCTTCCTCGGCCACCCCGGGTATGTATTTTCAGGGCCGGTTGCTTACGTCAGCCGTCCCTGAAAATGATCTTTAGCGGCGGTTGCTTATGTTAGCCGCCTCTGAAGATCATCTTCAGCAGCAGTTGACTTAAGAAAGCCACCACTGAAGATGCTTGCCCTATATATGCGCGCTTAGGCGAAAATTTTCTAAGTTTCTGGCGCTCTTGTTCGAAATTGTAGCGAAGCGCTGCCAAAATTTTCCTTGGCACCTATTCATCTTCACCATCCGCCACCGCCGACCGCCTCCGCCTCCCACGCATTCATCCACTGCCGGAGGTCCTAGCGCTCCCCAGTGGTTCCCTGGCGCTCCCGGTCGTCCGGACGCTCCCCTTGTGGTCCCCCGGCACTCTCCCGGTGTCCTTGGGGGTCCGTGCTTCCATCTGCCACCGCCGGAGATCCTGTGATGCTCCTAGCAGTCCCGGTACTCCCCCGAGCAGTCCCTCGGTGGTCCAGGCGCTCCCCTGGCGGTCCTGGTGCTCCCCTTCCTTGGTGCTCCCCCATCTTCTTCCTTGCGGCTAGTGCTCGCACCTCTTCTTTCTCGGTGCCATCACCTACGCCAGCCTTTCACCAAAGGTTGATTCTTTTAATCTTATTAGACAAGAAATGATATATATATATATATATATATATATATATATATATATATATATATATATATATATATATATATATATATATATATATATATATATATATGCTACATCTATAGTCCACATTGATTCTTTTAAATCTTATTTCAAATGTGCACTACAAAAAAATATTTATAACAATACGCCCTTCCATCATGACTTAGATAAATTCATCCACATTCGTTAGCAATGGATAAAGAAACGACAACAAACGAAGTAGATAAGTTGGAGTGGTTGTCGATGGACGACGGCAACAACAACATGACATTGACCTCATTGGAAGAAGCTTTGGATCCTAGTCTTAGGCCTGACCGCAGGGCTTTGAGGGCCAAACTTGAGGACCTAGAAGACAATCCGACCGAGGATGTAAGCCTATACTTGATATCACCTGACCACATTTATTTTTCAAATAAGTGTGTGAGCATTTTACTTATTTTTATATATCTATAGGTGCATGTGTCTACCCGTATCCTAGGCAAACCATAGAGCAATCATAGACATAGATAGAGATGATAGACGGAAGTGTGGGCAAAGAATGTGGAACAAGTTCCCCAAAGGACATACTATTGTTGTAGAAGTGGTTAGCCCTATCGGCGAGCCCATACAACCTGATGGCATACGCACCCGCATTGCTAGCGCGATAGGAGTGGCAGTCCGGGACATTTTGGATTGCCTAATACAACATTGGAACAATGTGCCCAATAGTGACAAGACCAAGATATGGAAGAAAATGATGGGGGCATTTAGTTTCCCTCCTGACTCAAAAGAGCTTGTCAAGAAGTGGCAATGAAACAAGCGACAAAAAGTTTCCGAGGTTGGAGGTCCCAACTAAATACTAGTTTTTGACTGAAGGATCGTACGTCGTTCAATAAGTTTGGGAAGATCAAACCTGATCAATGGCAAAGATTTTGTGAATAGAAGTACACACCTGAGGCCTTAGCACGGAGTGTCTTGAATAGTGAGCTCACGAAGAAGAACATTCACCCTCACCATCTCAAATCGGCTAGATATGGCTCGAAGGTTGAAAAGTGGAGAGCAGATGTTGAGGCTGCTAAGCAAGCTAGTGTGCCGTATAAATATGAGAACTTTGATGAACACGTAGAGCACTAGGTTAGAGCTAGGGAAGTTAAGGACAAAGAAAGTGGGCAACTAGTAATCCCTGATGCACGTACTAAAGCAGCCACGGAGGTCATAAAGGCACTTGCTCAGAAGAAAATGCAAGGCGAATTTAAACCTAGACGGGAGGTGGATGAGCTTAGTGTCGCCCTAGGCAACAAGTAACACCCTGGCTATGTGTGGGGGGCGTCTCCTCCAAGCTGGGACTTAAGCATGGTTTTCCACAGGAGGCGAGTAGCTATAGAACAAGGCAACGCTACAAGGATGACCTTTTTGACACCCTTTGCAAGAAGGCCATCACATATATTGATGAAAAGATTAATCAGTTGAAAGCTTCACAAGGTTTGGCTACCGTGGAGCCAACATCATCTCTAGTGGTAGTGCCAAGTAGTGTTGCATCAATCACGCTTGAGACTTTTCCTGTGGACACCATTGATAGGCCTACACTGTGTGCTCTGCACATTCCGTACAACAGGAAGGGGAAGACGGTAAAGGTTGCCAACAGAATTGCTTATCCAGGACGCACTATGCACATCAATGTACTTCCAGATGATTATACCAGGGTTGAAGTGCTCTCGGGTTCTTCGAATCATCTTCATTATGAAGTTGAGATCCCTTCTCCTGATGGTGAGATGGTCTTGGGAAAACATGTAGGCTATTTCATTGCTTGGCAATGATGAGACATTGTGTTGTTAAACACCCCATCTGGTGCACCTTCTGCTTCGTGTCAACTTCAATTGCCTCAGGTAGAGGAGCAAGCAGAAACAGGCCCCACGGGCGAAGCATGTGCACAGTTGCCACCAACATATGAGCAGCAGATGACGGATCTATTCATGGATGTTTCGATAGTCCAGGAAAACCCTAATCTTAGCTTCTCCTATGAAGAATTCATGGAAGATATCATCGTAGGAAGGAGAGTACCTGAGTTTGAGGAAACATGCAATGAAGAGGCACATCAGGACCAGACTCAACAAGGAACACAACAAGTGTTAGGGGGCAGCACTCCACCATCTCTGCCACCACCACCCCCACCCGTATCGAAACCACTTCCGCAGGGAGGAACTGCTGTGCTAGCACTGCCACCACCACCGCCACTGCCACCACCGTCGCCACCCCAATTGGCACTGCTTCTGCAGGTACAAACTGCTATGCCAGCACCGCCAGCACCATGGTGCTCCTAACCTCCTTCGCAGCCACAAACGGTTGTGCCCCCACCGCCACCACAACCACAAACAGCGACGCCGCCACCGCCACCGCATCCACAAATGTTTCCTAAGATGGTGAGAGAATTTGAGAAGGGTAGCAACCCGCCCGATGCTGGCATATCTGCGATGTGGAGGTCTCTTGGCAAAAAGAAACCCCAGGATGCTTCTGCAATCAAGGGCAAGGCGGTGCCTTCGTCAGCTAGAAATGCTAAGGCCAGCATGGCTAAGGAAGGATTTGGAACATTCTTTGGTGGCCAACATCGTTTGAGCCAAATCCTGGCGAGCGTTGAATTCGTTAAAGACATGATGGAACAAAACAGTCCCGAGTGCCCCTATGAATACATGCCAGGCAAGGAATTCCTGCCTGATTTTGTCCTAGAATGCAACAAGAGATTGTTACACATGAGGGTCTTTCAGATGTGGTATTTAGAAGCAGTAGAACTTGGCTTAGAGTTAGCGCCGGTGAATTACCCTGCTAACGATGTATTTGCTATTGGTCTAGAATTTTCAAAACTGACCATATCTTTTGAGGACATTCAATTTTTATACCGACAGAAGAGACTCGATGTAAGTCAAAACTAATCCTCAATTTTGGTTTTATTTGCTTGTGCTATCCTTTTAACCACACATTTGCCCTATTTTCATGTAGGAAAGAGTAGATGGATTTGGCCAAGTTGAACTTGAGGAACGCATACCTTGACCCAAATCTCATTTGCGAGGCACGTCACGCTGGACCTCTATTGTGGCAAAATGATCAACCTGCATTTGAGGGTGCCAAGGGCAAGGCGAGAGAGGCAATTAGGAAGGCTTTGTACAGGGAAGTAAGGAATGAAGCTGCATTATATATCGGGAAGGCGTTCATAGCTCATTAGAGATTGCAGTATATATTTCGGGTAAGATCGACTACTATCTTTTTTCATGCTATTTGGTAGATGGTTTACATTGACACTATTATCTTTTTTGTTCTGATGCAGCGATCACTTCATCTTAGCAAGCATCAACTTGAGAGTTGGCAGGATTTCCATCTTTGACTCTATGAGAAAAGATAGCAAAACGTACCAAAATTTCATCAATGTGTTACAAACGTAAGTAATTGTAGTTCATTACTTGTGACACTATTTTTCATCCGATTATTATTATAGTGAAAGTGATTATTTTGTTCCTTAAATAGCGCGTACAGATGGTACATTAAAGAAGGTAGGGTGCATGACCCAGCGAAGAAGGAGAGGATGGATATTTGTGTAAATCAATGGGTACGACCATTTTCTAACTCAAATAGCTTCTCATTTGTTTCATTGTATTATTTTTTTGCATGTCACCGACCTGCAGTGCTCGAAGTAGCCTACCGGAAGCGTGCTTTGTGGCTACTATGTATGTCGATGGATGAGAGCCAACGGGAATTACCACAATAACCCTGAAGACGTAAGCTGCTCTATCGAACCATATCATATGCATATGTTCATTAATATGAATCTAGCTAATTTGTTCCTTTTTTGTGTAGCATGAAGTAATGAGGCCAAACGAAGTAATTACCCAAACCGATGTTCAACTTGTTCAAGAAGATTTCTACAAGTTCATGGTGCGAGAGGTTCTTAATCCGAAGGGCTTATTCTATGATCATGGCTCAGAGTATGCAACACATCCGAAGTTTAAGTCCCTTCGCCTAAAATGCCTATCCCTTCTTTTCATTCTTTGGGCAGGAGCACAAATAATGTTGACTTGTAATTTGTAATGTACAAATATTTTGTTGATCTTGTGTGTATAACTAGTGCACTATTGTGTATTTATGAAGTTAATTTGAATCATTTGCAATCGGTTATGAAATTTGGTGGGAAAATGCGATTTTAAATTTGGCGTGAAATTTCAAATTCAAAAATTTGAAACTGATTTTCAGAGGTGGTTGCATTGCCATAACCGTCCTTGAAAAAACATTTTCAGGGAAGGTTGCATTGCAGCAGCCGCCCCTGGTAATGCATTTTCAGGGGCGGTTTATGTATTGGAACCGCCGCTGAAAAAGAATTTTTAGAGGCGGTTTGCCTACTGCAACCGCCCCTAAAAATGAATTTTTAGAGGCGGTTCTCTTAATGGAACTGCCCGTGAAAATACCATTTTCAGAGATGGATATCGTAACAGAACCTCCCCTAGAAATGCATTTTCAGGGGGCGGTTAAAAGCCGGTCGTTAGACACGCCCCATCTTCACTGACGATGGCATTGCAGCGGTTGGGCTGACCGCCCCTGAAAACCTATTTTGCCTACCCCTAAAGATGTTTTATGTAGTAGTGTGTGTGTGTGTGTGTGTGTGTGTGTGTGTGTGTGTGTGTGTGTGTGTGTGTGTGTGTGTGTGTGTGTCTATATATATATATATATATATATATATATAATACAATTGTATTGAGATAAAAGTCCATTTCACCTATCAGCTATGACGTGGTTTAATATCATGCTAATCTCATACATCGATTATTTTGGAGGTGAATAAGTATGGAAAATTTCTTGTTTAATATCCCTCAATTATTGCCCCTAACTGATTTTTCTACCCTCAACCATGTCGAGATGAATTTTGGAGATGTCTTTCTTGTGTCATAGTTTTATATGACGTAATAAGCTTTGCATGTTACTGACAGCTTACTTTCTCTCCCTCTTAGATCTTTACCAACACAATATGGTTGCATGCTGCTCTATCTTCTATGTCCTCACAAAGCGTCCATGTCACAGACGATAGGTGATCGTGTAGGCTATCAAAGACGCATGTAGAGGAAGCGCAGGTTTCATCTGACAAGAGGTTCAGACAACAATCGAAGCACATGTTGTGGGTTCATGGTGAGGGAGTGACTCCATCGCTTGAGAGCACGTTCGGTTCCTGCGCTGTCTCCCAGCAAGTGCAAAACTCCCACCTATGCGCTAGTTTCTCTCGAAGCAGAAGGTCATGGTACGTCCCCTCATGCTTGTCGTTTCCACTATCACCGCCGACGCCACTCAGTTTGTCTTCTATGCCTCTCCTGCTACGGACGAGAACCACCAAGATGATATCCTAAGAGTGGCAAAGCAAATAATATATGCATGTCTTGTATATTTCTTACATATTAAAAATAGTAATTGCACTTAGTGGAGGTAATGTGGATGGCTTGTATCAATAGGTTGAAAGTTAGTGGGCTAACGTGTGTTGGTATTTATAAGTGCAAACTAAAATATAAGATTTTTTTTCGATGAAAGAAGAATTATATTATATGATAGCCGGGTACATCAACACGTCACAAGCACTCTGGATTACAAAATAGTACCCACGCTATGAATAGCACAACTCAAAACCTAACCTGTTAGATGTTTTATGGTATGGATGACCGCATAGGCAAACACTCGGCAAATGGCCTGAGAATAAATACCTAACGAACGACAGTCAACATTCCTGTAGGCGGAATTGAGGAACTTCTTCTTTCTGGTGTCTTCTTTCTTCTTGTTTCTGCCACCGAAGAGTAAGGAAGACTGATCTAAAAATTATTCTCCATAGTCCTTCATCATTGCCAGATCTAACCACAATAAAACGGAGAAGAGACCGGAGAAAATTATTCCATGGCAGCGACATCATCTCCGCCTTGATGTCGCCGTCCGAAAATAAAAATCTTCATGTCATCATGTCGATGAAGATGCTGACACCGAAGTTGTCATCCTCGTCTTCAACGGAGCCGCCATGGAGAAGATGATTTCACCCTTCCCCTTCACCGTCGCCGAAGAGGAGGAGAAGGCTGCAAGCGCACAGAATACTATTGTAGCACTTTACCAGGAGTATTCCAGGTATCATTATTTATATTTTACCATTGAGAAACAATAGAATGAAGATTATTGAATAACCAAGGAGTATCTACTAATCAACGTACCATCTTAACTACAGTAGGGGTAATATGTAATGATAGGAATTATGTATAATGACATTCAGGGGATAAATTAATAAAGATAAATAACTAGTCAATTCGGAAAAACAATTAATAGGTGAGGTAGATTCCTGTGATATTCTTATTACAGGGTCAAAGTACAACTAACTATAGCTAAGACTAACTCTACTCTTGTGCACTTCGGGACGCCGTCAGACGGTAGAGCACCACAAAGAATAACTCTACTGACGCGATTACGGTCCTAAAATTTAAGAACCTATTCACTTGGGGTGGACTACAAAGGATAGACGAGGCTGGCATATCCCACTGCTGCCACACGGCCATGGAACAAGGTGCACTAACAGGCAGAGCATTGTATAAGCATCATGCTTACATGAGGCTCGAGCTACTTAGCCTAACCGGTAAACTAGCAGGTTAAATGCTCTATGAATCCGCACACAAAAGTAATAATAACCTTAACGAAGTAAGATATATTCAAAGCAAGCATAGCCATGTAGATAGAAATATGATAAATTGATAATAAGTCTAACAAGATGTAGAAGTGAAGATACAAAGCTTTACCGAACCTCCAAGACTAGATCCGAAACTTGAGCATGAGCCCAACTCGACCCTCACTCCCGAGCTACTAATCTACTACGTTAGAGAGTTCTAGACCTAATCCTCCTAGTGTGTGTTGATCTGAATGAGAGATATGAATTAGGGTTTTAGGCTAGCTTCAGGGAGGAAATAGGGGCTGCTATATATAGGGGAACCATCTATTTTGAGCCCTCGGATCAAACTGATTAAAACAACGGCGTAGATTTAATCTTTAAGGCGGTGGAGAACCGACGTAGTGAGGAGAGGCTGACTGGTGGGGCTAGTAGGCCGGCCGGCCTGCAGGTGGGGCCGACCGGCCCCCTGTCAGCCTCTTGGCTCGATCACTACTACACAACTGACCTTTCATCGATCGCCCAAAATGCCTTTAGTCTCGGTGATTTCGGCGACCGGGAATAAATAGACCTTTAGTTCCGGTTAGTGTTACCAACCGGGACTAAAGGTCCTTCGCCAATGGCTCTGTTGTCAGGCGCTGTCAGGAGGGACCTTTAGTCTCGATTGGTAATACCAACCGGGACTAAAGCCCTACCTTTAGTCCCGGTCGGTGCCATGGACCGGGACTACAGCTTTTGTTCCGGTCCGTGGCACCGACCGGGACTATAGGACTGGGTTTAGTCCCGGTTGGTGTTACCAACCGGGATTAAAACCTCCTA
Source organism: Saccharum hybrid cultivar R570 (assembly GCA_038087645.1). Classification (NCBI taxonomy): domain Eukaryota; kingdom Viridiplantae; phylum Streptophyta; class Magnoliopsida; order Poales; family Poaceae; genus Saccharum; species Saccharum hybrid cultivar. Next base: position 10,487,905 of record JAQSUU010000667.1, read on the forward strand.
TAAATTGAACCTCCCTCTTCTTCCTCCCTACCCGAGCCCTTCCTTGTTCATGTTCTTGTTGCTTGTTTTTCCATTGTTCTTGCTTGTCTCATCTCCGGCGATCAATCCACTTCAAATGCTTCTACGCCGTCGTCGATTTGTTTGAAAGATTGCTAGCTTCATCCTCCTATGTTTTAGCAGCACCATATGTAAATCCATGTTGTATATGGCTATTTTATTTCATATTGCTAGCTCCAATCACTTTTCATGTTTGAATTTTTATGAACGATGCTAATTATAGTACCTAGAAAGTAGTATACACATATAATGTTTAGTTCTATTATAGACTTTTTAGGATACTTTTTACTTTAATTTTTTCATGTTCTCATTTTAAAATATTAAATAATGTTAATTATTTGTGATTTTGAAACAAATTAATTTTAACTTTAAAAATTCATCAAATTAATTTTATTTAGAGATAAAATTACACCTTTTAATAGAAAAATACAAATTTTATGATTTTGCTATCTTTTTATTAATGTCCACAAATTAATTTTATGAAATGATGAACCACTTATAAAATTTTGAACTCAATTAGAGAAGGTTGTGCCACACTCTTTTCTCATGCTGGGCTTTTAATTATGTGATGCCATATAATGCAGATAATGACACGCCATTGGATGTATAATGCCGATTGATGCTCCAACGAGTTCATTGAGGGCGTGCGAGAATTCTACAAAGTGGCAGAGGAAAACAAGCAGGATGGTTTTATGTGCTGTCCATGTGTCGTGTGTATGAATTTGAAAGAATTTTGTAGCTCAAGAAGTATTCGCTTGCACTTGTTCAAGTCGGGTTTCATGCCAAATTACATTTGTTGGACCAAGCACGGAGAGACCAGGGTTATGATGGAAGAAGGTGAAGAAGAACAAGTGGACCCTGACGATGTTTTTGCTCAATACTGTGACTTCGCGATGGAGGAAGTTGAAGAAGAGGCGGATGCAGAAAACAGTATCGCTGAAGATGACGATGCTCTTGGTGATGTCATTCATGACGCATAGAGAGATTGTGAAAGTGAAAAGGAGAAGGCTAAGTTTGACCAAATGCTACAGGATCACAAGAAGTTACTCTACCCGTCAGCCAAAGATGGACAGAAAAAGCTAGGCACGACATTGGAGTTGTTACAGTGGAAGGCAGAGAATAGTATATCTGACAAGGAATTTGGGAAATTACTGAAGATCCAAAAAAAAAGATGCTTTCGAAGCCTAATGAATTGCCCACCACTACATACGAAGCAAAAAAGATCATCTGCCCTTTAGGATTACAAATCGAGAAGATACATGCATGTCCTAATGACTGCATCTTGTACTGTGACGTTCACAAGAATTTCGATGAATGCCCTGTTTGCCTTGCGTCACGGTACAAGATCTTGCGAGATGATCCTGGCGATGTTGAGGATGAAGAACGTCCGAACAAGAGAATCCCTGCTAAGGTTATGTGGTATGCTCCAATAATTCTATGCCTAAAACGACTGTTCAGAAACAAGGAGCACGCAAAGTTGTTGCGATGGCACAAAGAAGACCGTAAGGTGGACAACATGTTGAGACACCCTGCTGATGGGTCCCAGTGGAGAGAAATAGATAGAGAATTCCCATACTTTACAGATGACGCAAGAAACCTAAGATTCGCATTGAGTACGGATGGATTTAATCCTTTTGGGGACCAGAGCTCTAGTCATAGCACTTGGCCCGTTACTCTATGTATCTACAATCTTCCTCCATGGTTATGCATGAAGCAGAAGTTCATTATGATGCCGATGCTCATCCAAGGCCCGAAGCAACCTGGCAATGACATCGATGTCTACCTGAGGCCATTAGTTGAGGAACTCCAGCTGCTATGGAGCAAACCAGGTGTGCGTGTGTGGGATGAGTACAAACAGGAAGAATTTGACCTGCGAGCATTGTTGTTCATGACAATCAATGATTGGCCAGCTCTAAGTAATCTTTCAGGACAGACAAATAAGGGATATAATGCATGCACACATTGTTTTGGTGACCTTGAGGATGTCTATTTAAAAAAATGTCGAAAGGTCGTGTACCTTGGCTATCGTCGATTTCTTGCTAAGAACCACCAGTTGAGAAAGAAAGGCAAACATTTTAAAGGTATGACAGAACACCGGTCCAAGCCAGGCAACCGAGATGGGGCAGAGGTATTCAAGATGGTCAAGGATTTGAAAGTAGTGTTTGGAAAGGGACAAGGCAGTGAACCTGTTCCAAAAGACGCTTCGGGGCGCGCCCTAATGTGGAAAAAGAAGTCAATATTTTAGGAGCTATCATATTGAAAAGACCTTGAAGTCTGCCACTCGATCGACGTGATGCACCTAACAAAGAATCTTTGTGTCAATCTCCTAGGGTTCATGGGTGTGTTTGGAAAGCCTAAGGATACCCTTGAGGCACGAGAGGACTTGAAGCGCATGAAAGAACGAGACAACCTGCATCCAGAAAAGACAGATGATGGACGTCATTACTTAAGACCTGCTAGCTACACTCTTAGCAATGAGGAGAAGGAAAGCATGTTTGAGTGCCTAAGCAGCATCAAAGTCCCATCTGGGTTCTCCTCCAATATAAAGCGTATAATAAATGTGCCGGAGAAGAAATTTGTCAACTTAAAATCGCACGACTGCCACGTGATTATGACGCAACTGCTTCCGATTGCCTTAAGAGGAATTCTACCTCCACATGTACGTCTGGCCACCGTGAAGCTGTGTGCATTCCTCAATGCAATTTCTCAGAAGGCAATCAATCCTTTTGATCTAGCTACTCTACAGAATGATGTGGTTCAATGTCTTGTCAGCTTTGAGTTGGTGTTCCCTCCATCCTTCTTTGATATCATGACACATCTCCTAGTTCATCTGGTCAAAGAGATTAATACCCTAGGTCCTATGTGTCCTACACAACATGTTTCCCTTAGAGAGATTTATGGGTGTACGGAAAAAATATGTTCACCAGCGGGGTCGGTCAGAAGGAAACGTTGCCAAGGGACACGGGACAAAGGAGGTCATTGAGTTCTGTGTGGACTTCATTCCTGACCTTGACCCGATTGGTCTTCCTGAATCACGGTATGAGGGGAGACTTGGTGAAAAGGATGAACGAATACCACCCTTCTGTGTGGCCAAAGACCCAAGCATCCTACTCGCTGCTGAGGACACTCCATGGTTACGGAATGATCATAACCAAGGGCATTACGTCAAGAAAAGGTTTACCACTATGCCTGCTTGATATAGGTAGTGAACTCAAATTAATAATGTGTATTTGACATCTTGTGTAATATAATTGTAACATTATGTGTTGAAAATTCAAATTTGAGTGGTTCAAACTTTGCTATATGTGGGAATTGTGGATTTTCAACTACACTTTGCCAACACTTTGTCAAATGCAAAAATGGTCTATATATGAAATGTAGATCTTGATGAGTGGAACAATATTAGTATTCATGACTTTTCCAGTCGAGACCATCCAGGGTTCCAAAAACCGGCGTTTGGCTATGAATTCTTTCAAAATTCAAAATTGAGTGGTTCAAACTTTTACAAATGAAAAGTTGACCATTAGACCAAATGTAGGTCTTGATGAGTGGAACAAACTTTGTATTCATGAGTTTTCCATTCGAGACCATCCAGGGTTCGGTCAAAGTGTGTTTCTAAAAACCAATGTTTTAACTTTGGTCAAACTTGGTCAAATGACCTATTTGATGACTAAAAATGAAAAACTTTTGAATACCAAGTTGTTAGAGCTCATCAAGATCTATATTTGATACATGGACTATATTTTCATCTGGATAAATTTTAGCAAGTCCCAGGCACATGTTTTCAAAATCGAAGACGGGTTTTGGTCAGACTTGGTCAAATGACAGACTAAATGACTTGAAATGAAAAACTTTGGAATACCAAGTTGTTAGAGCTCATCAAGATCCAAACTTTTTATATAGACCATTTTTTCTATTTAAAAAGTTTAAATAAACAATATTCACCAAATCTTGAATCTCACAAAAACTATATGAAACTATATGTGGGAATTATGGATTTTCAACTACACTTTGCCAACACTTTGTTAAATGCAAAAATGGTCTATGTATGAAATGTATATCTTGATGAGTGGAACAATATTGGTATTCATGACTTTTCCAGTCGATACCATCTAGGGTTCCGAAAACCGGCGTTTGGCTACGAATTCTTTCAAAATTCAAAATTGAGTGGTTCAAACTTTTACAAATGAAAAGTTGACCATTAGACCAAATGTAGGTATTGATGAGTGGAACAAACTTTGTATTCATGAGTTTTTCATTCGAGACCATCCAGGGTTCGGTCAAAGTGTGTGTTTTTAAAAACCAATGTTTTGACTTTGGTCAAACTTGGTCAAATGACCTATTTGATGACTTCAAATGAAAAACTTTTGAATACCAAGTTGTTAGAGCTCATCAAGATCTACATTTGATACATGGACCATATTTTCATCTGGATAAATTTTAGCAAGTCCCAGGCACATGTTTTCAAAATCGAAGACGGGTTTTGGTCAGACTTGGTCAAATGACAGACTAAATGACTTGAAATGAAAAACTTTGGAATACCAAGATGTTAGAACTCATCAAGATCCAAAATTTTTATATAGACCATTTTTTCTATTTGAAAAAGTTTAAATAAACAATACTCACCAAATCTTGAATCTCACACAAACTATATGAAACTATATGTGGGAATTGTGGATTTTCAACTACACTTTGCTAACACTTTGTCAAATGCAAAAATGGTATATGTATGAAATGTAGATCTTGATGAGTGGAACAATATTGGTATTCATGACTTTTCCAGTCGAGACCATCCAGAGTTCTGAAAACCGGCGTTTGGCTATGAATTCTTTCAAAATTCATTATTGAGTGGTTCAAACTTTTACAAATGAAAAGTTGACCATTAGACCAAATGTAGGTCTTGATGAGTGGAACAAACTTTGTATTCATGAGTTTTCCATTCGAGACCATCCAGGGTTCGGTCAAAATGTGTGTTTCTAAAAACCAATGTTTTGACTTTGGTCAAACTTAGTCAAATGACCTATTTGATGACTTTAAATGAAAAACTTTTGAATACCAAGTCGTTAGAGCTCATCAAGATCTACATTTGATATATGGACCATATTTTTATCTGGATAAATTTTAGCAAGTCCCAGGCACATGTTTTTAAAATCGAAAACGGGTTTTGGTCAGACTTGGTCAAATGACAGACTAAATGACTTGAAATGAAAAACTTTGTAATACCAAGTTGTTAGAGCTCATCAAGATCCAAACTTTTTATATAGACCATTTTTTCTATTTAAAAAAGTTTAAATAAACAATACTCACCAAATCTTAAATCTAACACAAACTATATGAAACTATATGTGGGAATTATGGATTTTCAACTACATTTTGCCAACACTTTGTCAAATGCAAAAATGGTCTATGTATGAAATGTAGATCTTGATGAGTGGAACAATATTGGTATTCATGACTTTTCCAGTCGAGACCATTCAGGGTTCCGAAAACTGGCGTTTGGCTATGAATTCTTTCAAAATTCAATATTGAGTGGTTCAAACTTTTACAAATGAAAAGTTGACTATTAGACCAAATGTAGGTCTTGATGAGTGGAACAAACTTTGTATTCATGAGTTTTCCATTCGAGACCATCCAGGGTTTCAAAAACCGACATGTATCTATAAAAATTTTAATTTTTCAAATTTAGACAATTAATGTCGTACATTTGGATAATTATTATTGAAGAAACAAAAGTTTAACGTCTAAATGACCCAAAAACAAATTTTCTGTCAAAAGCCAACAATTTTATATATTTTAATTGTCCATTATAATTTTGCATTATTCATTATAAATAACATTTATTTTGGATAATATGAAATATTTGGAAAAAAAAATAGTGTTTACAATTTATGTATTGCACAATAGAGTCAAACTAAACTAATATGTATTTTTAAAAAAATTTATGATAAATATTTAATTTACTATGCATTTAGAAAGATGAAAAGAAAAAAGTGAAAAATAAAATCCACCAAATTCTGGCGCCTAAACAGGCGCCAGAATTTGGTAGAAGGACCTTTAGTCCTGGGTCTGGCCACCACCCGTGACTAAAAGGGGCTTTAGTCCCGGTTCCAGCCACGAATCGGGACCGGGACTAAAGCCCCTTTAGTCCCGGACGGTGGCCAGACCCGGGACTAAAGGTTCTTGCCCTATAAAGCCCGGCCTTCTTCCTCCTCCTCCCCACCCGCGCGCAGACACAACCGCCGCCGTCTCCCGATCGAGCACCGCCGCCCGAGCAGCGCCCCGAGAACCGCCGCGTGCCGCCCTCGTCATCGTCCGCGTCCGCCACCAGGTCTTTCCTCTGCTCCTCTCGGCAACGTTGGGCTACTGCTGCTGCCCGGACGTGCCGGTACGGCCCCGGCGGCGCTGGACATGGGCAGCGGTGCCGCGCCATTGCCGGAGCTTCCCGGCCTAAACGAAGCGGCGGGGGTGGTGCAGTTCGGAGTGCTGCTGCGGGGGCGGAGCTTCCGGCGCCGGCGCCGCCAGCAGCGGATATATACACATATATATATGTATATATATATATGTATATGTATATATATATATCTATATATATGTATGTATATATATATATATATATACACACACACGGCACTAGGAAACTATTCATATTAATGGGTCCACTTTGTTTTTCAAATATATTTGCATCGATTATTCATATTAATGGGTGCTAGGAAACTATTCATATTAATGGGTGATATTAATTAATTCATAGTCTCTATATGGATGTTCTTGACAAATCTCTCATAAGCTGCTACTGTCTGTAAGTGATTCTTCCTTTTAATCAATAATCTCACTCTAGCATATGTACGTATTCGTAATAACTATGCTCACGATGTGCAAACACATGATGAGAGAACTCAGATTGAAACAAGACGATCGAATTGGTTTTATCGATCCGTATGTCGTGTACAAGGACACAAAGACTAAAGATCCATTCAATCTGAAGATCAAGGAAATGGAGAAAAATCTCTAAAGGTTCTTTTATAACCAAAGGCATAAGGAGTTGATACTCTTCTCTTACAATATGGGGTAAAGTGTTGTGTTATATCATGTCTTAGTCAATCCAATATATATATATATATATATATATATATATATATATATATATATATATATATATATATATATATATATATATATATATATATATATATATATATATATATATATATATATATATAGTTGACTCTAAACAAATGCAGGGATCACTGGATACTCATTGAGATTAAGATCAAGGAACAAACTATAAATATGTGGGACTCAATGAGAAAAGAGCTGGAAATGTACCAAGACATGATAGACATGATCCAGAGGTAAGTTCTATCATTTGTTAATTATCGTTGTCTGCTCCTTTAATTTACTATGTTATATCTAATCAACGACCGACTTATTGGGCAGGGCTTGGGCTTCGCTACAACAAAGATATCGTACGAATCTGAAAGTGTCACTCCCCCCTCCTATTCTACATAAGTGGGTGTCCAGACAACCGTACGGAACCAATTTATGTGGATACTATGTTTGCGAGTACATGTGGTGTAGCAAATTTACACCTGCTAAAGAGATGCTAAAAGTAAGTAACATGTGTATACAATAAATTCATATCTTATTTATTTGTTGAAACTAAATAAATCTTATGTATATTAATATCTTTTTCTTTAATTAATGCAAATGGAAGGAGTGGGAATTGAAAGAACAAGTGTTCAAGCACACAATACTCGTCGCAATCCAGGAGACGATCGCAGGTTTCATCAACGATCATGTCATTCCGGAAGACGGCGAGTTCCACCACAACCCTAGGTTGAATTTGAAGAGTCCAAACAAGAACGAACACTTGTATGAGCTTTGAGTGGCGGACAAACATTTGTGTAACTCATTAACCGGCGGCCGAACACTTGATTACTTGTATATTATTGTAAATGTAATGTGTATGTACGTATATGTATAGCTCTATATAATATATATACATAAGTTTCATAATTTATTTGTGTGCAATAATAACGCTCTCGTATAGGTGCAACGTATACGGATAATAGCAGTGAAGAATAAATTAGAAAACAATATAACTGAAAACCAAAATCAATAATGAATTGAAAAGAAAAAGAAAAAAGAAAAAAGAACCTTTAGTCCCGGTTGGTAATACCAACCGGGACTAAAAGGTGCTGCGTCACGTCGATGCCTGACAGCACCTTTAGTCCTGGGCCTGAGAACCGGGACTAAAGGTGGGACATTTAGTCCCGAAACCTTAGTCCCGGATCGCAGCCCGGGATTAGAGGTCCTTTTGGACCGGGACTAAAGCCCCGTTGTGCAGCAGTGGATGTTCGGTGGAGAGTCTTCTAGTATCTTCTGGAATCTTCTTGAGTTGTTTTCATCACGGATAAACGTGATTAAATATGATAATTAGATCCTCCTTAACAGTTTTATGGATAAACCCTGCTGAAAACATAAATTCACCAAAATTCGTGGAATTTATTAGTTTAAACCCTTAGATCTATGTTTGGTAATGGAATTAAGTATATATGTAGATTATATTGACGGTTTATGATTGATGTTAATGACCGTTAATCCACATGTGTATATACTTTAATCCACATGTGTTGGAGTAGATTGAAATAAAACTTAGTTTAATTTCACTTTAATCCACTTCAACGCACGTAAACTGAAATGAATACATGCGCATGCAAATGAGGCCCGAGGGATAACAAAAGAACCGGCAGGAAGAGGCAACCCTCTGCGATACCTACCGGATTTACCGTTCTGGGATTCAAGGTGCGCACAAAAATGATCTGCACACAATAACTGTGCAGTTTTTTTTTTTTTTTTGTTCGTGCCCTTTGGTAGACTGCCCCGAGGATACCGCCGACAGAGCACACAAATTTGAGGGAATCCTTACTGTGAAGAGTAACGACGCTTTGCTCCTACAGCCTTGCGTGCCTACTAATCAATATTGCCAACAGTGTCAAGAATATTGTAACTACTAAACTGAACTGCACTTGCCATTCCCTATCATAGTGTATAGTAGGATACACTGTACTGTACACCCTGCATTCATGACATGTATACAGCGCACTTCTGTGTGCACGCGCACGCCCTGCACCAACCGCCATCACACCGCACTTGTTGGGACACCCTGAAAGATCAGAGAGATCACAGCATATCTGCTGATTGACTGAGAACTACACGATCTACTAGTGATTAAGACCAACAACAAGCATGCATGCGTGGATCAATGATCACGCTTATATGCCCGTGATCAGGAGGATCATCAATATTATTAGGCCCAGATCGAGGTTCCACTATGCTCAATCTTTGCTAATTAGCTAGTTAGGCTGTGCTCAGAACATGGGAATTAGTTTTCTTTATGTGTTTTATTTTATATATCTTTGTCATGATAGACAAATCGAACGGTTTCCTGCTAGGAAAATATGAAACTCGCACAATTTTCAAACCGGACGTGGTAAGCTTATTAATTAGTATACCTACGTGCACGGTGATGCCTGTCGACTTACCGTCGCTGATTTGCTCTAGCCTCTATCGTTGCGATGATCTGCAAATCAGTTCGATATGCATGCCTGCCACGAGTGTGCCTCCTGCTTGATTGCGACGAACTAATCACTGCATGCATGCATGAGCATGATGCGCGTCGCCCCCGGTCAGCAGGTGCACGGTCGAAGCGATGCGAGGTCACCAACCTAAGGCACCCAAGAAAAGGGCCGGGCGGCCGTGGTCTAAGCATGATTAGGCCGGTGCGCGATGTTATCTGCAGGCGTTGGCTCTCCGCAACGTCCTTTCATCATGCCCCTAGCTAGGTGGCATAGCAGTACTTATGATTTGATCTCATGCACGTCGCTTTCTCCTTTGCTTCCTTTCTACTCCCGGCCTCCTCCTCCGGTCGAGACATCTCCCACGTACAGTACAGTACAGTCCATACCGCCATGTGCTCCATTAGCAGCAAAATGCTTTGGTGGCCCCAGCAGCCAGCCCATCCCACCATGTCATTCCCAATCTTTCTCTATCGACCTCCGATCCACGCATGCATAACCACTTCCTCACTAACTTTGTGGCAAAGGAAAAATATCAATCACCACTACACTAGCATGCACTACGTTTTCAACACCAAAAGTGGCCACTTATACAACTGAAAAAAAATATGCCACTAATTTCTTGCTCATGGAATTAAATAGGAATAAAATCTGCACTGTCACATCGCACGCCCTGCATAGAACTGCATATATATTGCCTACTCGATCTTGTTCCAAATTATAGTTCATTTTGACTTTGTTCTAATAATAAAAACTAATAATTTTGATCAAATTTATTATAGATGATGAAGACACTAACATCTAGAATATCAATTTAGTTTTATTAAATTCTACGTGGAAATATATTTTTATAGAGCATTCGTTTGAACTTGTAATCAATACTATAGAAAGGAACATGGCCAATATGACGATAATATTAATGTTAATATTTTTCTCGAGCAGAGGCAATATAGTATAAAGATGACCAATATGATGTGATGTTCTTGGAGACCAGTTGAACTATTTGCAAAATGCAAGCAACATCTGGAAATCAGCAAATGAAATCATTGATAGAGTAGCTATAATTCATATCAATGTTTAGGGCGGAGGTTGGATCCTAAACCTGTTCCGCCTCTGGTAGCCGCTCGCATGAAGCTCTGATGAAACTCTGCACAACCACTCCACGCGCACACCTTAGCCAATCGACTTCCTCTACATCACATCTGTTGTCCTTGCCTCCACCTATGCATCCCACTTTCTCGCTAATGTCATCTACTCTGAGCTCGAGGAAGCCTAGGAGGCTCGCCAGACCCCAAAACGGCAACTCCCAAACTATGCTCCTCGCTAGAGACACTTAGGGTTGGATCCTTTATCGAACCTTTCCTAACTTTGCTAAGCCAGAATATGTGTTTGGTAGTGGATGAAAAATCATGCTTTGCTAGGCTAGCTTGCCTCTTTAAGCAAGGAAATCCTTGCCCAGGTACGAGAGCTAGGTCGACTCTCTCATGCTGGCAAGGCAAGCGGGAAGCACATCCTTTCCTGTGCGGTAGCAGACCTGCTCCTCTGACACCCATGTATGGTTGAGTGACCATCCGGCCTGATGAGCACTTGGTGTTATAAAAATCAAAGTGCTTGCATGCGGTGCTAGGCAAGCTTTCACACTAAGGCTGTGTTTAGTTTCGAAATATTTGGGGAAAATATTCCTGTAGCACTTTCGTTGTTATTTGGCAAAATTTATCCAACCATGAATTAATTAGGCTTAAAAGATTCATCTCGACCTTTACAGACAAACTGTACAATTAGTTATTTTTTTACCTACATTTAATGCTCCATGCATGGGTCTACAGATTTGATGTGACGGGTGAGAGGAAATATTTTGGGAAGTGAACGGGCCTAAGCAAAACAACCAAACATAGTTTTTATTTGGATTGCTTGGCCTCACCTTGCCTGCTTGCCTGGCTAGTTAAAAGTAGGCAAAACAACCATGCATCAAAAAGATAAAGTTGGCGTTACGAGATCATAAAAAAGAATGAGCAAAATTCATTGTCGCTCTCTGAACTTGGTCGGCGGTGTCATTCAGGTCCCTAAACTTCTAAAGTGATATCTGTGGATCCATAAACTTGGCAGACGATGTCATCCAGGTCCCTAAACTTTTAAGGTGATCACCGCAGGTCTTTAAACTTGGTCGGCGGTGTCATCTCGGTCCCTGAACTTTCAAGGTGATATCACCGCAGGTCCCTAAACTTAGCAAACGGTATCGTTCCTGTCCAAATGTGGTCTAACCTACTCTTTAAGTTGGTGTGGCACGCTGAGTGTATGTTAGACATGGATCCAACATGTGTCAATTAACCAATCATTATTTATATAATATTTATCATAAAAATATAAATTATATAAATAATTTACACCAGGAAAAATAAATTAAGTTATTAAAATAATTTACAACAAAAAATATTAGGTTTAAACTAAAATAGAAAAAAATACAAAATTAATTTAATATTTATGTATCATTAATAGTATTAAAATTCCTATAGTATTAAAATTGTAATAAAATACTTCTAATTTTAGTATTATTTTAAAAGTTTTAATAGTAGTATTATAGAAGTAACTTTCTCTATTATTAATACTACGTATTATAGTATTAGAACTTTTAATAATAGTATTATAGTATTAAAAGTTTTAATAATAATGTTATAGTTTTAATAACAGAGAAAATTTACTTCTATAATACTACTATTAAAACTTTTTAATAGAGAAAACTTTTAATAATATGGGTAACTTTTAATATTATTATATTGGGACAGGGATGACATAAGTTGTCAAGTTTAGGGACCTGCGGTGATCATCTTGAAAGTTCAGGGACCGGGATGACACCGCCAGCCAAGTTTAGGGACCTGCGGTGATCACCGTAAAAGTTGAGGGACCTAGATGACACCGTCTGCCAAGTTTGAGGACCCACATATATCACTTTAGAAGTTCAGGGACCTAGATGACACCGCTGGCTAAGTTCTGGGACCGGGGGTGAATTTTGCTCAAAAAGAATAATAATATTCCCTCCATTCTGAATAACATTTTATTTTGGTTTTCCCCTAAGGCAAACTTCTCTAGAAAAATATATTCATATATCTATAAGTTCAAATAATTTGTCCATCAAAATATATTGCTTGAAGAATCTAATGAAATAGTTTTTGATGTTCTAATTGTTGGTGGATTTTTATACAAACTTGGTCAAATATAGTACAAAGTCACTACTGGAGACTTAAATGTTCTTGTCGGTTTAACACCCACCGACAGGGAAATTACTAATATTTCTGTCAGGAACCTAGAGCCGATAGAGTAATTCGAAAACCGATAGGGTGAATACATTTCTCTGTCGAGTCTATGTGTTTTGGTGCCACCCATAGAAAAATCAATTGGAAGAGCACCGGGAAACGAAACACGCAAAACCAGGCCTGGGCCGCGTTGACCTTTCAGCCGGCCCAGAAGCGGGCGGGTTGTGCCACCGACAGGCAAATTTTATTTTTTCTGTTATTTTATTCCTGTCAATAATGATATACCGATAGAAAATTATTTTTTTTAATTTTCCTGTCGCTTTTGTGTATTTTTCTGTCAGTTTTTCACCGACAGCGAAATTTTAGTAGTGAGTCAAAGCAAATGGAACAGAAGGTGTGCTAGATAAAAATGGAGTGCCAGTGCCAGCGCCGGTGAAAGCAACTGATAACCGTTGCAGAATGAATACGTTTTCCCATTCTATCGAGAATTAAAAGCACTTTCATTACCCACCTGGCCTTCCTCCATCTTCTGGATTGTACTCCCTCCGCCCCTAAATATTTGTCGTTTTCGCTTTCCGAGATACAACTTTAACAAAATATATATTAAAAAATATTAATATTTATAGTACATAATTGGTATCATTAGATAGTTCTTTAAATCTAGTTTTTGATAAATTTATTTAAAGATAAAAATATTGTACGTATTTTCTATAAATTAAGTTAAATTTGTGGCACGAAAATCAAAAACGACATTTAAATAGGGACAGAGGGAGTAAACTCTAGAATCCAACTCTGTACTGGCAGTTTTCCCACATGGGCCTTGTTCACTTCCCCCTCCCAACCCAAAATATTTCTTCTTTCACCCATCACATCAAATCTTTCGACGCATGCATGGAGTATTAAATGTAGGTAAAAAAGATAACTAATTGTATAGTTTGTCTGTAAATGTCGGGACGAATCTTTTGAGCCTAGTTAGTCCATAATTGGACAAATTTTGCCAAATAACAACGAAAGATACTACAGTAACGTTTCAGCTACTTTTCGTGAAGTGAACACACCCATGACAAGATGCCAACATAGCCTTTGCCTGGTGCCTGCCCTCCGGCAGATCTATAACCTTCCCGCTAGCCTCTTCTTGACCCTCCCTCTCGCACGCATTCTGCCAATTAGCCAGCGTTGCATTGGCGGCCTCTGCCTCTGCCTCTCTTCCGCTTCCACACACCACTGACTGACCCAACACACGTACACTAGCTAGCTAGGCATCGGCAGCTTCACAAACACTACCGAAGAAGCAGCAGCCAGCAAGTAGTGTGTCAGCCAGCCGCTAGCAGCTAGCCTAGCTAATGACCAAAATTCTCCTCCTTCTGCTACTCCTGGCATTGCCGCCGCCGGTAGCCGTGGCGCTGAACGCCGAGGGCCTGGCGCTGCTGGCGTTCAAGGCGGCGGCGACCGAGGACCCGTACTCGGCGCTGTCGCGGTGGTCCGAGTCCGACCCGGACCCGTGCGGGTGGCCGGGCGTGAGGTGCGCCAACGCCTCCTCGTCCTCCTCCTCGGCGCCGCGCGTCGTCGTCGGCCTGGCCGTGGCGGGCAAGAACATCTCCGGGTACATCCCGTCCGAGCTGGGTTCCCTGCTCTTCCTCCGCCGCCTCAACCTCCACGGCAACCGGCTGTCGGGCGCCATCCCCGCCGCGCTATCCAACGCCTCGTCGCTCCACTCGCTCTACCTCTACGGGAACCGCCTCACGGGCGGCCTCCCCGCCGCCGCGCTCTGCGACCTGCCGCGCCTCCAGAACCTGGACGTCTCCGGGAACGCGCTCTCGGGGGAGCTGCCGCTGGACCTCCGCGGCTGCCGCAGCCTGCAGCGGCTCGTGCTCGCCCGGAACGCCTTCTCGGGCGAGCTCCCGGCCGGCGTGTGGCCCGAGATGCCCAGCCTGCAGCAGCTCGACCTCTCCTCCAACGCCTTCAACGGCTCGCTCCCGCCCGACCTCGGCGAGCTGCCCCGGCTCGCCGGCACGCTCAACCTCTCCCACAACCGCTTCTCGGGCGTCGTGCCGCCCGAGCTCGGCCGCCTCCCGGCCACCGTCACGCTCGACCTCCGCTTCAACAACCTCTCCGGGGCCATCCCGCAGACGGGCTCCCTCGCCAGCCAGGGCCCCACGGCGTTCCTCAACAACCCCGGCCTCTGCGGCTACCCGCTCCAGGTGCCCTGCCGCGCCGTCCCGCCGCCCACGCAGTCGCCGACGCCGCCGGCGGCCACGACGACCCCGCTGCCCTCCACCGCGTCGTCCTCCGACCGGGGGCACCAGCAGCCCATCAGGACGGGCCTGATCGCGCTCATCTCCGTCGCGGACGCCGCCGGTGTGGCCCTCGTCGGCATCATCCTCGTGTACGTGTACTGGAAGGTCAAGGACCGGAAAGACAACCACCTTGGGTGCCGCGACGACGACGGCGACCACAGCAGCAAGACCGGGCTCTGCCGCTGCATGCTGTGGCGACACGGCGGCAGCGACGACAGCTCGGACGCGTCCTCGGGCGGCGACGACGACGGCGAAGCAGGCAAGTACAGCAGCGGTGGCGGCGGCGAGGGGGAGCTGGTGGCGATCGACCGCGGGTTCCGCGTGGAGCTGGACGAGCTGCTGCGGTCCTCGGCCTACGTGCTGGGCAAGGGCGGCAAGGGGATCGTGTACAAGGTGGTGGTGGCGAACGGGACGACGCCCGTGGCCGTGCGGCGGCTGGGCGGCGGCGGCGGGGGCGCGGACCGGTGCAAGGAGTTCGCGGCGGAGGCGCGTGCCGTGGGGCGGGCGCGCCACCCCAACGTCGTGCGCCTGCGCGCCTACTACTGGTCCGCCGACGAGAAGCTCGTCGTCACCGACTTCGTTGGCAACGGCAACCTCGCCACCGCGCTGCGTGGTAAGCACCTCCCACCGATTTCTCCATCATTCTCATTGAATTCCCTGGAGGCTGCTACTCGGAATACTAGTAGTTTTTTTTTTTGGGTAGGTTTAGACTTTAGATGCGCGATTTGCGTTTGTTAATTGCTCATTAGAGTTGGATCCTACCGGCTGATTTCTTGTCGGAGAAACGTGGTAGATGCCGTGGATTATATTTGATTAATGCAGTGATTATATTCGAGTTGGCAAATTTTGCTCACAAGTCACAAGAGCACGTGCCACGTCCATACAAATTAAACAAGAAACAACCTTAGTACTAGTACTGGATACTGATTAACCAGTCATGGAAATGTAGGACGAGCGAGAGCGACTTGCAAAAATGTTGAGATCGATCAAACCCAAGCGCAATTAATTGCATATATACGCGCCATTTAATTTTTGTGATTCTAGTTTGATTTTTCTTTTCATAACATATAAACGCGCTGATTGACAATATGTAGCACATTAGAATGACCGTACCTCAAATTAATTCTTCCTCGCCTTTATTATTAGCGATATGTATAAGCTTTCCCATCGTATTAGGATGCATATATATGATTAATAGAGGGCCGGCCATGCCCAAGGACGCTATCTATGTACAGAATGCTATGCGTACAAGCCATGGCACAGGACAGTGTATAGTACTATGAGCAATTATGATCCTGGGTAGCACTATCGGATATTGTACAGGGTAGGCTATTCTGTACGTGGCGTGTTAGGCTACTAGCTAGATTTGCTCTGTTATATTTGGTCCGTATGGTTGTTGGGTGCTCACTTACTACTCATGTTTCTTCTTCTAATGATGGGGTGTGGCGTAGCGCGCGCGGCCATAGCCCACCTTATTTTACGCACAACGTTGTGCACTATACTCCACTGCACAGCTGAATTTAGGTCAGCATGGTTTTATATTTGTCAGTGGTTTTAAGAAATACAATTTGCAGAAGACAGCGCATCTATTATAAGAAGTTAACCATGAGAATATACATTGATAGTGTGAGTGACTGGTCGAGCATTTTTTTCTTCAAGATTAACCCTTGTCACGTGTTTCATTGAGAGAAAATGGCTGGTTCTAGCCTTGCATCTACCTTAACCAGACCGAGGGTGAATTACTTACCATCCTTAGGAAGAAAAAGGAAAGAAAAAGACGACATTACTCCTATAAGAGCGTGAGGAGACCACTCGTCCACTCCCACGGGAACGCACTGCGACGAAAGCTTCCAAAACCTTCGCTGAAGAAGGCACACCGTCTTGTCCCCCCTGGCTCTGTTGGACCACGGTCTCTGCAATACGTACAATCTGCGATGGGTGCGTGCATGCATGCTGGACATTGATCTTTTTGCGGCTGGCTGGGCCTGCTGTCCTGGATGGAATGGGCGCCTGCATGCATGCATGGTCCTTGGTGACCTCTGTCCTTCCCTTGTGATCATCAGTCAGACAGTCACCTTCACTACCGGTATGGCTGTATGCATCGTCTTTGACTTTCCCAGAACCTATCATAACAGGCAATACAGTGGTTGCGAGGCGAACTGCAATGCTGAACCCAGTTGGCATTTTTTTTTTCGGCTCGAGAGTACACGGGATCCTTTGACATTAGTATTTTGCTGGAGTCGTTGGTCCTTGGACGAGGGAAAAGGAGAAAAAGATGCATGGTTGCTTAAGCCATAAGGTACCTTAGCTGCTGTTACTGAAACTGCACTGCACCATATTTACTTGCTGATGATTTAGGCTGTGTTTGGTTTCCAACTAAACTTTAGTGGGGTCACATCGAATGTTTGACACTAATTTGAAGTATTAAACATAGACTAATTACAAAACCCTTACATAGATTGGGACTAATTTGCGAGACGAATCTATTGAGCCTAATTAGTTCACGATTTGACAATGTGATGCTACAGTAAATATGTGCTAATGATGGATTAATTAGACTTAATAAATTCGTTTCGCGAATTAGTCACGGGTTCTATAATTAGTTTTCTGATTAGCTCATGTTTAGTCCTTCTAATTAGTATCCGAACATCCGGTGTGACACCAACTAAAGTTTAGTGAGGGAAATCAAACACACCCTTGTATGACTCCATAGTACAATACAATAAACAAGGGGAAAGGAGAAAAGGTGGCACTCTTCGTTAACGCTGGCTGATGTTCGACAAAAGCTTTACACCAAATCATACCCAGCTGACAAGCTCCAAAGGCTCTTTTCTTTTCCATTTTTGCTCACTCAATTGGTCACCAACGCTGACAGAGCAAAAAAGGGCTGCAATGGAAGCACCCTTTTCGTCCACCCTTTCCACCGTCACGCAGACTGCAGAGCATGTCGGTCGAAACAGAAAAGCAGAGGCCTTTCTAAGCCTGACGAAACCTTTGTCACTCTGATGGCTTAACAGCATGAATATTCTCTCCGATCTCGTGCTAATTTCTACGTACAAAGAGAAATGCGTAAAGAATGTGATGATTGAGTATGGGCAGCACTGCATAGGCACGCCTGGGTAAATGCATCATTAGAACCCCCCCCCTTTTTTTCAACGTGCTTAATGAATAATGATGGGTGTCAGCACTGGGGTGCTCAGGCTGGTGATGCCAGATTTGGGGGCTTTTGGGGGCTAATGGGACAAAGGACGACACCTTTGCAAGCATGCTAATGAGCCTTTAGCCTGGAGGGGAGATACCGTACCTAGCTAGTGTGTGAGTGGCGTGGCAATGGTTTGTGAGGTAGGAGTACGGAGTAGGTAATAATGGTTCACTTGGGCACATTGTTGGTCACCGACTGACGCCTTCCTTTCTGAAAGTCTAGTTGTTCACTGTGCAAGCCCCTTTTAAACTTTCTGAAAGCGAGATGCATGCGGTGCTCATGAACAGTGAGTCGACAGCCATGGCACGGCAGGGCTGTATAGGTTTACCGACAGCCACAGCACCATGCAATGTGCGCTGCACCCTTCTTTGATTACGTTCTGTTGGATGGAATTGCCACACTGTAGTTTCTCATGGTTATTGTTCGATTTTGCTTCGATTTTACCAACTGTAAATGGCGGGGAAAAAACATTTGCAAAACTGGAAGTTGCGATGTGAAATTTGCATGCTTTTTCATCATAAGTGTGTGTTTAGTTCATGAAAATTTTTGGCTTTGACTACGGTAGCATTTTCGTTTGTATTTGTCAATTAGTGTCCCATCATGAATAAATTAGGCTCAAAAGATTTGTCTCGTGGTTTTCTACCAAACTGTATAATTAGTTTCTTTTTTCATCTATATTTAATGCTCCATACATGCATGTGTCCAAACATTCAATGTGATGAGGAATCTTGAAAATTTTTGGAATTAAACATGGCCTAAAACATCACAGATCATTCAGAAACTGAAGTTCCGATGCAAAGCTGACTCCTGAGTCTTGACTCTTGACTGAATACCTTGACTCTCTTTTTTTTTTCCAGGTCGGCCGGGTCAAACCGCCCTGTCATGGTCAGCGCGGCTGAAGATCGCCAAGGGCGCGGCGCGCGGGCTGGCGTATCTCCACGAGTGCAGCCCGCGGCGGTTCGTCCACGGCGAGGTGAAGCCATCCAACATCCTGCTCGACGCCGACTTCACCCCACGCGTCGCCGACTTCGGCCTCGCGCGCCTGCTCGCCGTCGTCAGCTGCGCCCCCGATGGGCCGCCCTCCTCGGGTGGCGCCGGCGGGCTCCTCGGCGGCGCCATCCCGTACGTCAAGCCACCGGCGGCGTCGGGTACGGGCCCGGACCGTTTCGGCGGCGCCGGCGGCGGGTACCGCGCGCCGGAAGCGCGGGCGGCGGCCGGTGCGAAGCCGACGCAGAAGTGGGACGTGTTCTCGTTCGGGGTGGTGCTGCTGGAGCTGCTGACGGGCCGCGGCCCGGCGGCTGACCACGCGTCGCCGTCGACGTCAGCGTCGTTCTCGGCGCCCGTGTCCGGGTCGACGGCGACGGACCGGTCCGGGAGCGGGGAGCACGGCGGCGTGCCGGAGGTGGTGCGGTGGGTGCGCCGCGGCTTCGAGGAGGACGCGCGGCCCGTGGCGGAGATGGTGGACCCGGCGCTGCTGCGGGGGGCCGCGCTGCCCAAGAAGGAGGTGGTGGCGACGTTCCACGTCGCGCTCGCGTGCACGGAGGCCGACCCGGAGCTCCGCCCACGGATGAAGGCCGTTGCCGACAGCCTCGACAAGATCGGATCATGACTTCATGAGAGACAAGCTCATGCTAGCACACACAGGAGCTACACAGAGGGGAAGTGATGCTCACCCAAGGTCATTTATATTTTTATTATTATTTTTTCCTTCTCCTCCCCTATTTTCTCTTTCTCTTGCAATTCAGTTTTTTTTTACTTTATTTGCTGTGCTCTCTTGCAATTGGCTGTTTGTAATTTTTGGTTATTCTTTTGGGTGCAATTCATGATTTCCGTAATGGTATATAGAGAGAGATATGTAGGAGAAAAGGTATTTCCAGCTTAATTTTCAGTAGATAGTTAGGATGTGTATCTTGTGAAGATTCAGAACAAGCGCTACTTTGTGGTGTCCAGTAATTAACTAGAGGGGAACGTAGAGCGAATGGAATTTAGAGATTTGTCTTGAGTGGCCACTTATAATTACTTATTCGATTTCCTCAAAAAAAATAATTACTCATTCGAATTCTTCAAAGATTTGCATTTGTAACATGTAGTACATCCAAAAGATGGTACAGTAATTCGTAGCCAGTTCCATCGTACGTCTTCTTACTTGTACGTTGCACCCGTCTCATTGTTGGCTCTTTTTTTTTTTGAGTTCAAACTGGCAGACTTTATTCATTCAAGATTGTTACATCATTTGTCGAGATCTAGAATAAAGCTAGGGGAGTTCATCGACCCAGGTACACGTTTGCTTAGGTTGCATAGCTCTTTTTGCTAGATTATGGGCTACCTGAATTACCTCACTACTGTAATGCTCAATGGATATATCCTGAAATCCGCTCCATATAATATTACATTCATCATACAGTGTAGCTGCCGAAGTCGTTGAGATGAGAATCCTCTGTTGTTCATTGTTTGTACCACTTTCATACAATCTGACTGGACGATTAATCGATTACATCCAATGTGTTGTGCGAGCATCAAACCTTCCTTCAAGGCATACACCTCCGCCATAGGTGCGTCTATAAAATGAGGCACAAAGCTATGAGCAGCTGCTAATGCCCCTCCCGAGAAATCTCTAATAATAGCACCCACGCTACCACATCCCTCTTCTTCATTGAAGGTTGTATCAACATTAACGATAACCTTTCCTTTCGGAGGCTTCTTCCATCCCTGTCGTAGTTTTGATCCTTTCTTCATTGCTGCTTTGTAATTCTTAGTTAGCGCCACAATTGCCATGGCTGACCTTGAAGGCCTCTGGACAGTCTCGCCATGAACAATTTGCTGTCTTTCCCACCAAATATACCAGCCGACAGTCAGGATTAGTTCAGCGAATCCCACCTCAAGCTCATCTATCTGCTCCTGTCTTCTAACAATTTCATCTAGGATCACCGAGCCTGATCGGTCCGTTTCCAGTAGGCGATGGATCTTCTCCCACAAACCGAGCAAGCACCAAACTTGTTTGGCTCGATCACATGTGAAGATCATGTGCTTGACATCTTCTGCTCCATTCTAGCAAACTGGACACCCTCCTTCACCGACATGCCTATTAGCAAGAATAGCTCGGCATGGCAGTAGCCCTTTGAGCGCCCGCCACCGAAATATCTTAATATTCCCTGTTAGATTCAGCTTCCACAAATTCTTCCATAGCTTGGTTCTTGATGCAGTATCGGCTTGCCCCCGATTACATCTCGGCCCAAATTTGCTTTCCCATTGGCAATGGTAGGCCGATCGAACCGAAAACAAACCATTTCTATTATAGTGCCAAGCCACCACATCTTCCCTACCAGAAGTGATAGGTATTTGCAAAATTCGATAACATCCGTCGGCCAGAAGATAGCTTTCAACAAATCCACGTCCCATGTTGAATTTATTGGATTGATCAATTCATCCACCGTAGACACAATATTGTTTCCTCTGGTCGTTTGGATTTTCAGATTATGACTTGTCGGTATCCAATGATCCTCCCAAATTTTTATCTACGTACCATCACCAACTCTCCAAATATATCCTTTCTTAAAACAATCCCGTCTAGCTAGGATGCTTTGCCAAGTATATGAACTTCCCCTTTTCGCTTTAGCTTTCAACAATTTGCCATCGGGATAGTACCGAGCTCTTAGAACTCTAGCACAGAGGGAGTCCGGGTCACTGAGCAGCCTCCAAACCTGCTTTGCAAGCATAGCCAAATTGAAAGACTATAAATCCCTGAATCCCATCCCGCCCTTAGCTTTGGGTAGGCACATCTTCCACCATTCTTGCCAATGCAATCTCTTATGGTCTTCATCATCCCCCACCAGTACTGCGAGATGGCACTTGTGATTCCTTTACAAATGGTTTTTGGAATTTGAAACACCGTCATCGCATATACTAGGATGGCCTGAGCGATTGACTTAATAAGAGTTTCATTCCCTCCCAAACTTAAAGTCTTCTGCCTCCATCCATTAATTCGGGTGACCACCATATCAATCAAATGGCGAAAACAGTCACTGCGATCAGCTCCCACCAAAGCCAGGAGCCCCTGATATTTATCCCCTGCCGAAGTCCTCTAGTGGGAGCAAAGATATCTGTCTCAAAATTATTAAAGTGAACAATGTAGCAGACTGACGTAACACAAGCCATTACTAGCTTAATCCATCGTTGATCAAATCCCAGCTTAGCCATGATCTTCTCCCGGAAGCACCATTCAACTCTATCGTAGACCTTATGCATATCTAGCTTGATTGCACAAAGGCCATTCTTCCCCTTCTTCCTTTTCATTGTATGAATACACTCATAGGCCAGCAAAATATTATCTGTGATCAATCTTCCCGGCACAAAAGCGCTCTGATGATCACTGATAATTTCTAGTAAAATTACTTTGAGTCTGTATGAAAGCATCTTGGAGATGATCTTGTACACCACGTTGCAAAGAGATATAGGACGAAACTGAGTTACCTTGTCAGGATTATCAATCTTAGGAATCATAACAATGGTAGTGTCATTCCACCCAGTTGGCACAGTTGCATTCTGTATCGCCCCCAACACCTCATCGACTAGATCATCCTCCAACATATCCCAAAATCGCTTAAAAAAGACCGCAGGAAGGCCATCAGGCCCTGGGGCCTTTAAATCCCCTATACTGAAAAGAGCTTTTTTTACCTCCTCTTTACTGAAGGGTGCTAGGAGAAATTGGTTCATGTCGGCCGATACTTTTCGATCCACGTCATTCAAAACCCCATCATCAATCTCCTGCACCTCCCTTGTAAATAAATTGCCAAAGTATTCTTTCACCATTGTGCCCATTGTCTCGATATCTTCATGCCTCATGCCGTGCTCATCCACCAATCCCTTCACCATATTCTTTTTCTTCCAGCTAGAAGCAAAATTATGGAAGAAATTAGTGTTTCTGTCACCATGTTTGAGCCAATTTACCCGTTCCCATTGCACCCAATAGATCTCTTCTTGTTCTAATAACAATTCCAGTTGTAGGAGGATCTCCTTCTGGGCTACTATTGACTCGTCTGTCATCGGCCCAGACCTCAATCTCTCGAACTCCCTCTTTAGCTTTTTAATTTGGTGGATAGGTTTCTTCAAAACCTCCTTGTCCCATATACGCATGTCTGAGTGCACTTGGTTCACTCTTGTCATGAGAGGAGAACCCTGGCCTTGGGCCGAAGCCCGTGCCCATGCTGTCTGAACAATTTCATGTATAGTCTCTTCTTTCAACCACCTAGCTTCAAAATGTCTCGGCCTACTATATGATTGCGCTAGTTGTGCACCGCTCTGTGTCAACACAAAGAGGTCGATGATTAGATTTTAGGGTTTCACCATTCACCAACACTGCCTCAGGGAACATTTTGCTCCATTGTAGATTCACAACACCCTATCTAACCGCTCTCGAATCTTCCCTCTCTGCACGTAAACATATCACCAGTAAAACCAATATCCACTAGTGCACAGTCATCCAAAGCATCATGAAAATCTTGCAATTGCCTCTGCGATCTTACCCTACCGCCCTCCTTCTCATAGTGATATAGGATCTCATTAAAATCACCTATGGCCAGCGAGGGCAGGGGGTACTTACATTATTCTTCAGAAAGCACATCACTTCCCAAGTGCGGTCCTTATGATCCTAGCTTGGTTCCCCATACATTCTAGTAAGTCACCAATCCTCCCCCTCTCCCACAACTACATCAATATAATATTGTGAAATATTTAGTGGTTTTATCACTACCTCTTTCTTCCACATCATTAACAAGCCCCACTACGATCATCACTCTCATGAATGACAAAATTATAGCAGCACAATCTCCTTTTTAAATTTTTTGCCCTTGCCTTCCCTAGATGTGTCTCGGATAGAAAAAGCACATCCAGTTTTTCCTGCTTCTGGACCTCCAGAAGCGCACGAATTTCTCGGGGGCTCGCCAGCCCCCGGCAGTTCTAAGCTAAGAGTTTCATTGTGCCCGGTCACTCTCCTCGAAGGAGAGCGCCGATTTTGCATTTGGGTTTGTCATCTCATCAGCTTTTCCAACTCCATCCCTCCGTGGCCTCTTTTTCTCCTGCTCTTTTAGAGAACTTACAGAAATCCCTTTCTGGGAAGGATGCTCTAGAAGGTTGACTTGCGCAACAACTCTTCCACCAGTAGCACCCGTCTCCCCACTCTTTCCTTCTTGATCTTCATCATTCTAAACAGAGGTATCCATATCGACAATATCATCATCCATCCACTCTCCATGACTCCCGTCTCTTCCATGCCCTCTTCCTCGGCCTCTACCTCTGCCTTCCCGGTCATCCCTCCCAGCCACCATTGGCAGGAAAGGAGGTTGCAACCATTCTCCCCAACCATAGCTCTCCTTGGGGTGAACTCCATCTCCACATTCAGTTACTTCATGCCCCATACATCCACAGAAAAAGCAAAAACTTGGTAGCTTTTCATATTGTACCAAGTACTTCATGCTTTCCTTAAGTGTAGTCAGCACCACACGCACTAGGGGCTTCTTAAGATCAGGCAAAACCCTAGCACACAAATATGGTGTGGGTTTGATCCTCCCTTTAGTCACCACCACCACAATGGGATCCCCAACTTTCTTTGCTACCTTCTCCGCCAACTCCCTCTTCTTCATAAGCCCCTCTAGGACTCCTTGGATTCTTGCCCAAACTGGAATTTTATCTAGCTTGTATGATAGCACATTAGAGAAACCATCATATTCTTCCAATACTATGGCCACTCCTCTAAAAAGCCATGGGCTGCCATCCATCACCCTCGACCAATCTCCAAGGCAATGGAGTTGGACCAAGAACAAATTAGGGCCAAGAGCTTTGAAAGTGACCTCCTTCGCTGCTACCCATGCGTTCCTCAATGCACCAAACAGCGCCGCATGGCTAAACGGTTTCGTCGTATGAACCCTAAAAAGGGCTAACCATCGAACCTCCTTCACAAGCTCCTCAAATTCACCAGAGAGATCTAGATCTTCTTCCCCCTCTCCTTGAAGCGTCATGCCCTCTAGATGTTTCTCCAGACTCGGCAAACTCCCCTCCTCATCCATCGCCATCCCCTTCCCCTTGCCCTTCTTAGATTGATCCGCCATGCAGGTTCGCCGATGACACCCAAGCTACCTGCAGAAGCGTGAGCAGCACGAGCGTATTTTTTAGGTGGAGAGATCACATGATCTCAGCACATTTGTGGGTGGACTCCGACGTCGCCGCCGGAGGAGAGAAACCCTAGTTTAGGGGAATTATCACACCAACATTTGGCTCATTTCCATCAAGTGATAAGCGACTTTTCAATTACAAATTACTTCCTCGGTATCTTAATAAACCAATCCCTATAGCTATTTTAAGTCAATTTATTTATGTTGATCAAATTTATAGAAAAAATATAAATATTTATGACACCAAATAAACATATTATGATTGTTTACTCTGTACTTAATAATATGTTTATTTATAAAAAAAATATAAATATTTGTGACACCAAATATTTAAAAAATTATAGAAAGGAACGACCAAAATTATGACACAAAATTAATATTATCAGATATACCGTAAACTATCATACTATGCTTATTTGGTGTCACAAATATTTATACTTTTTTCTATAAATTTGATCAAACATAAAAAAAAGATTTTTTATACATCCTCTATCTTAATAGATTAATTTTTAGAGTTGTTTTAAATCAAAATTTTTATGTTTAACAGAAAATTTATAGAAAGTAGCGACAAAATTTATGACACAAAAACATTAATGGTCAACAAATAGCAATGAAATTTAAAGATTTTTCATACATCCTCTATCCCTTATTCAAGATTAATTTTAGATAAAAACATTTTGTGACATGAATATACCTTTTTTTGAAAGTAATTTTTTAAAAGTAAATGAATATACCTTATGACTAAGCAATCTCTTAGACATGTACGAGGAACAAATAGGACGAAAAAAATCCCCTTCACCTCCCCATCAGAGACAAGCAAACACCGATTAATCATCAACTCTTAATATAAATTTTGATTGATCTTTGTATCTTACCAATTCACTAAGTAGACTTACCATGGGAAACTAATGTTAGTTCTTTACAATCCCATTAATGGTCAACAAAGGGAATTAAGAAGTATGAGAAGGGATGCTCTCCGTCGTCTCTTTGAGTTTTTAATAACTTCTATTGAAGTTAATTATCTCTTTTTTTAAACGAATCGGCAGAAGAGTTGCTCGCTATATTAAAAAAGAGAAAGTGAACCTAGATGAGTACTATACATCATAACCAAAGTCTGGCAACAAAAAAAAATATAACAACAAAACTCGAGAACTCAAAACCGAGGTAAAAAACTCAGTCAACCATGCTAAAGGAAACATGAAAGCTATTTTGTTTTTGCTGCGATCCAAAGACCTCGTCTCATCTTTAATGTTTTGCAAAACTCTATAGTTTGTCATTTTGGTTTGCTCAAATATCCTGTTATTTATCTCCTTCGATACTTCCCAAGTAACTAGGATTATCAAGGATAGAAGCCCCCTTTTGCTCACTCTTTGAATGCTTGACATAGCAGTCCACCAGCTCTCGATCGATCTCCTAGGAGACCATGTGGTTAGGTGCAACATGTTGTTTGAGGTCCTAGTCATGATCTCAGCCCAAAGACTCCTTGTGAACCTACAATCTTTAAAAACATGTGGCATTGTTTCAGTAGCTTGTTGACAGAGCAGACATATTCTAGAGTTTGGCCAACCAAGCGCTTCCGACTTGTCTAAAGTCCAAATTCTATTTTGAATGTCAAGAATTTTCACTTAGGGGGTACCCACGGTCACCATATCAATGCTTCAAAATTGGTTAGTGTTGTCCCTACAAATTGTACATGGTATGCTGAAGACGTTGTATATTGTTCATCATATATTAGCAATTGGTCAGTGTTGTCTGTCAATGTTTGATATCGATAGCTCATCATGGGATTACCTGGGACGATGATTCGAGGGGCATCGGCGTATGCAGAACTCGATGATAAATGTAGAGACAACAATTTATACTGGTTCGGCCCGCCAAGGTGGCATCCTATGTCCAGTGTGGGGTAAATAGTATATATTGCGCCCTGCGCTTTAGGGTTTAGACCGTGAGGTCTTTTTGTTCTGATATGTTGAGGTCCCCATCTAGGGAGCCTCTGCCCTCCTTTATATAGTCCAGGAGGCAAGAGCCCTAGTCGGTTACAAGATAGAAGAGTCCTAGTAGGATTGCAGGGTAGTAATGCTATTAGGATTACATAGGGGGAATCCTAGTTGTACTAGATCTTCTCTCTTCTATGCGGGGTATCCCGGGTACTATGTACTAACAAGCCCCCGAGCACTGTATGGTTAAACTTTGGAAGCCTCTTCTTGTCCCTCCAGGTCTTGCCGAGTAGAAACAAGCATCGTCCGAGTGCTTTCTCGAGTGAAACCATGTAGCGCTTCTTGAGATCTTTGAGTGGTGTGCACTTTTTTTTCGAAAAAAAGTGCACCCACTGGGTGTAGCCCCTGAGCCTCTTGCTATTTGGAACAAAGAGTTGGAGGGTCTTGTCTTGCAATTCCTTGTTGAAAAAATTTGAAAGCATCCTTTGAGGATATATGTCCCGTAGCCCCTGAACCTACAATCTGACTACTTGGAGTCGATTATAGGATCTTGTAGATGTCCTCAAGGGTCCAGCTGAGTTGCCGAAATGCTTGTATACTTGGTCTTTCGTCCTTGAATCCGAGCCCCCGGGTGTAGTCGGAGTGAAGCCGAGTAATCCATGATACTGTCCGAGCCCCCGAGCTTAATGGCATGACACCCGAGTAGATGGATGAGCATATACGTGTACGTCGAGCGTGCATGTATGTTTGATGTAGATCCCCAATAGCTTGCTAGCTTATCATCAGCTTGCATGTCGAATGAAGTGATGAGTTCGTGTGCATGTATGGCAGTTGATAATTGGCTTCTGTATGTTTCTGTATATACGCACGCCCTCTTGTTATCCATGAAAGGATCAAGATGCCCAAGACGGGGGGTGAATTGGGCTTTTCTAAAATTTATTGTGAGAATTAAATCCTACTAAGCCATAATTCACCCCTAGTGTCTACAAGTGTTCCTAGTGATTCTACCGATAAAAGTTTTGCACCTTAAGTTCCAATCCTAGTCTAGCATGGCAATTCTAGGAAATTAAACCAAGCAACAAAAGCAATGCGAGAAAGTAAATTGCTTGAATGTAAAGGGTTAGGAACACGGCGATGTTTTCCTGAGGTATCGGAGAGTCGCCACTCCCCACTAGTCCTCGTTGGAGCACCCGCGCAAGGGTGTAGCTCCCCCTTGATCCACACGAGGATCAAGTGCTCTCTACGAGCTGATTCTTTGACACTCCGTCGTGATGAATCGCCCACAACCGCTCACAAGATGAGTTGGGTCATCCACAAGCTCGCCGGATGATCACTAAGCCCCCAATCACCACCAAGCCATCTAGGTGATGGCGATCACCAAGAGTAACAAGCAAGAACTCTCACTTGACCACAACAAGCCTAATGAGAAGGTGGATGCACACTTGCTACTCCCTAGTCACTAATAAGGGTCCTTAATCTTGGATTCTCAAATCTCAATCCTCACTAGAGCTCTTGCACTCCCTTGCATATGAAAGGTGTTTCTCAGCTGAACAAATGAGCAAGAGACCTCAAAAAGAGGGGTAGGGGATGTATTTATAATCCCCACAGTCAATCCCAACCGTTAAGTGCCAACTCAGCATTTTTTGTACTGACCGGACGTGTCCGGTCGGTGGCAACGGTCGATTTGAAAAACACGGGCGCTGAGTGACCGGACGCGCAGACGAGCCCGATTAGGGGTGACCGGACGTGTCCAGTCGCTCAAAACCCTTTCTAGAACCTTTCTATACTTTGATCGGACTCGGCCACAGTGGCGTCCGGTCAGACAGGCTTAGCGTCCGGTCGCAAACCCTAGCTCTCCTTACTATAGAGCACGCCACCTGCGTGTCTGGTCAGGCGAGCCATAGCGTCTAGTCGTGAGGTTGCATTTCGCTACAGTTCACTACACTGACCGGACGCGTCCGGTCAAGATAGAAACCACGTCCGATCAAGAAGAAAAGGCTCAAATTACTTCGGATCACGACGCAGCCTGAACAAAGCTTCTTCCAAATGATCTTTGGGCTTCACCTGAGCTACCTAGTGCTAAGTTTGACAAGTGTGCACCACACCTAAACAAGTAGACTCACCTAGGTCAAGCTACTCACTCATGCCCCCCTTTATAGTACGGCCAAAGGAGAAAAGCGAAGATCCTAACGACTATTCCGAACGTAACTCAACTCCTCGACGTCTAGAACTAACCATCCTTAACCTTGTCGTTAATCCTTTAAAAACCGAAATGATTTCCATCAAGGGGCATGAAAACCATAGTGCCCAAAACAGTCACCATTCCCATGACCTAACTTACCAAAGTTTCTGCAAAACACACATTAGTCATGGTAATGTTGCATTGTCATCAATTGCCAAAACCCACTCTAGGGGCCTAGATGCTTTCAATCTCCCCCTTTTTGGTGATTGATGACAACACTATGAGAAAGTAGATTTAAGAGATGAGGTTTTCGATCATGCTTGGTTCACATAAGCAAAAGGCAATAAGAACAAAGGGATTTAAGATTGCTTATGTGCTCCAAGCCAACAGGGTGTACTCATAAGATGAAACAAGAAGAGTTAGTACACAAAAGCATAGCTCATATGAAATCGGAGCAAGACACGAAAGCAAAACCTTATGAGCTAGAACCAATCATGTGACATGATATAATAGAGACAAGATAACCAACATATTACTCAAGTATCTCACAAGCACACACGTCACACAATGCAAGTGCGGGAATTTAAACAAGATGCATGAAAGTAGCACACAAAGAGCCAAGAAACCCTCTCTCGCAGCTCCCCCTGAATCTACAAACTCTCTCTCTCTCCCCCTTTGGCATCAAGAGCCAAAAACTAAGGGCCCAAAGGAGGAATGGAAGCAGTCGAGTCAGGTGCAGAGGAACACGAAGTGAGCAAAAACTGAGAAGTGTCCTCCTCTGACTCTGAGCTGTCATGCTAACCCTCTGTAGGTGATCGTGGAAGTGAAGCGGTCTGGATCTACTCAGTAAGTGGGTCGACAAGCTGTAACTCGGGAGCAAGAGCTGATGAAGTAGTAGCTACGAGAGCCGTAGTCTCTGTCACCTGATCCTGAAGAGTACCAATCGTAGGGGGATCAGTCGAAGCAACCGATGAAGGAACTGTCTCTGTAGTCCCGGTCCCCGTCACTAAAGGAGCCACTGTCTCTAAAAGTGACATCTTTGTAGTGGTCAGAACTGTGGTCCAGGAGGGTGTCGACTGACCGGTCAACTCAATGTAGGACGCACTCAAGTCCGTAGAAAATGGAGTGCTAGTCAGAAGGTGAGGCCTGAGCTGAACCGGTGGAGTGAATCCCATCTGAATAGGAGTGTAGCCTGGGGACTAAAATGACTGAGGCACCTGCTGCTGAGGTGAGGCAAACTGAAAGCTTAGCTGTGGTCCTTGACTCTGAAGCCCGCTGGGCTATAAAGCTGGAGTAAGGACGGACGGAGGCGGAGGAACCCCAATAGTAACAAGGTGTCTCAAGAGCTCAAGATACTGCTGCTGGGTAGCTACCTGCTGCCTCTGTATCTCTAGCTGCTGTCGCTGAAACTCGTCCTGGCGAGCCTGAATCTGTGCAAATGCAATTGCGTTGTCCTGAGCCTGTCTTTGTAACTGAATCTCCTGCCTCTCCTGAGCCTGGGTCAGTCTCTCAAGTATAGCCACCATGGCTGGGTCTGAACGGGAGGCTGAACCAGAACTACTGGCCTCATGGTCGTGAGGACGAGGAGAACGGTACCGAGGAAGTGGCTGGTAGTCGTCATCAGTGCTGTCGGTGGCATCGTCCTCATCTGGATCAGCTGGCTGAGCATCCAAGTTAGCAAGCTCTACCTCTGCAAGTCCCTCAACAGTCTGGTCCTGCTCAGCTGCAGTCTCAGGTACCTCTGCTCTCTGATGCTGACTCGGACTAGGTGCCTGCTCATGAGTAAGAGTGGCCCACAGCTGATGTATGTCGTACTCAGGAAAGGATGTCATGGTGTCAGAGATCTCTGCTTGTATCTCAGCTGGAAGGTCACAGGCACACCAAATTAGAAAATAGATCCAATGGGCATAGGGTAGCTGACGATGACCCTTGAAGCCCTCTGCTAAAGTATCCTCCATCTCACAGAGCATCAAATCTCAAATATCAAACGAAGTCTGAGAGACAAGGTGGTGAACTACCCAAAGCTGCATACGAGTCAAACCCTCTCGATAGGCCAACCTCAGAAGCAGTGCCCTTCTCACAATAGCATCAAGAACTCTGGCAATAGGAGTCAAACTAGCTGGTGTGCGTCTGGACCCCTCACCAAACGACTCGTGAAAGCATGGTCTGACTAAGTTTGTAGGTGGTATAGTGTCGCCATGAGGACGCCTCGGTGGTGGTGTCTGACCAAAACAGAGCTGGTGGATCTTTGTCTCTAAAGCTGGGAGCCTTAGAATCTCCCGTACCCTGGTACTGTATAGTCTGCGGTCATGACCTCTGAATGTAAAGTGGATAAACCCATGAGCAGGGTCTATCCAAAGTGAAGAGTAGAACTCCCTGACCCACGTGCCGCAGTATGCCCCTATCCGACCCAGAAGATCTGACAATCCTGGTAGAAAGGAGAGATGAGGCAGAGCTACTTGCCAACAACTGCAACAAGTGACTCTAGTCGACAAACCCTCTGTGGTCTGAAGGCAATCCCACTGTCAACATAAGCTCTGTAGAAGTCCTCATGTAGAGGTGTGTAGAATCCCTCTGAAGCTCTTGTGTCCCGCTGAGGTGGGAACCACCGAGCAATCTCGACGAAGCGGAGACTCTGAACCTATCGTGTTGTGGCTCCCCTTAGGTCAAAGTGCTCAACAGGAGGCTGACCACGAGCTCTAGGAGATGGGCGACCGCCACGTCTCTGACCCTCTGGCCTGGGAGTCACCTGAGCACGCGTCCGTCCTGAGCAATGACGCTGTGGAGTCTGCGGTGTCTAATCCTGTGACTCCTCTTCCTGCTCTGCTGGCTGCTCTTCTGTCTGCTCGGTGGCTTCTGTACCAAGCTATAATCCCTCAAGGTGGAAACGACGCTCACCAATCTGAATACCACTGCCTCTGCCTCCTCTCTCAGCACGATCAGTAGCTTTAGCCACTGCCTGTGCTACCTCTTCCTCTGTTCTCTTCCTTTTCCTAGTGATGACCTTGCGCTTGCCTCAGGCAACCTCTATCAAATGTGGAGGACTTCCGTCCCCGTCACTCGGAGCTCCACCAACATTCTTGCAGCGAGCCATGCTGACAAGACTCTATGACTAAGAAAAACTGACACTGAAAGATCAATTACCAAACAAGAGCTCCCTCTAAATCAATCCATGACTGACACGAACAGATATGAGTCACTGTCAAGTATAAAGATGATGTACTATCACTGAAGAGATGATGAGCTGATTCTCAAGAGGCTTGGCCTCAATCCGTACCCGTGGGCTTGGCCCCGGGTTCAACTGCCACTGAACAAGTTTCTGACAGACTCGCAACCCGAAAGACATGACTCACTGAAGAGATGGAATAGATAGGGATATTGTAAACAACATATTTTAACTAATAGAATAGTAATATCCTTATGAAAGCAAGCAGAATAGGTAAGAAAGGAACAGAGCATGGCTTGCTACCTTAGATGAGCGAGATTCCAGAGAGGAGATACGTGCGGGGCACCACAGGAACGAAAGGAGATCACGGGAAGGAATGTCACGGGAACGGACGCTGGGCGCAGAAAGATACTAAGCTCGTGGAGAGGTGCCGGCGGCGAACGCTGGAAAGTTCGGTGCAATTGGTTAGGGCAGTGGAGATGGCTGGAGATGGCGGCGGCAAGGACAGGTATGGCAGCGCGGCGGGCCAGGAGGCCGCGGTGGGCTGGGCGTCACACGCCGCAGCGCGGCTGGGCTCGGTGCGGTGGCGGCCAGAGCAGGCAGAGGAGCGCTCGGTGTGGTGGACCGATGGGCGACGCTAGGTGTGGTGGTGAGAGGAGCAGGTCGGCGGCGGGTTAGGGCAGAGGAGCGACGCGAAGAAGAAAAGGAGACCCCGCAGATCGGTCAGAAAAAAAATTAGATCCGCTTTTCAATCCATTGACCGGACGCGCTCAAGAGGCGTTCGGTCAGAGTCCAGTAAGGTCTGGAGGTCGACCGGACGCGTCCGGTGAGAGGTGATCAGATGCGGATAGAGTCCGGTCTGAGAACCGATGCACAATAGAGAACCCCCTAGACGACCGGACGTGTCCGCATGATACAAATCAGACGCCAACAGAGTCCGGTCAGAAAACAGCTTGAGAATCATTTTCACGCGACCAGACGCGCAGGTGATGTTCGGAACCAGACGTAGTGGTCAAGCAGTGTGCGTCCGGTCCAGCGTCCGGTCAGTGATATTCATCTTTTCCTCTTTCGATCTTCGACGCGACTTCTTTCAATCAAGTTCTAATACAAAAATACACAAATAAGCACCCATTGGAACCTGATATGAGTGAATTCTCTCAAACCCTCAAGTTTTCAAAATAAATTCACCTTAGGCTAGTATTATTTTTAAGAAAATAAGCAATAAACACCCGAGGAGCAACGTATGGCCATGCAATAGAGTTTATAAACCCTTGGGAGCGTTAAATGCTCTCACTATTCATGGATGAACACAGAGGTTGCTCAAAACAAAATCGAAAAGAAATGACAAAGCAACAAACATGCATATGCAATGCAAAGCAAGAAAGTAAAACTAGGTTGCTTGTCAAGTTTGATCCACGATTAGGCTTCTTCACTCCTCCAAAAAAGGGTTATCGTAACCGTGTTAGACAAGTCCTAGATGCATTACGGAAATTTAAACATGACATATATTACAATGCAATGCAAGGGACAACACAAGCTCATTTTTTTAAAATTACTAGAATCAAGCACATTTAGCTCACTTCTCAACCTACAAAAGGTAGCCTCATCCAAAGGTTTAGTGAAGATATTCGCTAATTGATTTTCACTTCTTACACCTTCTAGTAATATATCATTTTTAGCAACATGATCCCTTAAAAAGTGATGATGGATATCAATGTGCTTGGTGCGTGAGTGTTGTACCAGATTATTGGCAATTTTAACGACACTTTCATTATCACATAAAAGTGGCACCTTATCAAGAACAACACCATAGTCTAGAAGAGTTTGCTTCATATATAAAATTTGTGCACAACAAGCCTCCGTGGTAATGTATTCTGCCTCGGTGGTGGACAAAGCCACACTATTTTGCTTTTTAGATGACCAAGATACAAGTGACCTCCCAAGCAAATGGCACCCTCCGGATGTGCTTTTTCTATCAATTTTGCAACCGGCATAATCCAAGTCAGAATAGCCAACTAGTTGGAATCTAGCTCCTTTGGGATACCAAAGACCAATGCTTGGGGTGTGCTTAAGATATCTTAAGATTCTTTTCACGGCACTTAGGTGAGGTTCTTTAGGACAAGCTTGAAAGCGAGCACACATGCACACACTAAATATGATATCGGGCCTAGATGTGGTAAGGTACAACAAGCTACCAATCATAAAATGGTAGAGAGTTTGATCAACAGGTTTACCTCCCTTATCTAGGTCAAGATGTCTATTTGATGGCATTGGGGTCTTGATTGGCTTACAATCATCCATCTTGAACCTCTTGAGAAGATCCTTGGTATACTTTTCTTGAGAGATAAAAATCCCTTCTTTCATTTGCTTGACTTGAAAACCAAGGAAGAATGTAAGTTCACCAATCATGGACATCTCGAACTCCTTCGATATCAATTCACCAAATTCCTTGAAATAATCTTCATTTGTTGAGCTAAAGATAATATCATCAATATAGACTTAACAAATGAAGATCTCCCCATTAAGCTTCTTGGTAAAAAGTATGGTGTCGACCTTCCCAATAGTGAAGCCCTTTTCAATGAGGAAGTCCCGGAGGCGCTCATACCACGCTCTAGGGGCTTGCTTGAGCCCATATAGCACCTTGGACAACCTATAAACATGATTAGGATATCTAGGGTCTTCATAACCCAGGAGGTTGATCAACATAGACTAGTTCATTTATAAAGCCATTTAAAAATGCACTTTTAACATTCATTTGATATAATTTTATTTCATGATGCGATGCATATGCAAGAAGGATACTGATGGCTTCAAGTCT
This sequence comes from Saccharum hybrid cultivar R570, assembly GCA_038087645.1. NCBI lineage: Eukaryota > Viridiplantae > Streptophyta > Magnoliopsida > Poales > Poaceae > Saccharum > Saccharum hybrid cultivar. Next base: position 10,523,559 of record JAQSUU010000667.1, read on the forward strand.
TGCAACAGGTGCAAAGGTCTCTCCAAAGTCAAGGCCTTCAACTTGAGAGAACCTCTTTGCAACTAGTCTTGCCTTGTTCCTCACAACTACGCCTTGGTCATCTTGCTTGTTGTGGAACACCCACTTGGTTCCAATGACCCTTGCACCTTTTGGATGCTCCTCAAGTGTCCAAACTTGATTGCGGGTGAAGTTGTTCAATTCTTCATGCATTGCATTCACCCAATCCGGATCTTGAAGAGCCTCTTCTACATTCTTAGGCTCAAGACAAGAGACAAAAGAGTGATGTTCAATAAAAGAAACAAGCTTTTGAGATCGATTCATTACACCCTTTTTTGGACTCTCTATGATGAGATCTTGTGGATGTGCTTGAAGTAGAGGTGAGTGTCTTCTATCAACCACTTGAGGAGGAGGTTGGGGAGCATCAACATCTCGAGCTTGTGCCTCGGCTTGTTCATGAGAGACATGAGTGTCTTCATTTTCAACTCTCTCATTTTTGTCATCATCTTGAGGTACATATGATGAAGATGGTGGATTGATCATTTGAGTATCGTCTTCATCATCTTTAGGCTTGATGTCTCCCACCGGCATGTTCTTCATTGCCTCTCTTAATGGTTCATCACCTACATCATCACAATTCTCAATTGCTCCTTGGAAACCGTTAGATTTATCAAATTCCACATCATATGTTTCTTCAACCAAACCGGTGGCATGGTTAAATACTCTATATGCTTTGGACTTTGATGAATAGCCAACAAGAAAACCAATATCACAACATCTTTGAAACTTCCCTAGGTGTTGCTGCTTCTTGTAGATGTAGCATTTGCAACCAAACACCCGAAAGAATGAGACGTCCGGCTTCTTCCCATTTAGCAACTCATAGGGGGTCTTGCCAAGAAACTTTTGTAGGAAGAGGCGATTTGATGCATAGCATGCGGTGTTAATTGCCTCGGCCCATAATTTTTCCGGTGTGTTGTACTCATCTAGCATTATTCTTGCAAGGGTAATCAATGTCCAGTTCTTTCTCTCAACTATATTATTTTGTTGAGGAGTGTAGGTTGATGAAACCTCATGCTTGATCCCAATCTCATCACAATAAGCTTCAATGTTTGTGTTGTTAAATTCTTTGCTATTGTCACTTCTTATCTTCTTTATCTTGACTTCAAATTTATTTTGAGCTCTCTTTGCAAACTTCTTGAAACAAGTGGCCACTTCGGATTTATCATGAAGAAAGAATATCCAAGTGTATCTTGAGTAGTCATCCACAATCACAAGACAATAAAGGTTTCCACCCAAGCTCTTGTAAGTTGTAGAACCAAACAAATCCATATGTAGAAGCACTAACACTCTTGATGTTGACATGTAAGCTTTTGTTGGATGAGTATTTGCAACTTGTTTACTGGCTTGACATGCACTACAAGGTTTGTCCTTCTCAAACTTGACATCTTTCAAACCTCTCACTAACTCTTTCTTCAATAATTTGTTGAGAGTATTCATTCCAACATGAGCAAGCCTCCTATGCCAAAGCCACCCAAGTGAAGTTTTGGTGGACAAGCATGTCATCAAATTTGCATCTTCGGAGGTGAAATCAATAAGATAGAGATTGTTGTATCTAAAGCCTTTGAAAATCACTTGCTTGTCTTCTATCTTTGATACTACCACTTCATTTGGAGTGAATGAACATTGATAGCAAAGATCACAAAGTTACCCAACGGATAGTAGATTGAAACTCAAAGAAGCAACATAGAGCACATTTGAAAGAGAGTGATCATTTGATATTGCAATCTTGCCTATAGCCTTGACTTTGCTCTTTGAATTGTCCCCAAATGTGATCATCTCTTTACATTCCCTATTTTCTTCAAGTGAGGTGAACATACGAGGATCACTGGTCATATGTTGAGTGCAACCACTATCAATAACCCAATGGGTTCCACCGGTCTTGTAGTTCACCTACACACAAGAGATCAAGCTTTTTGTTTAGGGACCCAAACTTGAGAGGGACCCTTGACTTTCTCAACTAGTGACTTGGCAACCCAAATTTTCTTAGGCCTATTCTTGTTTGGGGGACCCAAGAACATGACTTTCATCTTTCCACTAGAACTCTTCTAAGCATATAGTGAGCATTGAAAGCAAAGGGTCTAGCATGCTTGGGCAAGGGTTGTGGTGGTGGAGTTTCACACTCATGAGCAAAGTGGCCCTCTTGTCCACACTCAACACATCTCTTAGGCTTGGGCTTTGATTTGTTTTGTTGTTGTTGAGTTTTGGCCTTCTTCTCTTGATTTGCCAAGTAACCAATACCACTTCTATCCATCTTCATGACAGTGTTTATGAGTAGCTCACTTTGCAAGTATTGACCTCTTGTAAACTTGCTTAAACCGGTCTTGAGATGTTCTTTCTCTTGCTTTAGCTTTTTGTTCTCCTCAATGAGTGACTCATTTGATGTTTGCTTTTCAAGAGCCATCAACCCTTTTAGCTTCTTGTTCTCATCTCTAAGCATTTCATTTTCACTCTTGAGCTTGACATAATCATCATAATTGTCAGACTCAACCACTTTCTTGCCTTTGCCACTAGAGCCTTGCTCAATGCTCTCAATAATCAAGTCATCACATGATGTGGCTATATCAATCTTAACAACTTGGTTAGTAGCATCATGTGTCTTAAGAGAAAGCTCATTAGCAACAACAAGACTATCATAATTAATTTTCAATGAAGTATAGTTATCTTTTAGCAAGTTGTGCCTAGTGTTGAGCTCATCATGCTTCTTCTCAAGTTTATCATGTTCATCTCTAAGCTCTTTGTTGAAAGTTTTGAGCTCCTTGAGAGTAGAAGTCACAATTTCATTTTGATCTTTAAGCTCATCACTAGTCTTTTGTGCAATCTCAAGCTTTGATGAATGTGATTCATTTTTATTTTGAAGCTCATCATTTTCATTTCTAGTCTTTCTTATGACTTTAGAGTATTTGTTGAGCAATTTTACAAGTTCATCATAAGAAGGTGCATCAAATTCATCATCACTATCACTATCATCATCATCACTTTCATTATTTTGTACCTTTCGTTCACCCTTGGCCATGAGACATAGGTGAGTAGTGGATGATGACGGTGAAGATGGCGGTGAAGGTGGTGGTGAAGATGTTGATGAAGATAATGATGGCCCAATCACAAATGCGGCGACCTTCTCTTTCTCATCGTCGCTCTCATCGCTGGAGGACTCACATAATGACTCAATGTCGGTGAGTCAATCACCCACAATGTAAGCTTTGCCTCCCTTCTTCTTTTTATGGTATTCTTTCTTCTTATCATCCTTCTTCTTGTATGGCTTGTTCTTCTTTTTTTATCTTCTTCATCACTAGATTCATCTTTCTTGCCCTTGTTCTTGTTCTTGTATTTGTCTTTTGGAGGCTTAGAGCATTGATGAGCTAGATGACCAAGTTCACCACAATTGTAGCAATCCATTTCGGATATAGGCTTTCTTTTGCTACTAGTGAAGAACTTCTTCTTGTCATCAAACTTAATGCCACTCTTATTAAACTTCTTAAGCATCTTGGTGGTCTTTTTCACCATAAGAGCAAGTGATGCATCATCAATGTCACTCTCACTTGAGCTTTCATGCACAATCATGGCTTGACTCTTCTTCTTTTTCTTGTCATGGCTAGCTTTGAAAGCCAAGTCCTTCTTCTTGGAAGATGATGAGCCCTCTTCTGGAGTGATATGCATGTATATCTCATGAGCATTGATCTTTCCCAATACTTGTGTCGGTGTTACGGTGGAAAGATCGCTTTGGTGAAGCACGGTGACAATGTGGCCATACTTCTCAATGGGAAGAACACTCAAGATCCTCCTTGCAATATCCGATGGACTCATTTGAGTAAGCCCGAGAGCATTGAGATCCCCTACAAGAACATTCAAGCGAGTGTACATGTCATTAGCACTTTCTTTGAGAAGCATCTCAAACAAATTAATCTTCTTTAAAGCAATATGGTAGCGTTCCTCACGCTCACTCTTAGTTCTCTCATGGAGAGCACAAAGGTTTTCCTATAATTCATGAGTGTTTTTTGCATTATGCACACGATTGAAGATATCCTTGCCAAGGGCCTGGTAGAGTGCATTTTCTTGCCTTTGCATTCCACCAGTCGTACTTCTCCTCGTCACCAACGGGGTTAGCGGGATCCTTGACTTCCGGAAGCCCTTCGGTGACAGCTCTAAGACACCCGACATCTATGGCTTCGAGGTACGCCTCCATGCGGATTTTCCAATATGGAAAATCATCTCCCTCAAAGATGGGAGGTGGTCCTTCCCTATTAGACATCTTGCTCTAGGCGGTAAAGCCTAATTTAGGAGCAACTCGGCTCCGATACCAATTGAAAGGATCAAGATGCCCAAGAGAGGGGTGAATTGGGCTTTTCTAAAATTTATTGTGAGAATTAAATCCTACTGAGCTATAATTCACCCCTAGTGCCTACAAGTGTTCCTAGTGATTCTACCGATAAAAGTTTTGCACCCTAAGTTCCAATCCTAGTCTAGCATGGCAATTCTAGGAAATTAAACCAAGCAACAAAAGCAATTCAAGAAAGTAAATTGCTTGAATGTAAAGGGTTAGGAACACGGTGATGTTTTTCCGAGGTATCGGAGAGTCGCCACTCCCCACTAGTCCTCGTTGAAGCACCCACGCAAGGGTGTAGCTCCCCCTTGATCCACGCGAGGATCAAGTGCTCTCTACGGGCTGATTCTTTGACACTTCGTCGTGGTGAATCGCCCACAACCGCTCACAAGATGAGTTGGGTCATCCACAAGCTCACCGGATGATCACCAAGCTCCCAATCACCACCAAGCCGTCTAGGTGATGGCGATCACCAAGAGTAACAAGCAAAAACTTTCACTTGACCACAACAAGCCTAATGAGAAGGTGGATGCACACTTGCTACTCCCTAGTCACTAATAAGGGTCCTTAATCTTGGATTCTCAAATCTCAATCCTCACTAGAGCTCTTGCACTCTCTTGCATATGAAAGATGTTTCTCAGCTGAACAAATGAGCAAGAGACCTCAAAAAGAGGGGTAGGGGATGTATTTATACTCCCCACAATCAATCCCAACAGTTAAGTGCCAACTCAGCATTTTTCGTACTGACCGGACGCGCCGGTCGATGTGACCGGACGCGTCCGGTCGGTGGCAACGGTCGATTTGAAAAACACGGGCGCTGAGTGACCGGACGCGCAGACGAGTCCGATCAGGGGTGACCGGACGCGTCCGGTCGCTCAAAACCCTTTCTGGAACCTTTCTGTACTTTGACCGGACTCGGCCATAGTGGCGTCCGGTCAGACAGGCTTAGCGTCCAGTCGCAAACCCTAGCTCTCCTGACTATAGAGCGCGCCACCTACGCGTCTGGTCAGGCGAGACACAGCGTCCGGTCGTGAGGTTGCATTTCGCTATAGTTCACTACACTGACCGAACGCGTCCGGTCAAGATAGAAACCGCGTCCGGTCAAGAAGAAAAGGCTTAAATTGCTTCGGATCGCGACGCAGCCTGAACAAAGCTTCTTCCAAATGATCTTTGGGCTTCACCTGAGCTACCTAGTGCTAAGTTTAACAAGTGTGCACCACACCTAAACAAATAGACTCACCTAGGTCAAGCTACTCACTCATGCCCCCTTTATAGTACGGCCAAAGGAGAAAAGCAAAGGTCCTAACGACTATTCCGAACGTAACTCAACTCCTCGACGTCCGGAACTAACCGTCCTTAACCTTGTCGTTAATCCTTAAAAAACCGAAACGATTTCCATCAAGGGGCATGAAAACCATAGTGCCCAAAACAGTCACCATTCACATGACCTAACTTACCAAAGTTTCTGCAAAACACACGTTAGTCATGGTAATGTTGCGTTGTCATCAATTGCCGAAACCCACTCTAGGGGCCTAGATGCTTTCAAGCCAATCTAAATATACTGCCTTGGCTGGAATTGTCGTGTCATCTGGCATGCCTCAGGCATATATATATGTATGTATATGCAGGCCAAAGTTGCATGTTAGTCTTGCATGGCTTTTGGTACTAAACTTGGATTGCATACCTGGCTGTGTCATCGTCCGGGTTGATGCCGATGTCTTCATCATGGCGAGGTCCATCTCGCCTTGGCCTTGCTCGCTTCCCCAACTTGGATGGCTCCCAAGCTTTGCTTTTTGAGCATGTCAATTGTTTCTTGTCGTCAAGTACTTGATAGTGTGTTGGATATCCGAATACTGGAATCTCGGATTAGATTAGCTTGTAGCTTGTAGACAATAGAAGATCGAATTGAATCGTCAATAGATTATGTTAGTCTGTTAGTAAGCCGATATAGGACGAACGTTGGATTGCTCTCATCCAGGTTGTGAAAACAACTCGGGATAGGACGAGCGTTGGATTGCTCTCATATGGATCGTGAAAACAACTCGGGATAGGGCGACGTTGGATTGCTCTCATTCGGGTCGTGAAAACAACTCGGGATAGGGCGAGTGTTGGCATGATAGTCGTGCTCTCATCCGGTGTTGTAAAAATAACCCGAGGAGGGGTGAGCGTCTTTGCTCTCATTCAGGTTGAAAAACCCAGGATAGGGCAAGTGTTGGCGTGATAGCCGTACTCTCATCCAGTGTTGTGAAAACAACCCGAGAAGAGGCGAGCGTCTTTGCTCTCATCCAGGTTGAAAAACCCAGGATAAGGCGAGTGTTGGCGTGATAGCCGTACTCTCATCCGGTGTTGTGAAAACAACCCGGGAAGGGGCGAGCATCTTTGCTCTCATCCTGGTTGAAAACCTAGGATAGGGCGAGTGTTGGCGTGATAGCCGTACTCTTATCCGGTGTTGTGAAAACAACCCGGGGAGGGGTGAGCGTCTTTGCTCTCATCCGGGTGATTGGTAGAAATCCCCCAGGCTCAAGACGATTATTAAATCATCTCGAAATTATCTTCAATGCTTGTTGTAGTAGTTGGGTTGGACAATACTTAGAATTGGAGAGTACTCGGCACCATCCGATAGTTCGAGCTTGGCTGTGCTTGGCAGCTGCTCATATGTGCATATGTGCATGCAAATAGCTTTGATTGCTAGCTTGCTTGCGTCATCTCACTCGTTTTTATAAGTTGGTGGTACATTCATGCCTTGTACTCCTGTATATGCATGCCTCCTCTTGTATGCTACTGGCTTGTGTTGGAGTGGGACTTAGTCATCGAGGTGAAATTAGCAGTGCTGGACACATGGAGACTTTAACGCTGATTTCCATAAATAGCTTGCGTGGCCGCATGGTCTCTGCATGGATGTCGCCGTCCAGTGTTGTTGCCTTGTGTCTGGGTTCTTGCACTAGGTGTGTCCTTGTATGCAACTTGCATTAATATTCTGAATATTTGCCATTGGCTTGTATGATCATACGTCTTCGTTTGCTGAGCCTTCTAGTACTTGAACCCGTCAAGCACTCGGAAACCGTCTCGACTGGTGCATCGAGACTGGTGCATCGAGGTACTCAGAACTCGTCACAGACAGGTATGTTGAAGTGTTCGGAACCAGGGGTGAGTTGGTAGGAGCTGGGAGTTCAGGGGTTATCACACCGGGTTGTTTGTTGCTGACAACTCCTCTACGAACACACCGGGTGCGACATTTTCCTACCTAGTCCGAGCTGGAGCGACGACCAAGATCTGAGTGGTTAGAGCTAGAAGTTCAGGGGTTATCGCACATGATTGTTTGACGAACACACCGGGTGCAACCTTCCCCGTTCGATCCGAGCCTGAGCGACGATCAGGATCTGAGTGGTTGGAACTGGGAGTTAAGGGGTTATCACACCGGGTTGTTTGATGAACACACTGAGTGTGACCCGAGCTTGGCTTGATCTTGTGTGAAGGAGAGTCGGTCCACAGGCACTTATGGACGGGCGCCTGTACGTATGTGTATCTCATTGATGGAGTGGTGTACATGCCCACATAAATAATTTAGTCGGCTTCCATGTAGATGTACGCCCTCCTGTTTGCTGTTGTCTTGCATGTATCTTGGCTCTGTACGAGTATAGGATCCTCTCGTCGTTCGTGCTGGTCATTTGTTAGCTTGTAGTCGAATCCTCTATGAGGACGTATAGGGGTCAGGAGCCTGACTGGAATCCTGTCTGCTAGGTGCTGATCCGAGTAGTAGTCAATAATCTTCATGTCCGAGTTGCTATGGAGCCTGAGTAGCTGGTGTTGTATCTGAGTAGTTGGTCACCATGGCCGAGTAATTGGACACCGCAATAGAGGGGTCAGCCGCTGTGTCCGAGTTGTCAGAACTGCTTTCCAAGTAGTCGGTCGCTCTGGAGGACCCATTCCGAGTAGTTCTTGGCTGAGCCAAGTAGTATAGGAAAGCATCCGATTAGCCGGTACGGTTTCTTCGTTGCTTGCTTGTTGCTGATACGTAACCATGTACATGCTTAACTCTTGACCAGAATTGTTTCCTTGCATCATCAGCATGTACAAGTAAGTCAAGCTGTAATATCTTGAATATTTTAGCTAGCTTGATGCCATCCTGATCTGTGTTATACTCAGACTTAGCGTTGCCATGGATGAATCAGTACGGAGCCGAGTAGTCTTGTAGCCGATGCAAATATCCAGGAGTACCGTCGCTGAGTACGCGGAAGTTATCGCCAAGCACCCGGAAGCCGTTGTCATGTACCCGAAAGCTATTGTCGAGCAACCAGAAGTCATCATCGACTTACCCGGAAGTCATCGTTAAACATCCGGAAGTCGTCATGGAGTACCCGGAATCCATCGTCGAGTACCCGAAAGCCACGTCGAGTACCCAGAAGCCGTCGTCGAGTACTCGAAAGTTGTCGAGTACCCAGAAGTTATCGTCGAGTACCCAGAACGCGTCATCGAGTACCCGGAATGCGTCGTCGAGTACCCAGAAGCCGTTCCGGCTTCAAGCGCGGAGCTGTAAGTAGTCGCGAGCATATGGTATGTCCGCGGAGGCACATAAATAACATCCGGAGATATATAAATATTAAAGAATATTTAAAAAAAATATTAAATATTAATGCTTGACTTAGCTTGATTCATGGCCGATTGGCATGTGATCCTAGCGCTTTTAGGATTAAGACCCCCCGAGCATCAGCTTGAGCTTCGTTTCCGAGTAGTCGAACACCGCGACCGAGTAGTCGAAACTGCGGCGAGTACTTGGTCAATATGGTTGAGTAGTCGGTGACCGCAGCCAAGTAGTCGAGCACCACGGCAAAGCAATCAGACATCATGACTTGATGCAGTATCTTGCATAGGCGTGTGGAGATCAAGTATGCTCGTGGTGTTGATGTACTCTGTACGTATAAATTCTCAACTAGCTTCTTGCATCGTCAGACATGCATTGTGCTGTAGATGTCTTGTTTGCTTGCTTTTGATTGGTGGAACATACGATGATTGGACGCTGCCTAGCGTCGCATGCCCGCCGTGATCCTGAATCATTTCGGTCAATTTGACATCATCATGTCTGTGTCCTATTCAGGCTCAGTTCCGTGCGTGATGGATATGGATCAGCATAGGGCCAAGTCGCCTTGAAGGCAGCAGCGATCGTGCGTGGCAAGTTGATCTGGTTGGACAACAGCAGTCAACTCGGAATTTGGAACCGTTCAGTGATGATCTCAGCTCCGTCTCGATCCACGTGCGGCACAGTAGCATGTAATTTCTGTTGGTTCGAACGTCGGCTCTAACTTGGTGATTCGCCGAAACAGAGAATTGAACTTCCAATCTAGACTTCAACTCGGCCTTGGACTTGAACAGGTGATCCTTGTTTGTCTGCTCCTGAACCCCTGAAGCCGAGTCCGGTTGCAGGCTTGCTGAAGGACGTCGTCGTACACCGCCGTGAGGAACCGAGTCACCGCAGGTGACGTTGATGTCGACTCGGCGAGTCGTCGACGATGGCCGATGAGAGCCGCAGCGAGTTTTGATCTCGAGGTCCACCGAGCTCTCGAAGGCAATTGCGCTGAAAGCCCATATCTGGCGCGCCAGCTGTCGATGTTTGATCACCAATAGCTCGTCACGGGATTACTCGAGACGATGATTCGAGGGGTATCGGCGTATGCAGAACTCGATAGTAAACGCAGAGACAACAATTTATACTGATTCGGCCCACTAAGGTGGCATCCTACGTCCAAGTGTAGGGTAAATAGTATATATTGCGCCCTGTGCTTTAGGGTTTAGACCATGAGGTCTTATTCCGGTATATGTTGAGGTCCCCATCTAGGGAGCCTCTGCCCTTCTTTATATAGTCCAGGAGGCAGGAGTCCTAGTCGGTTACAAGATAGAAGAGTCATAGTAGGATTGCAGGATAGTAATGCTACTAAGATTATATAGGGGATCCTAGTTGTACTAGATCTTCTCCCTTCTATGCGGGGTATCTTGGGTATTATGTACCGACATTGTCCCTACAAATCGTACATGGTATGCTGATGATGTTGCATATTGTTTATCATGTGTTAGCTTCTGCGCTAAGGCATCGGGAGCGCTTCGCTGAAGTTGACAATGATCTTTACTTTCTTTAAAAGTGAAGTTCAGTATAACTTCAATTATTTCTCTAATTGTAAGCAATAGATTCTAATTCTAATTGAGGCTTCTAATGAGCTCGAGAGGAGGTGGTCCTTTCCTCGCCTTGTAAACAGAATCAGAATCTATACTTATTAGTGGACAGAATCTATACAAAATATAGATAATCGTGTTCACAAGTGAGAAGAATCAGCTAAGCTTATTAAATGTGTTCTTGTTCCAATTATAAAAATTCGAAGTGGTGACTGTTTTGTAACTGTTGGCTGCAAAGGTGAAAGAGAAGAGGAGACCGGCAATCCGCCTTGGCCACATCAACCACCACAGCCGGTAACACTTAACAGGCGACGCCTTTCCGTGGGCCGGCCCAGGCCCGGCCCCACAGTAGCACTGGCGGCTCCGTCAATGACCCCGCTGGTCAAAAAGCCCAGTGGGTAAACCTCTTCTCCGCAGTCCTACTCGGCTACTCCCTCGTACCCGCGCGGCCGCCGCCAACCCGCGCTCTCGCAGCCCCCCTCCGCTTCTCCTCCTCTCCGGGAATGGCGTCGGCGGGATTCCCCTCCCGAATCACCGGTAAGCCGCGGCTCGCCTGCTCGCCCGCTTCACTCTGTTCTAACCCGTGCCCGCCTTTCCGTCGCGTCGCTAGCGACCAAACCCAATCCGTCTCGCCGGGATGGACGCGGCGGGGCACTCCAATCCCGTCGAGGCGACCAGGGATTCGTCTTGTCCCGTGCGCCGCTCTGACTTATTTATACTCCCAAATGGAAAATCTTTGGGCAAGGGTTCAGCTGAACCCGGGCGCCGAGTCCGTCCCTGTCCGGCACTGCGTGTTTGCTTAACAGGGCGCTTTAGATGTTTCTAGGCTTTGTTTCGTGTTTACGCTGCTGCTCTAACGACTTCTTGCTGTGGCCCTGCAGGGATTAGTGCCCGTCCCGACTCCAGTTCGGCCTGCCTTATTCACAAGGTAAAAATGACGGTCTTGCCACCCTCTGTTTTCCACTTGCTACGACAAACCGGCAGTCATGCCAACAGTTGATATGGATGCCAGGTTGGAGCCCCGTCGAATTCTCTTCCTGGCACGGTGGCTGTTCAGGTTCACCGCCACCAGAACAAGGTCCGCAATGGCCAAGGTACAAATCCTACTTGGACTAGGACTCAACAGAGGTGAAGTATTAGGACTTCTAATTCTATCTAATATAAAATCCTACTAGGAATACAGCTTCTACTTGCATGAACTTTGGTGGGTACTATATAAACAAGGGGTGGAGACCATAGGCATAAATCAAGCCAACACAAGGGTCTCATCCAAGGCTTGGAAGGAACAATTAGAAGCACTCTAGAGGATTAGGTTAGACAGTTCTATTGCACTAGGTTCTTGTATAGGACAAGAATCGGAGGGGCCTAGAGGATCAAGTAGAGTTGTGAGAGTAATAGGGTTTTTTACAAGATTCGTTTACGCTGTTCTTAATACCGTGCAAGCTTGTCTTTTCAAAGATCTGAGGGTTGCTGCGCATAAAAAGGGGTATCATATTCTAACAGCCTTTGGTATTTGCAGTCTTTTGTGCGCGTTGACATATTAAGAACCTCTATACCTGCAGTGTAGCACATACTATTGGTGCTGCCTGTTTTCTGTACTTCACACTCTGATTTTATTTATCTTAGAGGTTCTGAATTTGATCATTCATAAAATTCTTGGCCTGCAAAAATCATGTCACTTCTTTGAATTGCATTGTTCCAACCAAACTGCACTTAGGATTCCTCCTTGCTTGGTGATGCTAACCATCTATGGTCAAATGGTAACCATCTATGGTTAAATGGTCTTATAGCGGCAAAAAATATCAGCTGCCACTTGGGACATGACTTGGAATCTAGTTGAACCCATCTTTTGTTCAATCTTGTTCTTTTCACTTTGGTGGACGCTGGCTTATTCTCATCTATGGAGTGTGGACCAACCATTTTAGGCGAAAAGGTTTGATTGAAAAAGTTTTTGGAAGGGTGGTCCTGCAACGTTGCTGTTCTTCATTAATTTACCTGCACTACTAAATAGCTTCTTACTGCTTCTAGTAGGAAACTTTAGTGATTTAATTTATTTTTGTAACTGCTATCTAGACATCAGAATAGCAATTTTCTGTTACTATGATGATAACTCCTGTATCTTTGCGAAAATACACAGCTATCAGGTGTGCAATGGCAACTGGAAAAGAGCAGGGTGCAATTTCCACTGCTAGTAGCGGTGATCAAACTAAGGGCGGATTGCGTGGAAAATTAAATAAAGTTGTTTTAGCTTATAGTGGTGGTTTGGATACATCCGTTATTGTTCCATGGCTCAGGTATAGATATTCCTTATATTAATTTGTCTTTTATGAAGCTTGAAGTCTACATTTATCTAACTTGTGCAAAATGTATCTTTTTTTTACTAATTGAAGGGAGAACTATGGCTGTGAAGTCGTCTGTTTCACTGCTGATGTTGGCCAGGTTTGTAACCTTACATTATAGCTTTACCTATTCTGAGCATACATAAAGAAATTGCTGTACAATTCTACCGAAAGCTTTGTACTGTCTAGCCAACATATTCCTGTTTCTATCCCTTGGTCGCTCCCATGTCTCTTTCTTATTTAGCACACTTGATTTTTCTGCTGGTTGCATTTCTGTCAGGAGCTCCAAAACTAATGGTTTCTTCACCTGTTGTTTCTATGGCTTTGCATTGTCCTAATTTCTAAAGTTGTGAATCTTTTTATATTCTAATCTTCTAGTGATTTATTATTTTGTTTGGTTGTCAATATGTAAGTAGGTAGTGTCATAATTTGTTTTTTCTATCCATTTTCTTGTCGCTAACCATCTGTTTAAATACATTTACTTAACCCTCCTTAGGGTGCCATTGAATTGGAAGGGTTGGAGAAGAAGGCAAAAGCCAGTGGTGCATGCCAGCTTGTTGTGAAGGACCTGAAAGAAGAATTTGTTAGTGAATATATATACCCTTGCCTGCGTGCAGGTGCAGTTTATGAAAGAAAGTATCTGCTTGGGACTTCGATGGCTAGGCCTGTTATTGCTAAGGTGAAATTAATAGAATAACTGCATCTTGTTATTGTATAATCACAAATAATGTGCATCATAATTTCTTAAAAAGTAAATTCTGATATTGCATGTTTCCTTGAGATTTGATTGACGTCATGGCTTACAGTGTACTGTAAATGCACATGATGGAAAAAATATAATTTAATCAAAGTTGCTCATGTAAACTTGATGTAACTTTTGGTAGAATATAACAAATCTGTTCCAGTATAACATGGTATGCTCTTGGTATACATAGGCTTGGCAAATTTTCATTAATACATTGCTATCATGCAGTAGAACTAGTGGAACAAGAATATCATGGGGTAGGGCGTGTTGTTTCGTATCTGATTTATTTAGTTGCAATAAGATATTGAAATATGCTGAATGCTTACTTTAGGATCTGTAGGTGGGGCTGTATTGGCAGCATTAATACGCTCTTATTCTTCTGAATGCCCCAAGTTTTATGGCCTAACAGAGGTATATTAAGAAATTATTATATCTCCACTGCAGGCAATGGTTGATGTTGCCAAGGAAGTTGGTGCAGATGCAGTTGCCCATGGATGCACTGGAAAAGGCAACGATCAGGTAATGATGCTGTTAGCTTGAATATTAATATGGCCGGTCATCTTGTAATGCTACCCTATTCTGCAGGTTCGCTTTGAGCTTACATTCTATGCTTTAAATCCTGAACTTAAAGTGGTGGCACCTTGGAGGGAGTGGGATATCACAGGACGTGAAGATGCTATTGAATATGCAAAGAAACATAATGTACCTGTTCCAGTTTCAAAGAAATCAATATACAGCCGAGATCGAAACTTGTGGCACCTTAGCCATGAGGTATTATCCATTTTCTTGTTTATTGCTTCTAGTTTTATCAAAGCATTTTTGTGATTTATTATCTTTTCTTTTCATGTAGACCAGAATCTTATTTAGCAGAATTTTACAAGATGGTTACATTCCAACTTTACCTTGTTGATGCAAAATGTCATATTAGTCTTATCCATTAATGTTCTGCATCTTTACCTTGTTGATCTCTTTAACCAAACAACATGATGCTTGTCTTTGATGCGAGATGAAGTGAATCATTCTCTATACATTGCAGGGTGACATCCTGGAGGACCCAGCAAATGAACCAAGGGAAGATATGTATATGATGTCTGTTGCTCCAGAAAATGCACCCTCGAAACCTGAGTGAGTGATCAATACTCCCTCCATCCCAAATTATAAGGATTCCAAGAATCTTGTAGAGTCAAAGGATCTCAAGTTTGACCAAATTTATATGATAAGATAATAATATTTATGACACCAATTAAGTTAGATTCTTCATTAATTATATTTTCATAGTGTACCTATTTGATGTTATAATTTTTTGTAATTTTCTCTATAATTTTGGTCAAACTTAAGATGTTTTGACTCTCCAAGATTTTTCGAATGCCTTATAATTTAGAATGGAGGGAGTATTAAATTTTTTCACTCATATCTTTTTTCATGTTTGCTGCAGTCTGTAGCATAGTTTAGTGTGTATGCACGATTTAGCATTGACCCCATTTTACATAGACCATTATTGCACCTGGTATTCCAGAGTTGGATCCATCCAAGCGGGATTGGCCTGGAATTTGATATGATTAGTATAAACATAGGCTTTTCATTTGCACATTAGATGCATATGTATCAATGCTGTGATAGATTAATACTGAGCTGCATACATTCAGGTATCTGGAGATTGGTATCATTGCCGGTGTTCCTGTTTCAATCAATGGCCGAGACCTCTCGCCAGCGTCCCTCCTCTCGGAGCTCAATGAAATCGGTGGAAAGCATGGGATTGGGCGTATCGACATGGTGGAAAACCGGCTGGTCGGCATGAAGTCACGTGGCGTGTATGAGACCCCCGGTGGCACCATCATGGCAGCCGCGGTGCGTGAGTTGGAGTCCCTGACACTGGACAGGGAGACAATGCAGTGGAAGGACATCATTGCCCTCAAGTACGCCGAGCTGGTCTACGCAGGCCGCTGGTTTGACCCACTCCGGCAGTCCTTTGATGCCTTCATGGAGAAGATTACTGCGACGACCACTGGTTCAGTGACCCTGAAGCTGTACAAGGGATCCGTGAACGTCGCGTCCCGGAAGAGCCCCTACAGCCTGTACAGGGAGGATATCTCCTCGTTTGAGAATGGGGAGATCTACAACCAGGCTGACGCTGAGGGGTTCATCAGGCTGTACGGTCTACCGACACGGGTCAGGGCGATGCTGGAGAAGGGTATCTGAGTAGTTGCCTGTTTGATTTATTATTAGAAAATAAAAGTATCTTTCTTGGTAGTTTCCCAGTGATTGCAGACAGATGGGTATTTGGTGGGATTGTGTTGTACACTTTGTTTGAGTCTGTCCCGATGCATTTGGGTGACAGAATGGAGTTTACCATGCCATGTTACCATCCGTTTACGGTATGCACTGTCCAACCCAAAATACTATCATTAATACATCAGCTGTTTTCTTATTTCTTCCTTTTGAGGCGACAACTCTGTTCGATTATCGATTGATGTGTTATAATGTTGGAGCGATGTCTATCCATGACTATATCTTGACGTTTATATAAGCACGCTTGAAGGTTTGATTCCTCAAAATTATTTACTTATTAGAATTAGAACTACAGTACCGCTTCTCAGAGGGGGAAAGAAAACCTGCACGGTATCTTTAAAAAAAATGTACAGTAAAAACACAAATGCACTCTTTAAGGTTTGATCCCTCAAATTTATTTACTTATTAGAACTACAAGTACCGCTTCTCAAAGGGGAAAGAAAACCTGCACGGTATCTTAAAAAAATGTTCTAAAGTAAAAACACTAGATGAATTTAAAATTAAAAAGAGGGCTATTAGGGGGGATATATAGGGCCCTGAGACAGAACTCTGGACCCACCAACCCTATTCTGGGAGGGGACCCACGCAAGGCATCTTTTTTTTTTTTTTTTTTTTTGCGACGAAAGAAGAATTATATTATATGATAGCTGGGTACATCAACACATTACAAGCACTCTGGATTACAAAATAGTACCCACGCTGTGAAAAGCACAACTCAAAACCTAACCTGTTAAATGCTTTGCAGTATGGATGACCGCACAGGCAAACACTCGGCAAATGGCCTGAGAACAAATGCCCAACGAACAACGGCCAACATTCCTGTAGGCGGAATTGAGGAACTTCTTCTTTCTGGTGTCTTCCTTCTTCTTCTTTCTGCCACCGAAGAGTGAGGAAGACTGATCTGAAAATTATTCTCCCTAGTCCTTCATCGTGGCCAGATCTAACCACAACAAAACGGAGAAAAGACCGGAGAAAATTATTCCATGACGGCGACATCATCTCCGCCTTGATGCCGTCGTCCGGAAACCAAAGTCTCCATGTCGTCATGTCGATGAAGATGCTGACGCTGCTGTCGTCGCCCTCATCTTCAACGGAGCCGCCATGGAGAAGACGATTCCACCCTTCTCCTTCACCGTCAACAGAGATGAGGAGAAGGAGGAGATAAAACTCCAGTACCAAGTAATTTGGCATGGAGAGACGCTAACCCTAATGACTCGATTTACTGGGAAAAACTTATTAAAAACAATGGATCCCCACTCCCTTCAGCCCCCGGCGAGATGCCGGAGGAGAAGGGAGGGGGACCAGCGGTGGTGGACGACGGGGGCGGCGGCTGCTGCGGCGGCGGCGGCGCTAGGGCTCTTCAGCGACCTGCGGGAGTCAGGAACGCGAGTGGTCTACCCACGCAAGGCATCGGTGCTTATATTATGAAGGCCAAAGCACCGGTAGAACAAGCCTTTAATTTAAACCATAACCTGGATTCAACCAGTGTCAGGGCGATGCTGGAGAAGGGTATCTGAGTAGTTGCCCGTTTGATTTATTATTAGAAAATAAAAGTATCTTTCATGGGAGTTTCCTAGTGATTGCAGACAGATGGGTATTTGGTGGGATTGTGTTGTACACTTTGTTTGAGTCTGTCCCGATGTATTTGGGTGACAGAATGGAGTTTACCATGCCATGTTACCATCCGTTTACGGTATGCACTGTCCAACCCAAAATACTATCATTAATACATCAGCTGTTTTCTTATTTCTTCCTTTTGAGGCGACAACTCTGTTCGATTATCGATTGATGTGTTATAATGTTGGAGCGATGTCTATCCATGACTATGTCTTACGTTTCAAACTGATACACCGATCCTGTCATTCACACAACTTCCTTCAATGCTTGGGACTTCTGTTAGCAGGAGATATGGATTAAAACAATGGCTACTAGGAGGATATAATAAGTTTATATAAGCACGCTTGAAGGTTTGATTCCTCAAAATTATTTACTTATTAGAATTAGAACTACAGTACCGCTTCTCAGAGGGGGAAAGAAAACCTGCACGGTATCTTTTTAAAAAAATGTACAGTAAACACACAAATGCACTCTTTAAGGTTTGATCCCTCAAATTTATTTACTTATTAGAACTACAAGTACCGCTTCTCAAAGGGGAAAGAAAACCTGCACGGTATCTTAAAAAAAATGTTCTAAAGTAAAAACACTAGATGAATTTAAAATTAAAAAGAGGGCTTTATTAGGGGGATATATAGGGCCTGGACCCACCAACCCTATTCTGGGAGGGGACACCCACGCAAGGCATCGGTGCTTATATTATGAAGGCCAAAGCACCGGTAGAACAAGCCTTTAATTTAAGGCATAACCTGGATTCAACCAGTAAAGGTTTAGGATTATAACAGCTCGTGGGGACGTGCAGGTGTTACATGGGAGCCCCTCCCGTAGGTATCACTTCACCCTCTGGTAGTGAGTCTTGCCTCTCAGCTCAGTAATATAAAGCAGTGAGTGTCACTGCAGACCAGCAGTATGGGACTAAGGATTTTCACTGTGCCAGTATCACTGCGGGTGGGAGCAGAAATGGGCCTGCACATTGGACCTCAGAGTCAGACCTCGACTTCTCGCTGATCTGCATTTAGTATTTGGCCCACTTGCATTTAGCCTACCACATCTGCAAAACACATGGTAGTTCACACCGGAGCACAGCAGGCATCGAACACACTTGCATTTAGACACACCGGATTTATTAAGATTCAACCCTTGTGATTTCTTGCCCCTCTCATCTTCTTGTAACATAACATAACAAATAGACTGAAATCTCATACATGAGCCGGAAATCATATGGGAAAAACCTATATATACATATCCAAAAGGGAGAACCATGGAGGTGATAGGACAAGTCCTACTGGTCATCCAGCTTCCACACCTCATGGAGGAGCCTGTACCTCGCTGTGCTCGAGTTGCTGATCCGCTTCAGCTTTGCAAGCGGGTTCGATGAGGTGTTGGAGATGAAGGTAAGTGGGGAGCTCAGCTCATCAAGCTCGTCATCGCTCGTGTTGGACTTGCGAAGGATGGCGGACCCACTCTTCCTAGGATCACCGATGACACTTAGTATTGCCCCGGATGCAGGGGCATTGTACAAAATTGGCGACGCGTTGCATGGGATCGACCGTATGCCCTTGTTAACCTCCAGGTGGTCCTATTAACAGAGATTCATGGCTCCCATGGTCAGATACCTTCCACAATTTGCATTTGAACAGAGTAATTTCACTCAAACTGCAGATATGTACACGTGCTTCTTTTACTGTAGTTTCCTTCCTGTGAAACTGGCAGCCTAATGGAAGATATACCTAAAATCTATATGCCATGGAAAAAATGGTTATTATAAGTAAAAGCGTACGAATGTTAGATGACATCCACCCTCAAGTTTCATATTTAGCATCAGAGAACTACTGCTTTTGCGTTTTAGTAGTTGTGCTGGTGAGTTAAAATGCTGATTTATTTTGAAAACGTGCTAGGTTTTCGAATTTTTTTTGAAAACGTGCTGAGTTATATATATGCTATTACCCTACAGCTGGCTACAAAATAACTTATTCTGTAGCCACTTTGATTTACGATAATTGCTATACTAATTTACGAGATTATAGTAACTCATTACTATATGATTTACTATAACATTATGGTAAATACCCCCATGTGTTACAGTAATTCAACTATCGTAAATATATACTGACATTGTCGTAAATTAGTATATAAAATTATCGTAAATGGAGGTGGCTACAGAATAACTTATTCTGTAGCTAGCTATAGAGTATACTCTCCCTATATATATATATATATATATATATATATATATATATATATATATATATATATATATATATATATATATATATACTAGTTACAAATTTAAAAGGAATTGGGTCTGTGCAACATAGATTCCCACTCAGTAACAGCCTACCTAGTGCGTTTAATGCCAAATGGAATCGGGATG
This sequence comes from Saccharum hybrid cultivar R570, assembly GCA_038087645.1. Classification (NCBI taxonomy): domain Eukaryota; kingdom Viridiplantae; phylum Streptophyta; class Magnoliopsida; order Poales; family Poaceae; genus Saccharum; species Saccharum hybrid cultivar. Next base: position 10,543,463 of record JAQSUU010000667.1, read on the forward strand.
GGTTTTATATTCCATAACCGCTGGATTGACTCGACATCTAATGGTTTGATGGAGTGCAAGAAATCAAGCAAATTAAGTGCTTAACCTTTGAGTACATTCAGTGTGCTAAGAGTTAAATAAACTAACCTCCAACTCTAGTGCTTCAAGTAAAGAACTTTGAATGGGATCTGGACAAAATTCATCTGGTACAAAGACATCCAGGATGTTCTTGATGATTGATGAGCTAAAGGTAGGGCAAAGCTGTAAACCATGACACGACAGTATAAGATATATTTTTTAAAAAAAAACGTGTCAAATTGATAAGAAATAACATAAAATAGATTATATCATTAATAGGTCATTAAAAAAAAGAGCACTCTTTTGAACAAGATAGGAGTTCATGCCTCTTTCCTGCTACTGGTATCCATGAGCACATCCTTGGGGAGCATCAGGAGATCACTCAATGCATTCAGGTGATAGAATGGCTTTAGAGATTCACCAAAGCCATTTTCACCATCCCCATTCTCAGCTTCTGGATAGTCGTCCATATCCATTCCAAACAAGTCAGTAAGACATCTAGACCAGCTGCCAATCTAGAAGAGGGAAGCGGGTCAATGGTCTTTGTAACAAGTGAGAATTAAGCGAGGCAAAAGGTCCATTGGTGGTAAATTGTGTGACCTCACAATAACTCAATAAGCATAGTTGTCATTTAACTCACAGCATTTTTCAGTTGGACCCCAGCACCGAAGCTGAATTTCCCAGATGGGATCGGGAGAACCTTAGGATCAGTTATTGGATCAGACATTGGGTCTGTTGGAATTTCATCATCTGATTCGCGCAAAATAGCATTGAACATTGCTACATCCAACCTAGCTATGCACTGCTCCATCACCTGTAGAAGGGAAATACTGTTGGGAATTAGAACAAGTCAAAGGGTTTTATACATAGTCTGTATTTCTTTTATTCTCAGAGCCTCAATCTTGAATCAAGATCCAGTTGCATTGAGGAAGTCCTAATAAATAAACAAATTTGAAATGCAATATGAAAATTTTAAGTGTTAAGTTACACCTTATTTAGTTTATTAACATAGATATCATAATGTGTCACCATACAGACCTAAGAAAGCAGCTGTAGCCCAACAAAGTGCTCAACAGCAATAAAAAACCAGCCGGCTACTGGTTGTAGGCCCAGACCAGTAATTATGTTGGAGTGTGTGTGTGTGTGTGGGCCTCCAGCCCAGGCCGGCCCATGTAGGGCAAGGCCCATTAGTGTTAGGGTTGGCACTCTGTGCCTATATGTACCCTGGGGGTTCACCCCCTTCATCTATCCAATAGAATCCAGTCCATTCATTCTACCATGGTACCAGAGCTCTAGCTTCGATCCGGCCGACCAGCCACCTCTTCGCTGCCTCCAGCGCGCCCCCGGGGAGAGCCACCTCTCCGCCGGGGGCAGCGCCCTTGGTTCGGCGTCGATCCCCTTCGATCCGCACCCGTAGTCGCGTCAAGCAGTCCCAGCAGGAGCAGCAAGCAGCAGAGGACCGCCCCCTCCCCGCCGCCGCCGCTCTGCGCGCCTCCAGCACCGCCGCCACTCTGGCCGCGGCTCCGGGGGCCAGCGCGGGCGGCCAGGGCGCGCCGCCGGCGCGGATCCGCCACCCCCTCCCCACCGCCGCCGCTCTGCGCGCCTCCAGCGCCGCCGCCACTCTGGCCGCGGCTGCGGGGGCCAGCGCGGGCGGCCAGGGCGCGCCGCTGGCGCGGATCCGCCGCCTCCTCCCCGCCCTGCCTCCTCCCGGCGTGGATCCGCCGCCTCTTCCCCGCCCTGCCTCTGCCCGGCGCGGATCCGCTACTCGGCGCCGGGATCCCGCCCTCCCCTGCTCTGGGGGCCGGCGTCGACGCCGGCGCGAGCGCAGAGGCTCCGCCCGGCGCGGCTCAGCCGCCTCCTCGCCGCCGCCGCCACCACCGCCGCCGCTGCTCTGCTATGTATCTATTCGTTTGCATTGTGTCGCCCTGCCGTTCGTCGTCTTCATCGACACCCCCGAGGACGAGGCCGCTGCTGCGCCCTCCAGGCTGCAGCGGCGCCGCTCGTGGTCTGCCTTCACCGCCGGTGCCGCCGCCTTTCCAGGCGGTTGTGTCACCCGCCGCCGATCGTCGTCAAGCAAGCTCTCCGTCCGGAGTCCACGCCCTTCGCCGTCTACCGCGGACAACGCCCCCCCTCCCCGCCACCCCTGCTCTGAGCGCGGGACTTCTACGAGGGCGGGCAGGAAAGCTGCCACCCCACTTCTCCCCCTCCGCCACCCCTAATATGAGCGCGGACCTCGACTTGTCCGCCACCCCTGCTCTGAGCGCGGTCTCCGAGGTATCTGGGTGCGCTGCCATCGCCTGGCGTCCCTGCCGCCGCATGGCTCGGCTCACCGTTCCGCGGCCACGACAGGTCGGTGTTGCGACTACGTCTTCGACCGTCTTCGCTGCCACCTCGACTCGGCGACTTCTACCTCGGCTACGACCACGACGACCTCGACCTCCGCTACTTCGGCACAAAAAGGGCTATCCTCCACTTCTTCGCTCCAGCCACAACGTCCGTGACACAGTTGTGACTGCGGGGGGATGTCATCGCTTCGGCTTTGTTCGTCTCCAGTCTCATCGTGTGTGCGCCCCCGTTGTGACTGCGGGGGGATGTTGGAGTGTGTGTGTGTGGGCCTCCAGCCCAGGCCGGCCCATGTAAGGCAAGGCCCATTAGGGTTAGGGTTGGCACTCTGTGCCTATATGTACCCTGGGGGTTCACCCCCTTCATCTATCCAATAGAATCCAGTCCATTCATTCTAGCAAATTATCGCACTGACAAGTGTATTCCAGACCAATTTTAATGTAATCTTAGTTCTAATAGTTATGAAATTCCAAAGTAACACATTTCTTGGGAGGAAAATAAAATTTCAAAATGGAATACACGGGAAATCTTATATTCATAGTAAAGAGTTTTTGGGATCTTCTTGCAGAGCTACCATTTACTCCAAAAAAGAAACATGTACATATACCATGGATAACTACAGTAATAACTTCAATAAACCTTTCAGTCTAAAGTATAACTGAGGGACTACTTTAAAAGTATCTGATTGAAATGAACAAGTTACTAATCAATTATTTGGAGCTCACCAATTTGGTCAACATAGGCAGACATCCACACTCATGTCCAGCTGCCCGTACTGGGCAAAGCCTTTCTGACGCTTCCTTAAAGGCCTTCTTCCATATGTCCGTTGATATGGTTGCTTGTTGCTGGATGCCCACAACAGTAATTCTTCCATAGCTTTTCTTTGGATTTAGACTACTTTTCAAATCACCAGTTATATTGGCGGATTGCATATGTGGTGTGAATGTCTGCAAATCATGATTTTTATGACACCATGTTCAACAAATTCCTATGAAGGAAGGGATAACAACAACCGGTAAGGGGAACAAACAAACCTGCCACCAAAGGGTTTCAACAATTCGTGAAAATATCCATGATTCAATCTTCTTTAGTGCAGCTATAAATGTGTCAACATCTTCCCAGTTATCAAACTCAGGGGAAAGTAATTTTCCTTTCTTCCTATTAAGTGACTCCCACATTGATGCAGAGTTTTTCCTGTATGTTGTCTTGGAATTATAATCACCAGAACTGATGCTATTTACAGTGCCCGATTGCCTAGAAGTTTCAGTAACAATTGCTCGCAATACAACACAGTTTGACAACCAGAAACTCAACCTGATTAGAGAAAGACTATGTGAGCCTACAGATAAAGCAATACTTGAGTTTAAAATTACATTAATTACTGTTAAGTAAAACTACATTCTAGATAATGGCAAAAAAGACTAAAGTTAACCATGTAGAAACTTGTTTAGTCATTGCCAAGTGTTCTACGCTAAAAAAGTTATAGTTTCCTTAAAATACTGAGGTTTGAATATAAGAGCGAATCTCAACTCTCAAGCACCTTGCAATGTCATATCCACAAGCTTTTGCAACCAAAACCAGCCCGGAGGTTGCGTTCCTTGCTGCACTTCCCATCTTGTCTCTTGAACAGTTTTTAAGTGCATACACAAAATGCCTGGAGAGCCTTCGTGCTGGTGTATGAACCTTGTTTACTGAGCTACCATGTTCTGCAATTATTGAATAAAGGCCTATCTCAGCAGCAGCAGCTTCTCTTAGCTCTGCTTCAAGCAACTCAATTTTAAGTTCTAGTTCTCGAACTTTGTTGTCATTTCGATTATTTGAAATGCGTATTGGCTCCTGAACTTGCAATCCATCATCAGCATTGGCCTTATTCTCATGAGTAATTGCAATATCCTGGGAATCAACTTCCTTCACTTCTTCCTTTTGGGAATCAACTTTCTTATTTATGACACTTCCATTAACATCTGGAACTCTCATACTGAACCTCACATTCCTTGCTCTATCAGTAGTTAAAGTGCTATAAGTTCTCTCCCCAAACTGTCTTTGGTTAGATTCAGTCATACCATATGCAAATGACATTTTACGACCACTTCTGAATGCATTGTGTGGTGGAAGAGACGGATTTTGTTCTCTGGGCAAATCTGATGAGAGAGACAGATTTGCTGGATGGCCATTTGGCTTTTGCACTTGAATTGGAAACTTTTCAACTTCTTCACTCCTCACTTTCATACTGGATGATATCGCTTCATGCTGAGAATCCAACGATGAGCTGGTACCTTCATTACCAGCTAACCTGATATCCTTCCCCTAGCAAGTCCGAAGTAGGCTCAGTCAGATATGGAATTAGAGACAGCGCCATAATGTTGTGATGGGATACAACAAACACATGAATAAACTACAATGTTACTAATTTTATTGAAGCTTGTAAGCATGAATACTTTATCACAGATAACATATTGTTTACTTGACAAGATTATAACATAAATAACAGAACATGGATAACAAAAGGAAAAAAGAACACATGGAGTGTGAGCTCTCGTATCAACTATATCGGCAGCTACAGGAACAATTTGGAAGTCCAAAAAACAAGTACATGATAATACTAGCACCAACTTGGTAATGTAATGCAAACAACATAGTAGCAACAACTCACACCCAATATTATTACTCCCTCCATTTTTGAATGTGTGACGTCTAGGATAATACATGCCATATATTTAAAAGCAGAGGGAGTATCACGCTGTTTCTTCGTGTCAATTTGGAAAAGGAACCTTTTATTTAAAGTAAGATAAACAGATGCAATAAGAGTGAATTACACATATACGATGGAGTTCTTTTACCTTGAGGGATTCCTGAGATCTACTGCTACCTGTGAGAGCAGTTCCACCCGAGTGGTACATGTATGGAGCTGCTTCTTCTTCATCATCAGTAAAGGAAGCAAACTCTGTATCTTCAGTATACTCCTCACTCATCGTTGCCGAGACAAATTCCTTTGAATCTTGATCAACTGATGCCTCTTTTGATAATGCATCTCTTGAAGAAACGCTTGAGTTATCTCCATCCAAAGGTTGGATTCGGAGGTAAACCATGGGCTGGGCATTGTTTTTGAAACTTCTCTTGGAACTGAGAGGCACAGGAACACTGGTGTCCTCATGAAACATTGCATGCTCTGCAAGGTCTAGTGTTGCAGTCCCCAAATGCTGGCCCTTCAGCTTATCCCTCCTCGGCTCATACAAGTTCAATTCAAGCAGGTTCTTCTGCCACTTTCCACTCTTGGATGACCCCTCCTTCTGGAAAACTGCCTGTAGATTTATGAACTCATTGAATTCAATCTTCCCTGCTGCGGAACCTGACCCAATTGAAGGTGCAACAGTGCTTGTCTTCCCTGAATTGCGCTCGCCATTTTCCCAGAAGAGTACTACCGAGCGCAAAGACTTCAGGGATTCAGAAGGAGGCCATGGGCTGATTTCTTGGATGAGAATATTGAAATCCACATGGAAGGCAGAATCCTTCCTTGTCTTGGTTCGGAGGCCAAGCACCATTGTTGCAGTACTGGGTACAGACAGAGCTTACTGGATGAAGAAGAAACCTCTCTACTTCTGTGATTCACTCCGAATAGAAGAAATCAGACCATGACATCGGAAGTAAAGGCCCTACATTCAGTAAGGCAAGTGATTATGTTACTAGCTAAAGGAGAAAAACAGTTAATGGTTAAGATCGTGTGCGTCGAGTCCTAAAAGATGCCTATCCGTATTGCTAGTAGAAGTCAAGAGGAAAGTTTAGAAGCACCTATCAACAATTAAAGCAATCACAAGGAAGTAAATTTATTGCAATGATGGAGGAGATAAGAATTTAAGTCAATCATTGCACAAGTGCAACTCATATCGTTTCATCCGAAAAAAAAAACAAAAAAGTGCAACTCATATCATCCGCATCGGTGTTGTAAAGATATCGACTGAATCAAATGTGATGATGCACAAAAAGAAACGAAAATAAACAATAATAGTGGGATAGCACAAGATGATCGTAGTGGGGCTGGAGTGAGTGGAAAAACTTCCTTAAAATGCAAAATTTTCAGCAAAAAGAACAAGGTGGCGTAAAACCCAAACAAAACGGACGCATTAACCGATGAAGCAAAGGGAGATGATACTAGAACCGAATAAAAGTAGGGGAAAATGCTAGGGGCAGCACGAGATCTGAGAAAAGAGATGATTTTGACCGGACTGGACTGAGACTAACCAATGCAGCATACAGAACATGGGAAGCACCAGCCCCATACCAGAGGCAAAGAAAACAGAGAGCGTCTTGCATTAAATTCAATCCAGCCGTTGTGCAAGAACAGCCCCCGTAAAGAGAGCCTGAGCCATCAAGGAACCAAGCAATGGAGAGAGAGAAAGGAAGCATTAGGTGAAGAAAAAGCAAAAACTTTACCCACATTAACAACGAAAAAGAAAGATGCAGCACTGCTAGTGCTAGGAAAGCAAAACTGCCAAGCAACAACCCAAGAGGACTCAGTACGGGAATTACAATGAATGCCGATTGAACGCTAGATTAGCACAAGCAAGTTAGGACAACCAAAATGCCGTACCAAAAACCAGGACAAAGGGAGAGTGGACAGGGTACAGACTACAGAGCCCAAAGCAATCCAGTATACTGTGAAAAAGAAGAGTTTTTTTCCCGAATCGCTGCACTCAAGAAATCAATCGAATCGAGCTCAAATGCGGAGAGAAGAAGGATAAGACAAGGACCTCGGGAAAACCGAAGTAAACGCGTCAAGAACCGCAGCTTTAGCAGGTACCTGAATCTAGCAGGGGCAAGCCAATCCAGACGCAATGCAACGAACCGGAAAAGATTGATGGGAAGGAAGCATCGGCTGGAGATGATTGGCGTTGGTCTGTTGGGCGAGTGTGTTCGTGGACGCGCAGTCCGGGTCGTCGGTGGGTGGGGCGAACAAGGCGCTGGATACAAAGGAGCCAGCCGTCCTCTGCCTCGAGGAGGAGACGGAGAGGAGGAGATCGTGACCCAAAGCAAAGCGGAGTAAACTATTCCGAAGGAGAGGAAAGGAAAGAATCTGAGCGAGTTTTTCTAATCGAAATCCGGAGAGCTCGTAGAGTCGAGTGGGGATGAAAACGGTAAGCATATTTTTCGACCGTATTTGAGACCGAATTCATTTAGAGAGGTTTTAATTCGTCCGTATCCGAGTCCGGATATTTAACATTCGATACCGTATTCATATTCAAATATTTAAATCACATATTTATGATGTCGATATCCAATCGTATCATATCCGGTATTTTTATGCTATCCGTATTCGAATTCGAATCCGGACAATTATATGAAAGCAAATACGATATCATTGATATCCATCCGTATCCTATCCGTTTTCATCCCTAGAGTCGAGGCACATGGAACTTTGGGTTATTTTTTACTGTGTTTAGTTCGTGAAAAGAAAATTTCGACGTGTTACATTGGATAGGTTAGAAGGATGTCGGAAGAAGTTTTCATATACTAATAAAAAACCAAATTACAGAACCCGTCAGGAAACTGCGAGACGAATTTAATAATATTAATTAATCCGTCATTAGCACATGTTGGTTACTGTAGCACTTAAGACTTTTCATGCACTAATTAAGCTTAAAAGATTCGTCTCGCAATTTTCCTAAGAATTGTGCAATTAATTTTTTTTATCTACACATATGTCCAAACATTTGATACGATAGGTGGAGAAAAAAAAATTGTTGAGAACTAAACCAGCCCTTTGCGTGTGGAGCACCTACTCGTTCATCATTACTTGCCAATTATTACCCTACAGCCTTTTCGGTACTACCAGTCCGTCCCTTCCAAATTATGGCAGTGTTTAGATCCCTCAGACTTCCAAAAATTTTAGAAGATTCCCTGTCACATCGAATCTTTAGACGCATGCGTGGAGTATTAAATGTAGGTAAAAAATAACTAATTGCACAGTTTGTCTGTAAATGTCGAGACGAATCTTTTGAGCCTAGTTTGTCCATGATTGAATAAATTTTACCAAATAACAACGAAAAATGCTACATGAACTTTACACCAATTTTTACACCATCTAAACACTACCTATAGTGATATATACTCCTATCTCTAAATATTTGTTACTCCTATTTGTATTCTGATAATGACTAGATTTATATAAAATATTAGCAACATCTATATCTTCAAATAAAATTTTTATGAAAATAGATTTAACGATCTATCTAATGATATATACCACAAATATAATATTTTTATATATATGTCAAAGTTACTTCTCGAAAAGCGAAAACGATAGTTAAAAATGAAAGGAGGGAATATCTAAAAACAACGTATGTATAGATATATAATAAAATGAATGTACAAAAAAATCTAAATGACTTATAATTTAGAACAAAGAGAGTAGTTGTACGGAATTGGTACACGTAGAAGGTCAGGATTCTTCTGGAATACTATCTCCATTCTAAACTATAAAATGTTTTGGCTTTCCTATGTGCACTATTTTTACTATACATTTATATATAATAAAAATAGTGTATATAAAAAAGACAAAACGTCTTATAATTTAGAGCAGAGGATCTAAAATATTAGACAATGTGTCGCTCTTATGGTTAAAGAAAATTAGAAGCATATCCCACACGATTGTTACATGAATCGCAAGTGAGTTTTAATGGATCATGTAAGACAATGTGGATTGTTTGCATGAACAGATAAGTATTATAATTATATTTGCTAGTGGATTTGTTGATATAGATGTCTTGCATGTCGAGATATAATTATAGAGGATTTAAGAGTATAAGAGATATAGATAGTCATATAGATAGATAGAAAATGTAGACATAGATATTCTACATTCACACTTTTCCTGCAACGTTCTGCAGGCCTGCCTGGCCCGCCCACAGTGAGCCTAATCAGGGGCGGACCCAGAAATCTACTAAGCCTTCGACAAAACCATGTAATAAGAGACTAAATTAATTTTTTTCTTTAATTTTTAACTGATGGAGTAAGTTCATATAGAGTTTTCTAGCCGAGGACCATGGCTGCAGCACAAGCAGCCTTGCTCTTGGGTCCGCCACTGAGCCCAATCGTGCAACAACTTACACCCTCTCGCGTTGCACCACCCTCCACCCAAGTATGGCCGAAAAGAAGAGAGGATGACTATAACACTAAAACATAGTTGTTGCAATATCTCAAATCATCTACGAAATGACTATAGAAAACTTACTGCAACGTGATAGAGTTTGAAACTCGTTTTGGGCCCACGAGGGAACGGTTAATTCCCCGAGTCACTCAGAGACTCGGAGTTGATCCTTTCCCACCCTCTGCGAATTGCGATTGAAATAAAGTCAAAATTAAAACAACAGGTTCTCATTTCTATACGGTGTAAGCTAGCGTTTGTTTGCCATTTTGATGAGGCCAGAGACGAATCTAGCCAGACGACCATTGGAGACGGTTCATTCAGCAGCTTTCCGGTGCTTGCTTGGACGAACAGCACGAGCCGTGCACGCACGCAGGGCCACGCGGTGACAGGTCATCTTGCTGGGTCGGTCAGTCATAGATCCACGCCTGGAACTTCTGAAAAGAGTACGTAGCAGCCTGCGTAGCACAGTAGCACAACTGCACAACCCGTGCCGTGCGTGCGTCGGTGGCCGCACGTGTCAAGGATGGGTGTATGTGGGTGTCTCTAGCCGCAAGCAAGGAACGGAGATGGCTGCGTGTGCAAGCCACGGATAAACTGCGTACGCTCGCTGCCACGCAAACGACGTAGTAATGCCTTCGGGACCAAAAATGACTATCCACCGCTAAAAAAAACATTTTCGCTAAAATGATACCTTCACCGTCGGTTTTATAAAAGCCACCAGTGATAATTTTCACCACCTGGTCATAGCATGTGGACCACGGCGAAAATAATTTTCATTGTTAGTTCGTAATATGAGCTGGCGGTGTAAATGAAGTGATTTTCACTAACTGTTCATAATACGAAACTGACAGTAAACATCACTGACATCGTCTTCTCGCATGTGCTTTTTCAGGGTGACCGATAGGTGGGCTCACTCGCTCACGTGTTAGATTATGATTAGAGCGCATGTGAAGACATAGATCGATGGACCCACAAACTCCTTGTTGACACTTAAAAGTGTCCTAACATGGATATAGGCATCTCCAACGAGTTATCAACGTCATAAACATATTGGAGATCAATTGGTGCGATAAAAACAATAAGAGAATCATGCGGAGAAGAAAGCGAGCCGCGCAAGCATGAGTTAGTCGGCTAAGCCGATTTGCTAGGCCGGCTTGGCTGGCCCACCCCCTCCGGTCAGCTAAGCCGACTCTCCTACTGGAAACCGACTCGGTTTGTTTCCAAATCAGTTTCTGACTTATTTTGGACGTGGGAAACTTGGAGATCGACTTGTTTTCTACTGGGATAAGACCACCCTCTCTCTATATATAACAGGATCATGGCCAATTGTAAGGTCCAAATAGGCTAGAGGGGGGTGAATAGCCTAATTAAAACTTCTACAAGAAATACTTAACCACAAGTTAGTACGAAAAGTGGCGAAGCAAAAGCACTAGCTCTAACTAATTAAGCAAGCCACCTACACAAGTCTAGTACAAGGATATTCACTAAACACAACAACAACTACAAGCTATAAACAAGAAGTAATACGAGAGAAGAGCTTCGAGTGATTATACCGCCGTGAAGAGATGAGAAATACCAATCAATCAATCACACAAGAGAAGTCCTCGGGAAGAGAATGACACAAGAATTTATCCCGAGGTTCACTTGCTTCCCGGCAAGCTACTCTCCGTTGTGGCGATACACCCACTTGTCGATTCGCGAGCTAATCGACTATCAAGAGTCGAGCCCTCGGCGGGCGCCGCACAATCGCACACAAGATGGGGATCCTCCAAGCCACGAGCTCCACTAGAGTATCCAATTTGCGAACTCCCGCGGGGAAGGATCAAGAACCCCTTACAACACTTGGTGAAGGCTCCAACAATCTCCAATTGTGAGCTCAATCACCTTCGCTGCTCCAAGCCGTCTACCGTGTCAGGAAACACGGAAGAGTAACAAGAAATCCGCAGCAACTCGAAGATCAAGTGCCTCTAGAATGCAACTCTCAAGCAATGCACTTGAATCTCACTCAATCTCACTCAAGATGTGCAACTATGCAAAGATATGAGTGGAGGGGTTGTTCTCTAGCTCAAAGTATGTCTCTAGGTCTCAAAATATGCAAGAGATACCCTCAAACCCCAGCCAACGTCTATTTATAATGAAGGGGTACGCAGTTAGCCGTTACCGGACGACGCAGTTCAAAACGAGCTGACCGGACGCTCCGGTCAGGGTGACCGGACGCGTCCGGTCACTACAGGACAATCGTGAACAGTGCACGTCAGAAGTTACCGTTGCTATGACCGGACGCGCTCTAGCGTATGACCGGACGCGCCCTAGTGTATGACCGGACGCGCCCTAGCGAATGACCGGACGCGCTCTAGCTGGCGTCCGGTCAGAGTCCAGTAAGCTCCCATCACGACCGGACGTGTCCGATCGTACATGACTGGACGCGCCCCACGTCCGATCATCACTCCTGCGCTCTCTGCCCCTCTAGACACCTGACCGGACATGCCGGTTCCGTGAAGGACCGGACGCACCGGTCGCTCACTCTACTTTTACGCACAGGTGAACTGACCGAACACGCTGGTCAGGCCAGACCAGCGTCCGGTCATTAACCCTAGGCACGCTGACCGGATTGAACTGACTGGACGCGTCCAGTCATACCGTGACCGCGTCCGGTGCAGCGTCCGGTCACCACAGTGACCTCCGTTCGCCTCCGTTTCTTTTCCGACTTCTGGCGCAGTAGAAAATAGGCGTTTTACTTCTCCAAAAAGCGTCGAATCCTGCCTCGCAAGCTCGGCGGGAGGGAGAGAAGAACCCAAACCCTTCTCTACCGCTCAAACTCTACCGCCTTCACAAATATGCTAACACCACCATGTGTAAATCACCATGTGCATGTGTGTTAGCATTTCACAATCATTTTTCAAGGCGTTATGTTAGCTCTTCACTAGATCCTAATGCATATGCTCAAGACATTGATCTAGTGGCACTTTATTTCCGAGCTAACCATGATTGCCCCTCTTGATAGTCGGCTATGTATCCTAAACCCGGTCAATCACTTCTCTACTCATCTTAGACCGGCAAAAGGAAAACTCTATGGTTATACCTTTGCCTTACGCTCTTAGATCCTTCTCTTCCACTTGATCATCATGTCCTTCCTTTATGTGCATCTCCACCATGATCATTATTTCATGTCCATGCACCATCTCTTTGTGATCTTGTGGCCATCACTCCTTGTCACATACACCTTCATCACATGTGTTGCTTATGCCTAACTCAAAACACTTAACACATGGCATTAGCAACTTGGTGTCATTAATTACCAAAATCAAACTTGGGCTTTCACCAATTGAGGATCCCAACTCACAATCATCAAAAAATACATGTACTACACCCTTTTACTCTCTCCTCTCTCTACCTTGTTGTTCGTCACATCTCCCGATGAAATTTGACGATGTTCTAGGCGGCCTTGCTAGTCCTAGGACACCCTCCATGTGCTTCTCCCCGACGGGTCTTCCTGGGAGAAGCCCGAGAGTCTATCTAAGTGAAGAGCAAGCTCAATATCGGCCTAACCAGTCTCTAGATTGGTTTAGTCGATCCCGTTGTGTTCTTGTTGCGTTGAGGGTTGATTGCAACCCATCAGATGTGCTAGGCCTTGCTGGTGTGTGATTCAGATCACCTTCCGGCGTCAACACACTTTTTGGCGATTCCGTTGAGGAAGAAGACAATGAGCAAGATCCAATCTACTAGCAACATGACAGACAAAGGTGATGGTGACAAGACTAATCCGCCTTTCAATCAAGCCAACATCAACCACCCTACCTCCATTAAAGAGCTTCCTGAGGAGCTTAAGTAACAAGTTGAGGCCAAGTTCAACATCTTCTAAAAGCTTTTCTTGAGAGCTGCACCAAAGATCGGTGGGAGAAGGTTACTCAATACAAGGAGCCTGACTTTGGTGAAATAATCGCTTCTACATCATCCGCTACACCGGAGGTAAAGGTTAATAACGAGGTACCCAATCCTTACCCCAGCCACGGTAATTATGTTAAGATGTTACAAGATCATAAGACGATTAATGATAATAACCTTATGACTGCCGTTAATATGATCATGTCACGTTTTGATAAACTAGAGGGTAAGACAACCGATTAGTTGATCTATCGGCTGAAGATTCCATCATGCCTTATAATTATTATGATAATCAAGGTCTTTTTATGCAGTGGCAAACAAAGCCAAATTGACCTCTTCGGTGCCTGAAAACCAGCAGTGAATCGAACTTTGGTAGGGTACAACACGGTGCTTCCTAACATGCCGAAGTCACCAAGTCAAATACCTATGCTTAATCATGCACCCATAACTCTCGGTACCGATTTTAATGAAACTTTGAATCGATTTAATGATGAATTGTCTACATCCATTGAGGCTAGCTTAGGTGTGCAAATTAAGCCTAGCAGAACTACTTATCATAGGTCACCCTTCACACTTTGATTTTTTGAGAGCTTCCGGTGGTTGTAGGGTACCAGATTTTTATAAGTTTAGTGGTGATGACAATAAATCCAATATGGAGCATGTGAGCTTGTTTCTTGCTCAAATGGATGAAGCTAGTACCTTAGATTTTCTGAATGCACGTCACCCCCACCATCGCCCCCCTGCCCCCGCTGTCGCCTGCCCGCCTCCCGCTCACGCACAACTGGCCGCCAGTGAGGCATGCACACGCCCAGGCCCCCCCCGGCCACCTCCAGCACGGAGCCGGCTACCGCGCCCAGCTCCCGCTAGTGCATGTCCACACGCTCGCGAGCCATGCGCGTGCTCGGCCTCCAAATTGTGCCGCCACCACCTCCAAATACTTCTAGGGTTTCAAGATTTGGGAACGCTTTGGGAGCAAGAATGACTGAATGGGTGTGTGGGGAAAGAGATAAGGCGAGGGTAGTTCGGTCATTTCGTGTGATTTGATTTTTGTTTTTTGTTTTGTCATTGTTTAATTTAGCGACATCTAACACTATTACAAAGTAGGGGCAAACGGAGCCTTCATTTGAAAACAACGAGGGCAAAATCACGAAGTTAAAAAAAGAGAGGTAAAATCACTATTGCATTATAGAGTAAAGCGTAGAAACACCAAATTCCCTTGTTTTACATGTTATATTAGCTTTGTTCTAAATCAAATGATATTATTTTTCACCATCCATTTCAAAATTTTCTTAGAGTCTCACAACATATGGATTAAATATTATAAAAGTATTTCTCTTTGTGGATCTAAAACACAAATCTCATGTCATGAACCTTTATTTGTCTAAAAATCGATGATCCAAGATAAAAATGTTTAACTTAGGACAAAGCTAATACGACATATAAAAAGTGGAGGAAGTAATTCAAACTTTGTACTATTAGATTTGTAATAAAATAAACTAAATAATCATAAGTTTATAATCATAAATAATACAATATAAAATAAATGAATGGTTAGGGTGTGTTCACTTCACGAAAAGTAGGTGAAAAGTTACTGTAGCATCTTTTGTTGTTATTTGGCAAAATTTGTCCAATCATGGACTAACTAGGCTCAAAAGATTCGTCCCGACATTTACAGACAAACTATGCAATTAGTTATCTTTTTTACCTACATTTAATGCTCCATGCATGCGTTAAAAGATTTGATGTGATGGGTAAAAGATGAAATATTTTGGGTTGAGATAGGGAAGTGAACAAGGCCTTAGAAGACCATGCCATGTCAAGAAGACGCCTTACAAACAGGATCAGAAAGATAATTTAAAACATTATAAATATTAAAATTCATATAAAGAGGAAAATAAATATATATAGCATTCCCATTTCTGTTTTGTATGAATGTTCAATAGTTTTTTTATTCATTACAACGTGCGGATATATTTGCTAGTGAGTTTTTTATCCGATTACACAGTATCACTTTTGACGGGAATGTCGCCTACCACTGAACTACAGGCCCTTTCGCTGTATTTGCTAGTGAGGTAATTAAAAGAGAAAACATCAAAGTTAACTTTTTTTTTCCAGTTTCACAAAAAATACAAATAAACAAAAGTGAACAAAAAGCGTAGAGTGGAGAATTCCGTTTGTGGACCTCTGTATACCAAGAAAACGCCCAAGGAAACCCCTCCTCGACCCGCCCCAGCTGAGAACCAGAACAACCTACTTCAACTGCATTGTTCTGATGTACTTCCAACTCCTCAGGCACCGTTTAGATGTCAAAAATTTTACCAAAATTTTCAGATTTCTCGTCACATCAAATCTTTGAACACATGCATGAAGCATTAAATATAAATAAAAAATAAAAATAATTACACAGTTTAGACGAAATGGACGAGACAAATCTTTTAAGCCTAATTAGAACATGATTGGACAATATTTACCAAATAACAACGAAACTGCTACAGTAGCGTTTCGCCAAAAATTTTGCCAACTAAACAGCCCCTCATTCAAACTACTATTTGCTTGAGCCAAGCTTTCCTTCTCTGTAAGGAAATGCTCCAACTTGCTATGTGTCTCTGCAAGTTGTTCCTCCAAGATCTTTATCTTCTGTGAAGCTTCATCAAATTTATCCTTATGATTCTCTTCAGCAGCAGCAGCTTCAGTTGCCTGCTCCTCATAATATCCCAACTAAATTTCAAGGGAATCCAGCTTCTTACACAATTCTTTAACTTCACCTTCTTTCTGTGCTATTCTCTCAAGAGCCTCACGGAATTGAGCTTCAATTTCTTCATTTTTTGATTCAGCTACAAAATGGAGCTCCAAGGTTCTTGTGTGTACCTCTGTCAGGTGTGAGATTGTCCTCTTCTCGTTGCGGCGGCGGCGGCAGCGGAGATGGCGGTGAATCTGGAGGACGTGCCGTCACTGGATCTGATGCACGAGCTGCTTCGCCGCATGAAGTGCAGCTCCAAGCCCGACAAGCGCCTCATCCTCATCGGTACGGGAGACCCTCCCCCTTCACCCTTCTTCCTCCTCGTCCTCGGCGCTCCGTGGATCCCTGTCACGGTTCCTGGTGCCACGTGGACGGAAAGACCGCGGCTTGCTGCCGTTGCCGCTCTGGATCCGCCGAAAGTTTTCTCCTTTCCCGTGAAATCTTGGTTATTTCCTATTTCTCGTCCTGCATTTGTGGCGAAGAAATATGGCTTTGTTTTGCAGTGAGTGGATTGTCTACAGTTTTCTAACAGTTGGGAGGATTCACTAGTTGAATAGCAAGAGAAATTAATCATGCGCTAGTCAATTAGGTCTGTGCTGTTTGGTTTTGGTGATTTTGTGGTAAATTTATAATTCTTCACGGATTATCAAAAAATAGAAGTGAGATAATCTTAGTCAGCTTGGCCCGATGGTTTTTTAAAGATCCGGATTGGTTACCAGCTTGTATTAATAAGAAGGGTAGCAATTACACGCCCAAGATGTGCCTACAGCACTGAATTCAGCAGGTTGTGAGGACATCAGAGAATTTAAATTAAGGCGATTACTCCTTAAAATGCTTGGCCTGATGTGGAAGCCTTTTCTTCAAGACAAAAAGAAGGGGGGTGCCCCATTGTGCAAGCAAGTAAAGATGATACTCTTATATATCATTTTATTTTGTTTATTTGACTTTTCATTGGTTCCATCGAGTATGTATTGTCGTCCATATTGACACTGAGGTGAACTCCCTGATGCAATTACGTTTTTAGTTTTTGTTGCTAATGATTGCATCTACATAAAAAATGATCTGCATTAACAAAACGGTACTAAACAGTGACATTCAAGACAAGTAAATAGAAACTTATGCTTTCTGTTACATGGTTTCTTGCTTTTCATTGTGCCCTTGTTTGTTTTTTTGTAGAACACGCAGGAGATCTATGTATCATTGCATTAAGAAGATGTGGCCTTGTTTGTTGTCATGCTATTGCTTTGATATATATTGTTCTGATACTGGTAGTCAGGATGGATGAGGGTATATTGTATAGGGAGATATAAGGTCATAGTTCGAGCAAAAAGATATAAGGTCATAGTGTTTTTGTGGTGAGCAATAAACACAACTTCTATAATCTTTTGTTTCATCATTCATAATATTTTAAATTTTTATTTCTATTGTAGCTCTCCTGATTTGGAGAATTTGACACCTTTTCTGGATATCTTGTAGGCCCACCTGGATCTGGAAAGGGAACTCAGTCTCCCATTATTAAGGATGAATATTGCCTGTGCCATTTAGCCACTGGTGATATGCTGAGGGCTGCTGTGGCGGCCAAGACACCTCTAGGTATCAAAGCAAAAGAAGCTATGGATAAGGTAGTGTTAGCAGACCAAAATATATAGTGAAATGCTAACCAGCATAGAAAAGTTCTTTGTGACTCCATTGTATGCTGCCTTCCTCTTTTAGGGAGAGCTTGTTTCAGATGACTTGGTTGTGGGGATTATTGATGAAGCTATGAAGAAACCCTCATGCCAGAAAGGTTTCATTCTTGATGGCTTCCCTAGAACTGTCACTCAAGCACAGAAGGTCATATACTTGATCAATGCACCAGCATGAAGAAACATTCCTATATCGTATTGTTATAGATTCTATATTTGATTTAGTATAATTTACCCCTCGCTATTTTTTTTTGAACATGATGTATAGCTTGATGAGATGTTGGCGAAGCAAGGCGCTAATGTTGACAAGGTCTTGAACTTTGCAATTGATGATGGTATATTGGAAGAACGGATTACTGGTCGTTGGATCCACCCAGCCAGTGGTAGGACTTACCATACAAAATTTGCACCTCCAAAGGCTCCAGGAGTTGATGATGTAAGTTGAATACAGAGCACTTACTTTAGTGCTTATTTTATGTTTGCATGGTCTTATTTGTATTATTTCCACTTTCTTCTAGAATTCTAGTCTTAGCGTGGATTGATTCAGTATTTTGCTGTGTAAGTTGTTCAAGTTTTCCAATCAGTTTCATGTGGCATAGCTTTTCAAATCTGTTAGATAATAAATTAGAGTAATGCTATCTTGACAATTATGGCTGAGTGAATATTGACATACTGTTATGGTCTGAGTCTGCTTGTGGATGCTATTATTTCTGCTTGGATGATGTAGTGGTTAGTCTAAGCAGTGGTGCACCCTGTTTCTCCCTCAAGGAAAACCATGCTCATGGAAAATGCACTTACATAAATTCTACAGTTATTGCTATCTTTTTTGCATCAAGAAAAAAAGCTGCATTATTGAAACACTTCTTCCTTCTCTTGTATTCAACTATTAATATGGAAACTTTATATCACTTTATTATCCAGAATATATTCGAGCACTTGTGATTTTAAATTCTTCTCATACTAAACTTTTTTTCCCAATTGGCATTATAGTAAGTGATTGTCCTCTGTTGTTTATTTGCTCTTCATTTTCACAAAGGTAACTGGGGAGCCATTGATTCAAAGGAGAGATGACACCGCTGAGGTCTTGAAGTCAAGGCTTGAAGCCTTCCACAGACAAACTGAACCTGTATGTTATTCTTTAACAGAATTATTTTCCTGAAAAAAAAAATCCTGGACCGTATGTGTATATATTAAAGTTATGTTAGTGTATTCTAAAATTTGGTTCTATTGTTTGAGAGTAAATTTGGCTTATCTCACCTTTCTTCATTGATGATTTCCCTCCATTTAGATATTTATATCAGTGTTGCGTGAAATTCAACAATTTGGTGGTCCCTGTGGGACGTGCATTTTTAATGTCCTTTATAGTTTTGATGCTCCATTCTTATATGTTTTTTTGTGAACGCAAAGTCTGGGTTCTCCACTTTTTATTCATAGTTCTGACTTATGTCATGAGAGTCAATTTGTGTATTCTCTGTACTTAGTGACGTGTTTTTTAGATCAATATTATTCCTGATTTGAATATAATTGGCTTGTCCAGGTGATTGACTATTACTCCAAGAAAGGCTTAGTGGTGAACCTGCCTGCAGAGAAACCACCAAAGGAAGTGACTGCTGAGGTGCAGAAAGCACTCTCGCAATGAAGTGTCCACTCTTCAGGCTAAGCATGACATCTACCAAAATCCCTTTGTCTCGGTTTCTTCCAAATTTATACTTAGGCCAACATCATGTTTTTATTTTCTGTATCCCTTTTTGCGAGCACCGTTTTATCCCAGCTTTGAACTGTCTGGATAAATCTCTGTTTCGAATGAGGGAAGTTTTCAGTAACAAAACTGAGATGATTACAGCAATTCATCTTTGGAAAGGAATTTCCTGGCAAACCATGTTCCAGTTCTTACATCAATGCTATGTTACTGGCTATGATAATCAGGAAGATACCTAGGTATTCTGTTCACTCAGCACCTTGCCTCTATTGAGTGGAGGTATTGGTGTGCTGCGAGGTCAAATGAGCGTTTCAAGTTGTATGATTCTGAACCTGTGGTGATGTTTTAATTCGAATTGGGGTACCTAGTGCAGTTGAGCTGTACCCGTGCTTATTATTTTGTGAGTAGATGTACAACTTGAGAAATTCCTTGATAGAAATTTTGCACAATTGATGTAGTACCCTTGTTGTGGGCTCATAAAATTTGAAAGAAACAATTTAATGCAGATTTTTCTTATAATTTATAATGGATGCAAGATTTTTATTAAAAAGTGTGTAAATACTTTATATGAAAAATATTTTTGTAGGAATCTTGATATTTGAACCTTTAATGGGCCATGACATCCTAAAGATCCATAACAAAAATGTACAATTGAGACTAAAATAGTCTAAACAAAATATATATTAAGTATTCTAATAGCCAAATAGAGCTAGAACCAGTAATAAATAAATAAAATGTTGATGCAAAATGTACATCGATGCATTTTCCTACGCTAGAGAAAATATTTGTTAGGTTATGACAATAATGTGACAATAATGTGGGAAGTTAAAAATAATTAGGATCCACCGGTTGGCACACTAAGTACCTTAGTTACGGTGTGAGTTACACCGAGAGTTGAGTGTGTTTTTTGTTCTCGCTTTGAGTGCTTCCCTATCGTTTCTTTATTATCTACGCTGACAAGAACCTTGTTACTTCGGAGAGTTCAAGTGTAAAGGTATAGGGCCTTTTTGGCACGGATCCTATCGGCTCCAACTCCCATTGGAGCCACTTTTCTCTCTCTTTCCTCTTCCTCTCAATCTCTTACAGAGCCACTAGGTGCTGGTGAAGCTAACATTTTCCTCTTACAGAGCCACTAGAAGCCTCCTATTAGGCTCTGTGAGAGGGAGAGGGAAGAGAGAGGGGCTCCAATGAACTGTGTTTAACAGGGATTTTGCAAGTAGGAGCTAGAGCTGGTAGGATCCGTGCCAAAGAGGCCCATAGTTAAACTGATGGAAGAAAACAACATGCCAATCTTAAATTTGTGTGTGAACTAGAGTAATAGACCACTAAATATTTTTCTCCACGAGTCATTGTCACATAATCAAAAGTTATCTGGTTTAACCGATCACAAATCATCAATCCATGGCAGATGTTAAGATGCAAACATATTTGCATGGACAATGGGGGTTATGTCATCCCTCCCTCAGGCTGCGTAGTATGTCATCTGTTCAGATCAACGAGTTACTGTTCAGAATTTTATCCCTTTCACAATTATACATGGCAAAGTGATTAAACCGACCACTTTTTTACCAAACAATGTTAGCATGCTATCATTCTTATTCTTACTGTTTTATCTATGGTAACTTTTGGAAAATTGCTTCTGATAAGTGGACACTGGGAAGCACACGAGGTGAGAGATCATATGCCAGCTTGAGGTTGTGTACAAAACCTTAATCTTCAGAGTTTCAGAGTCATATGAAACAACATCAGTAACTTTGGGACCTCGGACAGTAGCAATAGCTGAATGCACTTATTGATCAAAATATTTATTGATTTATTATACAGTAGCTATACCTGGGACAGTAGACTTTAGGATCTGATCAAAATTACTTATTGATCTTATACAGCATATTCAGAAGGTCACTTTCATGGAATGGGAATATCTTGGTAACTTGTTGATCTATACTCCAACAAGTTTAGCAGGAACAAACCGAGTCCTAGTTAGCTGGTCAATTCAAAGATCTCTTTGTGCCCGAATATTTGAATTTGTTTGAAAAATCTCAGGTTGTCAAGCACTGAAATATTCCTCATTTATAATGTTGTTACAAAGATCCCCCAAACCTGTGCAAGACTCCACACAAGGATCCCAAATCTGTTGTCATGCAACAAAGAGGATAACGTGACCTATGCAGATTCACACGAGAAATGGAAAGACACAAGAATCTTGCCGAAAGTACCAAGCGTCATGCATGAAAGAAGCCAATCCTGTGCCTCTCGCTCCGTGCTTCCTCTTTTTCCTCTACTTGAGTCACTCTTCCATCCCAATCTGCAGAGGCAAGCCAGCGGCAGCAGCAGTTGAGAACGAGATCACGATGTGGCAGTGGCTGAGGACGATCCCAGCGGCAGCAGAAGCGAACTACGGGATCAAGGCCCACGGGTGTGTCGGTAGACATAGCATCAGCGGCCGTCACCGCCGCCGCCTCGCCACCGGCAGTCCGGCACCACCAGCATGCGCGACGCGCCTCTGCGGCACAATCCCTGCCCTCGAGCTCTCCTACTCTATGAGCCAGCGGTTCTTGGACAAGCAAAAATAACGTTGCAAGGAAGAGGAACGGAACTGCTAACACGGGTCGAGGATGCTGATCCATGCGGACTGGGTTCGCCTGTGTTCTCAAGTTTGCAAAAGTGCAGCACATTTCTTTTCAGCAATTTTGTTATGTCATTTGGAATGCAAAAGTAAATAACTATTACTTGTAGGCACACTCCGCTGCATGGTAGTCAGTAATAGTTTAATCATTTGCTTGTTCTATTAAGAGTAACTACCAGAATTTGAAGTCTTTAGCTTTCCCCTTAGGTGCTGTTTGGTTCCATCGGAGGGAGGGGAACGTAAATGCAATCAAATTACGGTGCTACTTGTTGCATTGGAAGCGAAATCGAGATTTGTTTGGTTCAGTTTTTTAATGCCTTGCAGCCGGGCGGGAAGCGATAACACTCGCAGAGGAGGGGTAACAAAATTATACAGGCCGTCATCTGATTACGTCGTGATCGGTTACAGGCCGGAGCAACCAAACAAAAACCAGCGAAACCCGTTACCGCTGTTAACTGGTTACGTGCCATGAAGGCCGAACCAAACAGCACCTTAGATGTTTGCTTGGCTTGGTTTAGGGTGCGTTTGGCAGAGATTCAGATTCTTGTAGAGTTTCGGATTTTAATTCTCTCCAGAAACGTCTCAGATGAAGAATCAGAATCACTTTATAAAACTATTTGTATGTTGGCTTAGATTCGGATTCCTGAAAGAGCATGTTTTTATATAAAAAAATCATATAAATGAGCTATGTTTCAAAAAAAAATTGAACATTTTGTGGATGAAAAACAACTTCAATACAACCCATTTTAACCTGTTGCATAAAAAAGATTATAATTAAAAAAACTATAATTATTAGTACACCGTAGCAAAGTAGAATCCATGTGACACCAGCTTTCCGGCGTTTTGAGTTCCAAAGAAGGAAACGTGCTTGAAATGTTAGTTTCTGCGTCTGGTACGGATTCCACCATTTCTTGCTAGAATCGGAACCGAACCGCCCGGTACAGCAGGAGTAGTACAGTTCGGCTGTGTTCTCATCTTGAGTAATGTAACCGTATATGGTATTGTTTAATCACTGCAAGTCCATTTAACTGTTTGATCTGTTCACCCAGTAGCTTGTTTGCTACTAGAGCCCTTTTTTATCAAGTGTTGGTCTTCTCGGTTCAGAGTACAGCTGATTTATTTTGTTCGTTCTCTGGAGCAGTAGCAACTGAGTAGTTTAATCTTTTGCATGCATGCTTTGTCTAGTAGCCTCGATAATTACTTCTTATGTTTAATTGGTGCATGTTTTGGTCAGTAATTAGAGAGTAACTTAATTCGTGCTTTGCCATTTTGATTCTGTGATGCTCTGAGAAATTTCTAATTATTCCTAGAGTTACATATCACAATTGAGGTGTGTAATTTTGACAATTACAAAAGATGTGTATTTGGTTATAATTAGGATATATGCCAAATTTTTTTTCTAAAGAATAATTTTTACTGGCTTCCATTCACCCTCTCTGACAACATACAATAAGTATTTTGATAATGTTAAGATGCTAAAACAATAATATAAAACTTCAGTAGCATATTAATCACGTATCAGGGGGTTGTTGTCTTAGAAAAAAATATATTTATAGTATGATATTGGATAAAGACACTTTGTATATGAAGGTTGTAGCTCTCGTTTTGATCTACAAATTTGTAGCTTTGAGTTTTATCATTTAAGATCGTCAAGATGCTCAAAAAAATAATAGAAAGTTTCAGTAGCATATTAATCATGTATTAGGGCTTGACGCCTTATAAAAATCAATAAATTTGTATAAAGTTATAGATCTCTTCGAAAGGTATAATTTTCATATATAAAGTATCTTTATCGGACAACATACAAGAATATATGATTTTCTAAGGTGACAAGCCTTGGTACGTTGTTAATATGCTGCTAAAACATTATATTATTTTTAAGTATCTTCGCGACCTCAAATGGTAAAACTAAAACTAGAAAGTTCTAAAACTTTGTATACAAATTATCTTTACTTAACTTCATACAAGAAATATATGATTTTTCTAAGATGACAAGCCCTAGTATGCGATTAATATGGTGCTGAAACTTTATATTATTTTTTAACCATCTTAACAACCTCAATTGATAAAACTCAATACTAAAAAGTTGTAGATCTCATCGAGAGTTACAATTTTTATATACAAAGTATCTTTATCCGACACCATCCAAGAAAGATATGATTTTTCTAAGGCGACAGGTTCTGAAATGTGACTAATAAACTGTTGAAAGTTTATATTAATTTTTAGCATCTTTATAATCCCAAATGAAAACATTCAAAACTAGAAAGTTATAGATCTCATCCAGAGAAATAATTTTCATATAAAAACCATCTTCATTCGAGGTTGTATGAAAAAATACGATTTTTCTAAGATGATGCCTTACCGCAAGCATATGGGTCCCATATATCATATTAGTGTCATGTAGGATAGTGGTCGGGTAAATGCCTAGCGAAACCTAGATGGGACCCGTTACAATTTAAGAGCGTCTCTAGCACCTCCCCAATACCATCCCTCATCTCCATAAAACTATCATATTAGGCGAGACGAGGCAATTTCATTGCTCTAGCAACTCCCTAATTTGGTGGTCACAAAAAAAACCTCCCATCTTCCCTCAAATAAAAGAGGAGTTGCATCTCCACCAATAGTGTTGGGACCACGACAACTGTCATCTTCTTCCTCCCACAACCTCTATTATGACATGTGAGTCCTATGTATTATGGATGATTATTTATGATCTGCTGGAGCATCTTTCTCAATATTCCATAGAAGTACTATTGGTGACCATCAATACCATTTCATTAGAGATGAATTATTGGTGAGCTGCTAGAGATGCTTTAAGGGAGCTAAAAAAAATTTAGGACTTTAGGAACCAATATAACATCTCCATACATTTTTGAGATTTTTGAGAATCGTTCATGAATTTTACCGGACTTGCTAGCGTCTGGACATCCGTCTGAAGCTCTCGGATGTTACCGCATAGAGGGAGCAAACAAGTGTATAGCGCGTCGGGCTCGCGAGGGAGCGCACTAGTAGTGGGCCCACGCCGCCCCACCCACGCCGACCTAAATGTCCTACGCTTCCCATGCGCATCCTATATGTAACACCCGATCTATTTTTGAAACATCCAGATACAATAGTTACAACATACAAAAGAAGACAAATGAAACACTTAAAACAAGCATATGAAACACTTGCGAAAATGCCTGAAAACATTTAAAAACCATTGCAAATATATGCAACATTCAGATGAAACACTCACAAATATACGTATGAAACACTTGAAACATATGCTTGCAACATGCATATTTATACAACATCCTGATCTACATTTGTAACATCTAGATAAAACACTTGCAACATTCTTCTGGAACAGATGAAACATCGAACATACACTTCAAACATATGTGTATAGCTGTTACAACATGTGCAATATCTCGATCTACTTTTGCAACATCAATATACAACCCTTGCAACATACCTCTGAAACATCTGAAACACTTGAAACATAATATTGCAACATGCGCTTTCAGCGTAACATCTGTTTGCTACTTGGACAAATGGGGACTCGTCGACGCGGAGCTTGATGCCGCGGAGTGGCGTGAAGAACGCAGGTGTAGAGCTCGTCGATGACACGGACCTCGGCAGGGTAGGAGTAGGCGGATGGAGCACAGCCACAATGGGAGACACGAGTCCAGACAGGGGCACGCGGCACGAACGGGGGCGGCGCGGCTGAGGGCGGGATCCGTCCTGAAGCAGAGGCGAGCAGTGCGCCGAGTGAGTAGGCGACACGGATGAGGGCAGTGCGGGTGAGACGCAAAGCGAGCGGATGACTTATAAGTCGTCCGTTACCGTTCTATCAATTATTTCGTCGTCTGCAAAGGGAGGCATGTTAGTTAACAACTTAACATTTATCAGGATCTGTCAGTCCATCTATCTGGAGCACGTACTGGACGACAAGGCCTGGATTGTGAATCGCCTCCGGGTGACGACGACGGCGGCGTGACAGCCACGCCACGCCTGCCGCAGTCACTGCACCGGTCAAATTTCACCGCCTGGACCACCCGTCCGGACGTAACGATGGAGGATTGAGCGAACCTTGTGATCCTCTTCTACAAATACCCCACCATGGCACGGCAGCACCACACTCTGCTCTAGCTCACTGTACCCTCGCTTCCAGTCCAGAGTGTCCCCGATTCCACACCTTGCAAATTAATGGCCTGCCACACCGTCCCCCCACTTCTTCTCTTCCTCCCTTTCCTCTTGGCAATGGCAGCAACGGCGGCGGACATCGCCCCTGGTCCTAGCCCACCACCACCGGAGCTCGACCTGACCAGCATCCTGGAAAACGGCGGGCAGTACACGACGCTGCTCCGCCTGCTGAACGCCACCCGGATCAACGAGCAGATCGCCAGCCAGCTCAAGAACTCGTACGACGGCCTGACCTTCTTCGCGCCCAACGACAGCGCCTTCACCAAGCTCAGGGCCGGCACGCTCAACGCCCTCACCGACCAGGAGCAGATCCAGCTGCTGCTCTACCACGTCCTGCCCCGCTACTACAGCCTCACGATGTTCCAGACGGCCAGCAACCCGCTGCACACCGAGGCGTCGGGCCCCGGCGGCATGTACAGCGTCAACGTGAGCACCAGCACGACGAGCCCCCTGGTGAACGTGTCCACCGGCGTCGTCGACGTGCCCATCAGCAGCACGCTGTTCGCCCATTTCCCTTTTGCCGTGTACTCCATCGACGACGTGCTGCAGCCCCCGCAGAGGTTCGGCAGTTCCCACAAGGCTTCTGCGCCGGC
Organism: Saccharum hybrid cultivar R570; assembly: GCA_038087645.1. Classification (NCBI taxonomy): domain Eukaryota; kingdom Viridiplantae; phylum Streptophyta; class Magnoliopsida; order Poales; family Poaceae; genus Saccharum; species Saccharum hybrid cultivar. Next base: position 10,570,423 of record JAQSUU010000667.1, read on the forward strand.
GCCGGGACAGGCTGCGGCGGCAGCGGGGCGGCAGAAGGGTGTCCCTAAGAGCGATGTGGCAGCGGAGCCATCCGAAGCGGTGGAAGAGCCAGAAGGCAGCACCAACGCCGCCGCGGCTGGTAGAGGGACCGCGGTGTGGATGACGGTCGTTGTGTTGGGTGGCATGGCCTTTCGCAATCTACTAGTTATCGCCTGAGCACCGTGTGCTTCTTTTGATCTATTTGTTTTTCTTGTTTGGCATCTCTGATTTCTCTTGTGTTTTTTTTTCTTACGACCTGGTTTATATAGTATGTAGTAATAGTACTAATAATGTAATCCTGCATTTATGATAATGATGATACGATGATTCACTTGTGTACTTTTGATCACAAAACCATAACTGAATATATACTTTCTTTAGATACTACCCAATCCGTTTCAAATTATAAGATGTTTTAGCTTTTTTTAGATACATACTTTTACTATGTAGTTAGATATGGTGTATATGTAAGTATATAATAAAAATAATGTATAGAAAACCAAAGCGCCTTATAATTTAGAATGGATAATTAAGTGACTAAGGGATGGTGGGAGGAGGAGGGCGGTGCAATTGCATTAGACTTTCAGACTAAAGGAAATGATGAACCGATATCACCATGTGTTATTAGCAGAAAGTGGCGGATTTGGTGATGGACAGCTAAAGATAGGAGGACGACACCAGGATGGGGTGAGCAAAGCTGTAACAGGGACAAAGAGAGCTAGGAGAAGCCCATCTGAATGTTGAAGATTATCCAAGAACAGCTGTACTGTACGCGATCAGACAAACTTGGTCTTTTTTTTTTAGGGGTCAGACAAACTTGGTCTAGTACTGGAAAGAAAGGTTTATTCTCAGCCAGCTCAACAAGTAGCACCTCCCCGTATTTTCACTGAAAACAGAGTACTCCTGACTAAGGCTGGATAACGAGCCGAGCCGGCTCGGCTCATTCTGGCTCGTTAGGATAACGAGCTAGCTCGGCTCGGCTCGTTATCTTAACGAGCCAGAAAGCCAGCTTGGCTCGGCTCGTTATGAGCTCAAGCTGGCTCGTTAGGCTTGCGAGCCAGGTATAAAAAATACATAAAATATAATATTTGCATTTGTCTAAAGCTTAAAAATATTAATAATATAAAAATAATATATTTAATAACCTTAAATTGAATAAAATATTCATATGAGCTAACATATCATCCATTTGTGAAGTGCAAGACATGAAGTAATACAAAACTAATATAAGTTATGATGACTTTTTCCCTAAAACTACGGCTCGTTTGACTCGCGAGCGGCTCACGAGCCAGGTCGAGTTGGCTCGTTATAGCTAACGAGCTAAAATTCTGGCTTGGCTCGGCTCGTTATCATAACGAGCCGAGCTGAGCCGAGCCAGCCACGAGCCGAGCGAGCTAACGAGCTTCGAGTTTTTCGTCCAGCCTTACTCCTGACTAAATAATGATGCAGTATTACTATATATATATATATATATATATATATATATATATATATATATATATATATATATATATATATATATATATATATATATATATATATATATATATATATGCACAGACGACAATGCCGCAGTCTTCTATGTTTCAAACATATCTGACAACAGTGCTAACATGGGCAGCGAAAGGATGTCTTTCGGCAAGTTATCAAGTTTTCGGCGATGAGAGCATCTAGAAATGTTATAAATATTTTTTTATAAATATAGTCGAAGTTAAGAAAGTTCAACTAGCACGAAAAGCTAGACAATGCTTAAAAACAACTAAGGGAGTACTTGCTTGGTCTATAAAAGAATACAATTATATCATAGTACCAAACAACTAAGGGAGTACTTGCTTGGTCTATAAAAGAATACAATTATATCATAGTACCAAACTAAAGTATATTGAGTTTGATTAGCTATAAAGAAAAAAATAGGGTCCTACTATTGGGAGTCCGGGCTTCCAATAGCTAATGGAGAGCCCCAGCCAGCCACCCACCCAGCCAACCATTCAGGTCCATAGAGCTGACGCGCACGTGCAGTTGGGGGACCTGCAGACTCAGCTGATTTGGATGTATAAAATCCCAAGTTAAGCTGCGCAGAAATTTTTTTATCGCAACGTTCCATAGAAATCAGTAGTTGGATGATTTAAAATTAATTCGTTACCGCATAGAAACCTCTCGCGCGAGCAGGACTTCCAGCTGACACAACCTGACAAAGCTGACGCGTGCATGCATGCATGCATCCAATCTAATCTCTTTTATTTTTTAATTATAATTCCTCAACGAAGCATCCAATTCAAAAACGGTTTTCACTATTGAACTCCTGACATTTTTGTGCACGATTTAAGATCCATTGTGAATATTTTTTTAAAAAAATAAAATTCATAAATTTGAAATTTAAATCATGACACATGATGACCGATTGGATGCATAGAAATAATTGTCAAGATGCGCAAGTTTTTTTTTTACGCTGACATTGTATAGAAATTAGTAGTTGAATAAAAAAATTAATCTTGTTACCGTGTAAAAATCTCTCAGTGAGATGGATATTTCACCTGACACAACTGTGGTTGTCTCCACCAACATCATACTTCCCACTATGGGGGTGTATAATTAACATGCGAACAATGCATAAAACATGGAGACCACAAGCGTAAAACATCATGCTTCTTCAAAATTTGAAATTTGAATCATGGCACGTCATGGTCAATTGGATGCATAGAATCAATGGTTAAGATGTGCAAGAAGGTTTTTGGCGACGTTGCATAGAAATTAGTGGTTGGATGAATAAAAATTAATTTTGTTACCGCCTAAAAACCTCTCCCGAGATGGGCATTTCACCTGACACAACGTGATTGTCTCTACCAACATCACGCTTCCCACCATGGGGTGTATAATTAACATGGGAACAATACATAGAACATAGAGACTACAAGCGTAAAACATGAAGACGATCTCGTCTTCTCCAAAATTTGAAATTTAAAAAAATGAAGGAAACAACGATTGGATTCATAGAATCATTGATAAAGATGTGCAGAAATGTTTTTGGCGTCGACATTGCATAGAATTTAGTAGTTAGACAAATAAAAATTATTTTTCTTACCGCATAGAAATAGTGCTCTAACGATGCATAGAAGAGTGCTCCAACCATGTATATAAATTGTGTCGAAGTGCATAGATAACTGCTCAATAATGTATACAAATGTGTTGTAGCGATATATAGAATACATCCCAAGTTATAGTTTAGCCACGCATGGAAACTTATGCACACAGGTATAAGAACACAAAATCAACAAACAAAATCAAAGCAAGAAGCCACCATTGGGAGGTAGGGGAGGGGAGGATGCGTCACCGGGTAGGAGGGAGAGGGGGTGATGTGGAGGCCGCACGCAGATCCACCATTAGGAGGTCAGGGCCGCCGGTCATGGAGGGGGTGGCTGGGTGCCGCCGGTTGTGGACGAGTTCATCGCACGTTGCCGATTGGGAAGGGGGTGGCTGCGTGCCGTCGGTCGGTGGAGCGAGGATCTAGTGCCGCCACAGCAAGAGGGTATTAGGGTCGATGAGGGGGCAGGGGAGGCCGTGCAAAAACATCCTTCCAACCATCCTACATCACAACATGGGCATAGAAACATGTTTGAGCAGGCGTGGAAACCTTACAGCGACAAAGAGAGGCGCAGAAAACATGTTTTAGTACGCGCAGAAACCTTACATCGGCATGAAAGGCACGTAAACATGTTTTAGCAGGCGCAAAAATCTATTCATGAAACTAATGTCAGCTACATTAATGCAAAAATCACGACGCCGGACGGGGAGTGGAAAAAGATGCAACGTATAGAACGTGTTCCAACATTAAATAGAAAAGTGCTTCAGCAATGTATAGAATTGTGTTCTAACAATGTACACAATTTGTGTAGAAGTGTATAGATAACTGCTCCAACAATGTATAGAATTGTGTACCAACGATGTATAGAACACATAGCAAGTTATAGTTCAGCCATGCATAGAAACTTATACATACAAGCATAGAACACAAAATCAACAAACATAACAATCAAGATGCATTCAACTAGTGGGGAAACCTATGCAACTAAGCATAGAAATCACCCCAATACCTTTGAAAGCACATTTTCACCCTGCATAGAAACCTATGCTTGCAAGCAAAAAAAATCCTACATGACCAATGTTGCCTAGGTCACCCAGCCCTACCCCGAAGTCACCTAGGCTGCCAGGTAGCGAGCCGGTGCGACTTAGTCACTATCCACGCTTGTATCCACCCCATCCTGAGCACCTCCAGCACAAAGGAGCTGGGTTTGTCGTCCAGTTCAGTTCTAGATCCTCGTGAGTCATCTGGACTAGAAGCAAGGAGGATGTCACATATTGCATAAAATCCTTTAGTGGCTTGAGTAGATTAAAAAAATCAAGAAATCCTGTATAGGAATATGTTGTAACAATGTATAGAATACATACAAGTTACAGTTTAGCCATGCATAGAAATTTATGCACACAAGCATAAGATCACAAAATCAACAAAATAAAAATCTAAGCAAGAGCCACCCTGAAATTTGAATTCAACTGGTGTTGAAACCTATGCAACTAGGCATAGAAATTTTCCAACCGCTTAAGATTTCAATGTCATTCATATTATATCAATGATAAGCATAAAACATTCGCTTCAGAAGACATAAAAAGTGTTAAGCTTTTTCTTAAATAACATAAAAATCATCTCTCAACAGTGAAGATGTTGCCAGGCAAAAAAAAGGCATAGGAAACTAGAGGAAGCGCCGTCATAGGTGGTTTGGGGCAGCCACCATCGTCGGCGGAGGTGAAGCAGAAGCCTCCGCTGTCGCCCGCATTGCCCTTGGCCGGAGACTCGCGTGGACGCGTGCCAGATCTGCTTGAGAGGGCCCACGCCTCTGCTGAACGGGCCACGAGGGATGCCACCGCGGGCCGTGGTGGGGAGGGGCGCCGGGAGGTCAGAGCTGCCGTTGCGGGCCATGGTGGGGAGGGGGCGCCAGGACGACGGAGGTGCCTCCATGGGGTGGGGGAGGCCGCTGTAGATCTGATCCGTTGCTGCCACAAGCTCCGCACGATCTGCAAGAGGAGCCTGCCATGGCCAGTCAGGGAGGTGAGGTAAGCAAGATACGCCGAGATCCACCACCACATACCGTTGAGGATATGGCCCGATTCGCCATGGGACGAAGAGGTGTCACCGCCGCCTGCTGCACACGCGTGATGGATGCCGTGGCCACCGATGCGAGCTTGTCGAAGCCGCAGATGGGGATGGCGTGCCGTGGCTGCCGGCGGTGTGGATAATGAGGCCGTCGTCGCTCGATCTGGAAGCCACCAGGAAGGGGCCCGTCACCAGCGCCGCCACTGTCAGTAGGTCCTGGTGCAGGAAAGGGCTAGCACCACCGAAGCTGCTGGTGGGGGAAGGGGCCACGACCACCAGTGGAGAGGAAGCCGTGCGCCATAGGCCGCGGAAGGAGCAGGGTTGCGCTGCCGCAGGTCGGGGAAGAGGCCAGGACACGCGCGCCGTCTTGGGAAGGAGCGGGGCCACGCCGCTGCGGGTTGGGAAAGGGGCGGGGTCGCGCGCCGACGGTCGGTGAAGGAGTGGGTCAGGGAAGGGGACACCGTGTGCGTCGCGCGCGGGGCTAGCCTTGCCGCCACTAGGTGCCGCCAGTGGGGATGGAGGAGAGGGGACACCAAAGGTGGTGCCGTGGTGGGGATTAGGGTTTGGGGGCATATATATTGCCCGGGAAGGTGGGCCTGGTGGGCTAGTGGGTGGGCGTAACACCTTTGGTGTTACGGGCTCGCTTAACACTGCGGTTAAGGCCCGAGTGAAATCATTAAAGCAAGTTCCTTGGATTTTTTTTGTTTATGATAAACTCATACGAAATAATAAAGCAAATCTTACATGATTCACTCTGGTGGTTAAGAAAAACTAAACAAGTATTGTGATCTATATCATTGAATGTGTAAACATGTTAATAAGCTACTAATAAGAAGAATAGAATAAGTTGTTTTAATCATTTAGCGTGAAAACAAATTCTACAAACACAAGTGTGATATAACTCACGTTTAAAAAGTATCTTTTTTGGCGAATTATAGCATGCAAAATAATAAAATAATATCTACATATTTTATTTCTATAAGTTAGTAAGAAGTATGGGCTATGTCACGCTATGTTAGTTAGTTGAAATCGGGAAGGTTTATACCTCCTAAGAATTAAGGTGACAGTGCTAAGGAATGTTGGTTCTAACTAAAGCATGGAATTCTTTAAGTCCGAATGATAGTAGACAATGGCACTTTTGGCAATTAAATTCCAACAAAAATGTTTATGCACGCGTTTATGTTTTTGCGCTGTTGCTTGCATCTAGGCGAGTGCTGTAGCGGGGTGTAGCTCATGGGATGGCTTGGTATCGCGTTGTTGCTCCAAAAATTGCTCAAACTCCCTTGGAACGCGATGTGGGCCTTGTTTTGGCACCTAGTTCGTGAACTGCTGTTCAGTAACGGACCCATGTTGGCATCCTTCTATCTCCCTTCCTACTTGCTCTCTAGGCGTGAGAATTGTTTCGCTAGTTAGGTGTTTGCTCGGGCTTTGGGGGCATGGAGTTGGTGTGACCTTAACCAAGGCAGAGTAGGTGCGGGACGTGCTTTAAAATGTGTGTACAACATTAGTTCGGTCATTCGGGCCCTTGGTCGTGGTCACCGCGTCTTCGGCGCCGCGCTGCCACGCTCTGGCGTGCCGTGCGCGCCTCCGCCTTGCTATGCTGTTGCCACCTGGACGGACCAGCCGGTCCCTCCCCACTGTGCCATATGCCGCTGCCCTCTTAGCTTGCCACTGACGCGGCTGCACCCCATCGCTAGTCTTACGTGCCGCCTTGCCCTGCTTGTCCCCCTTGACACCATCAGAGGGCACTGCTCGGAGTTGACCGTCACGATTCGAGCACGTCGCACTAGGCCTTCCGGTCTCATCGGTTGTACTCGGGTGCACGTGTGTGCAGCTACCGATCGGCTCTCGCGTCGTCTTTGTAACAGAACTGACCAAATTATAAGAGCACAAGTACAAAAACAAGCACCGAAGCGCTCAGATTTTCGAACTTGAGCCCATATAATCCCGGTAGTCAATCGAAACCACGAAGGATTTCAAACCAACTTGCTTACAACCAAGATCGCATCATTCAACATACAACATCATACGTTACATTTCACAAGTAGTTCCGAAATAAGTTTACACACACGGAGTCGCAATTATTACAAACCAAGTTTATAAAGTAGCGGAAGCATAACACACGCATTAGTTCACATACTACTGCCAGTCTTAATGATCAACATCCCGCAAAAGCATTAAGGAAAGTACATAACAGACGATCACGCCCGAGTGATCTAGTCCTCGTCACCCGCAGGGTGGAGGCAGGTCTTGCAGAAGCCCTGATAAAGCATATCATCTGCAATAGGAGGGAATAAACCTTGAGTACGGGAATGTACTCAGCTAGACTTACCCGTCAAAACAGAAATTAAGAGACACCAAGGATCATGCAAGGCTTTCATAAGTGGAGCTGGCTGACATTACCTTTTGCGGAAAAGCATAAGTAATTTAAACTCTTTTAACCTGTACTAGCATTTATTTTTAGCATTAACCTGTCATCTATCTTAGCACCTGTACTAAGCATGCACTTGATTAAAATCAAACAATTATCAACATTATATCCAGAGAAGGTATAAATTATGTTGTATCATTCACTTAACCATCTGTTCATTTAATGAGATCTATGTTGCCGCTGCTCAAGTCAAGTGCTCACTAACCGGGAGCGACGGCGATTCGAATCGAATTCCTATCCAGCTGGAGGGGTATTTCTAACACTCACCGAGTCACGCCTGGCGAGGGCTGCTCAGGTCACCTTTGGTATAGTTCAGGAGCCACGGGTCCGACTGATGCCGCATCCCCAAGGGTGACACTCTGCCAGGTGCTAGGGACTCTAACCCCCCTTGGACTCACGCCAATGTCCCCAAGCACAACGTTTCTCTCCTCCAAGATGCGACCTACCAGTCGATTCCCGGCCTGAACTGTATTACTCGGATTCGCGATCGGAACGGCTTATCCGGCCAACTAAGTGTTAGACTGCGTTCAACATGACTCAAGGACGTACAACAAATCGGTCCTTAAACGACTCAGACGGGCATAGCTCCGCACCCAAGACGTGAGGTGTCTTGCGGCTGCACTATCGAACTCCCATCCGGTCTCAAATTCATTTTTAGGCATGGTTCCATTCATGATAGCGATCATAGCCACTCGTGACCCATTCCTAGATCTCGCGGATGACCGGAAATCACCCGACTTCTATCGGACTAAGCAGGGCTAAGCATTAACACGGCCTAAACCTAATTTAGGGTGTAAGTATGATATCTGGACAAGGACAGGTGTAATACAACAAGTGTTTCCATACAACTCCTACAACTTAATGCAGTAAACAAGTAAAAGTACTCAAGAATTATATTTCAAATGATTGGGTCAGCATGCACCGGGGCTTGCCTTTCAGAAAAGAAGACGGGCGGTGATCTGGGCCCTCAGGTAGCTCGTCAACAGCGTGTCCTTTGATGGCTGCCTCGTCGGGTTCTCCCGGCTGCTCTTGGTCCTCCTCCAGAACTGTTCCTTCGAACTCGAGGAGTGTCACCCCCTTCGGTACACCTATTGCATGAATGCACAATAAATATCATGGATGCATAATAGGTGCAACATGCTCGGAATGAAATGCATTTCAGCAATAAAAGTACTCTATTCAAGTCATTTCACCATTACGTGCAAATCTTTTCCCCGGTGGAGAAGTACTTACCTAATCTACCCAACCTAATGTACAATTGTTCCGCTTCAGTTAAGGCCCTAGCACCTAAAAATCATAAGAACAACATTACTTAGGTTACCAACAACAAATCATCAATTATCATGACAACAATTTCTGGAGATTCCCAATTCCTAAAGGCATGATACAAGACAATCTGGAAAGCTTATAAAATGCTCTACAAATCCTTTTTAGACTTCAACAATTAATTCCTAAGTTTTCCTAGTCGAATTTCTAGGGTTCCAGAAATCTATCCTCTTCAAACAGAGAGCAGCCATTTCTGGATAGCCACTTTAAACAACTATAACTCCTAGACTACTAGGCCAAATACCATCAAATTTTGACACAAGCTTGTTTAACCAGTTTACTACCACTTTGGTATTCACAAGTTTTCTAGCAAATACTTTTATTAAGGTCCAAACCCAAAAATACTACCAGCTGTCCAGAAAACCTAGAATTGCAAAGATTAAATATTTATTTATGTGGCAAACATCCCTTAAGACCAAACTAATGTTACCACAAGTTCACATAGGTTACATAAACACCAGAAAGTAAGGTTTGCCTCCCTAAAATATTTATTTATACTCATTTCTTAATTTACATAAGTAATTAAGTGGAATTTTAAACATATATGTAAACTGTTCCTAAAATTCTACGAAAATTACATGAGACTCTATGAACCAAAAAGAGACCACTGTAAAAATTTGAACTAAAATTATTTAAAAAAACTCCCTAAACAAAATTCACAAGCCCAAAAGGCTGATTTTTGTATAATTAACAAATCATATTAAAACGTATCAAACAACAGATTTCATAATTTTCATGGATACTTTAGGGTACCAAGACACTCTCCAAATAGTTATAAGAACATTGCACATGTAGAAAAATTATTAAAATTCATTTAAGTATTTCCTAAAATAGCAAGATAGCATTATAACTTGAAAAATACTTAAGCACTACTGCCCAAATTTTTACCAAAGCTAGAGCAAGTAAAAATTAGCCTGCCCACCAAATTTTATAATTTTTGGAATACTACAGCTCAAGTTATCCATTTAACAAATTTGCCTTCATTTCAAAACACATTTAAAAGATCTATTTAATTCTCCCAGAAACTAAACATCACAAACCAGATTTATATTTTTCTAAAATACTACACATCATGTATATCCTAACCAAAAATTTATCTCATAATTTTTGGGCAAGTAAAACCCTAGATCTACATTTTCCAAACAACAACAAAAATCTGTGACAATATGAAAAGAAAAACCAAAACCGAACCCTAACCCGCTACAGTGCTGGGCCGGCCCGGCTTGCTAGCGCGGCCCAGCCAGCACGCGGCCCATCCTGGACTCCCGCCCGCGCGCGTGGCGCTGACAGCGCAGGCCCGCAGGCTAGAGGGAGAAAGGATAGGGGAAAGGAACGGTGGTCGGAGTTCGCCGCCGGTAGCGGTTTCGGCGAGGCCAAGTGCACTGTCATGTTCCCCACCTCGATACAAATCTAAGGGTACCATCTAAGAGGGCTATGGTGGCAGCTAAGGTAGTCAGCATCGGCAATGGCGGCCCACGGCCGTGGCATGCCGGCTCCGACGAGCTAGACGGCTGCTCAGCCCTAATGGCCGGTTCGGTGAGCATCAGTGGCTCAAGGCGGACGCGACACACCAAGGACGGAAGATAGGGAGACGCTAGGGAAGCACGGCCACGCCACGGGGGTGCTCCGGCGAGAAATGCCCGAAGTGGACGGTGGCGGAGATGGCAATGCTGTCTTACCTCCGCACAATTGACCCAACTGCGAGGTGGAGGATGGAGGGGGTTTCAAGGCGGAGCAGTGGACGAGTTTTGGTGGGCTGCGGTGCGGTGGTGAGCGCGCGCGAGCTCACCGGAGTGGAGGTGGCAATGGCGGCTCAGTTTCTCCGTGTCGAAGCCGAATAAGGGAGGGAGAGGGAATGGGGGCAGCTCCGGTGCGTCGTGGCGGCCTTGAAGGCCCCGTGGACTGACCGGTGGGGCCACGACCTGCGTACGGTTGCCACCACGTGGCCACGCGTCAATGATGGCCTGCGGCTGGTCGGCCATGATAGTCACAGCCGAAGCCTGAACTTGACTGAATCGATACCCCCGGGTTCGACTGACAGTCGAAGTTTGGGCTTCTATATCTCCTAATCTGGCTCGAGTTGGTGGTAGGTATTAGCATCAAATTTGTAGAGCTATGTGAGGGCAACAAGTTTGTCAATTGGAGTTTGGGTTGGTTCGGCCTAGATTAGAAACTACATAGCTCCAAAGTGGTGCCCTGTGAAACTAAAACATGTTTTCAGTTAACAATACCGACTGAAACCCTAACTTCTTGACACTATCTCCTAAACCATTGAGAACCAGGTATGGGTGATGTTGGCAATGTTGTAGTCTACATGAGGGCTACAAATTTGTCAACATGAGTGGAAGTTGGTTTGGCCTGGTTTGCAAACTACAAGCTTCTAAAGTAGGCCACAGTAAAACTGGAGGGCACTTTTGGGACTTAGCAAAATTTCTAAGTGTTGAGACAGCCCCTCTAGCTGACTTGTGGGCCATTTTTAAGCATGTTCTGGCGAGTTTCATGAGATGTTCATATTGAGACTTTTGTTCCTCATAAAATTCCCTACAACTTTGCTTAAGGGTGCTCCTCTATGCAAGGTTTCTAAGCTAGACTTTTTAATTGGTCAAACTAGAGCATCCTAGGGCTAAATGCTGGTCAACTACACCTTGGAGGGCATTTTGGTGATTTTGGTCAACATGAACCTTACTCCATTAGTGACCCTAAGTATAACTAAGGTGTTGTGAGATATAATTAGCTACTCTCCCCTTTTGTTACACCAACTACCTAGTGTCACATGATGTGAGCCAAACAAAAATTCTAAAAACAACCACATTAGTTGCAACCACATAAAATAACATGAATGATGCATGCTTAAGCTTATGCAATGCAATGCAATTATGGAGCTAAACACCTGAGGTGTTACAACCTTAACCCACTCGCCCGCTTGTGTGCTCCCTCCCCATTACGACTCAGCCAGAGCTCCGTGCCGCCGCCCAGCGGTTCAGCTAGCTCACGACTCCTTGGCCTATTTGCTTGAGCTAGCAAGCAGCATAGGGATGCCCACTAGACGCTCTATCTCTCCCCATTCCAGTTGAGCACCACTGACCTCCAATTTGGCAATTGCTCGCCCCCGGCCATGTCTGCCGCTGTGACTGGGAATTTGGGAGTTGAGGTAAGCAGGGGCGGTAATAGTTCGATTGCTTGTAATTCGAGGCTCACCTTGACTCTCTCCCTCCGGTGCTCATGCTACTTTGGCCAGGGTGCTCATCGTACGGGAGGTAACGCATCTATGCCGCGTTCGAAGCGCCGCCGCACGGTACGGGCGCACGTGGCCAGCCTGCCCCAGCGCTTCCCTATGTCAACCGTCTTTAGGGCGTCTACCAAGGTGAACAACTGATGCCTTTTTGCCACCTTGACTCACCTAAGAGTACGTAGGTTGGGGGCAACGGCCCCGCCGTTGCCGCAATTGACCGCTCACCGCTGCAGCTCTCTGTGCTGTGTCTCCGAGCTCCTAACCACCACCAATCATGCACGTTTAGTCGGGGTGTAACACCTCAGGTGTTTAGCTCCATAATTGCATTGCATTACATGAGCATAAGCATGCATCATTTCATGTTAATTCATGTGGTTGCAACAAATGTGATTTGTTTTGAAGTTTTGTTTGATTCACATCATGTGACACTAGGTAGTTGGTGTAACTAAAGGGTAGAGTAGCTAATTATACCTTACAACACCTTAATTACACTTAGGATCATTAGTGGAACAATGTTCATGTTGACCAAAGTGACTAAATTGCCCTCCTAAGTGTGTTTCCATGCTAATTAGTGAAGTCATGTAAACTGAACCCTCAGAATCACTAGCTTAGAAGCAAAACCAGTTCAAGTCCATATTAACAAAGTTGTAGTAAAAATTGTAAGCTTCAACTTTGTCAATTAGCACAATTCTTGATTCAGTCCCTAAGCCGGCCAAATTTTCACTTTACCGTGCTGCTGATTTTCTGTTGTTTCACAAAAACAGATTTTGTTCCTGGCTCTGTAAATCCCAAAACATGTCGATTCAGGTTTAGCTCATATTGACAAAGTTGTAGAGAATTTCATGAGCTACAACTTTGTTAATTAGCTCATCTCGTGATTCGGGCTAGTTTTAGAGCTACAGGGCTTGAAAGCTGCTGCTGTTTGGGGGTGGTCAATGTTGCAAATGTTGCAACGTGGTGTTGCCTATGTTGCAGTTCAGATCGGGCAGAGGGGGGAAGTGGCCGACCGGCCTCAGGCCGCGACCGCCGCGTGGGCGCGCGGCGGCGACCATACGCCGGCCTTGGCCCCACCGGTCAGGCCGAGCGGGCTTCTTGAACGCCACGACGTGGCCTCTGCCTCACTCCCGCCTTTGCCTCTCTCTCTCTCGCCCTGAGCTCGCCGAGCGGAGATAACCGAGCCGCCTGCGGTGCCGCGCGCTCTGCCGCCGCCGTGTGCGCTCACCGTCGCACCACCGGCCAATACACCACACCCACAACTCCGTCACCACCTCCCGAACCTCGTCGAACCCTCCTTTGGAGCAACCGAGCAGGGTAAGGGCGCATTGCCGCCTTTTCCCCCGCTCGGAGCTCACCGGCGCACCACCGCCTGCGGTGCTTGTACACGGCCATGCTCCTCCACCTTGCCTCGGTCCTCAATAGAAATCTCGTTAGGTCCACCTTGGCTCTGGGAAGCGAATGCGCACCTCCGGTGACCACTTGGTGCTCGGAGCTCACCACCGCACCACCGTGCGCCATCACCGGGACGCCGTCGCCATGGCCGTCGAAGCTAGGTGGGGATAGGGTCAGCCAAGCTAGGTTTGGTCGATGCAGAAAGTCACGGGGAAACCGTCGGTGATCTTCCCGTCAGCGGAGACGCCGTCGTCGGCGAGCTAGAGCTCGCCGGAGTCGCGGCCGTCTCCTCCCCTCCGCTCTTCTCTCTCTGGCCTGCGGGCCCACGATGTCAGCGCCACACGCGCGTGGGCGGGAGCCCGAGTAGGCCGCGCGAAGTGGGCCACGTCGTTTTTCCGGGCCGGCCCAGCATCCGATAGGGTTTATTCATTTTCTTTATTCTATCACAATTTTTATTAAGTTTTGGAAAAATGTAGATCTAGGGTTTTACTTGCCCAAAAATCATGAGATAAATTTTGTTGGGATCTACAGGGTGTGTAGTATTTTAGAAAAATATGATTTGGTTATGTGATGTGTTGTTTCTGGGATATTTAAATAGATCTTTAAAATGTGTTTTAATTCACATGCAAACTTGTTTAAATCATATCTTAAGTTTCAGTGTTCCAAAAATTATGAAATTTGGTGGGTAGGCTAATTTAGACTTGCGCTAGCTCTGGTAAAAATTTGGGTAGTAGTGCTTAAGTACTTTTCAAGTTATAATGCTATCTTTTTATTTTAGGAAATACTTAAATGAATTTTTGTAATTTTTCTACATGTGCAATGTTCATATAACTTTTTGTAGAATATCTTGGTACGCTAGAGTGTCTAAGAAAATTAGGAAATCTGTTGTTTGACACATTTACTAGGCTTTGTTATTTATACAAAAATCAGCCTTTTTGGCTTGTGAATTTTGTGTAGGAAGGTCCTTTCAATGAATTTAGTTCAAATTTTTACACTAGCCTATTTTTGGGTCAGAGAGTCTCCTGTAATTTTTGTAGAATTTTAGGAGCAGTTTACATATATGTTTGAAATTCCACTTAATTAATTAAGTAAATTAAGAAAGGGGTGTAAATAAATATTCTAGGTGGGTACACCTTACTTTCTGGTGTTTTTGTGACCTTTATGAACTTGTGGTAACATTAGTTTGGTCTTATGGGATGTTTGCCACATCAATAAATATTTAACCTTTACAATTCTAGGTTTTCTGGACAGCTGGTAGTATCTTTGGGTTTGACCCTTAATAAAAGTGTTTGCTGGAAAACTTGTGAATACCAAAATTGTAGTAAACTTGATAAACTAGCTTGTGTCAAAATTTGGGAGCATTTGGCTTAGTAATTTAGGAGTTATTGCTGTTTTAAGTGACAGTCCAGAATTGACTGCTCTCTGTTTGGGGAGGACAGATTCTGGAACTTTGGGATTTAGACTAGGTAAACTTTGGAATTAAGTGTTGTGGTCTGAAAATATTTTGTGGTGCATTTCATAAGCTTTCCAGATTGTCTTAGACCATATCTTTTGGAGTTGGGAATCTCCAGTTATGTTAGAAACAAGTAGCTGCTGTCCAGAATGTCTTACTGTGATATTTTGGGTTGGATGTGGTAACCTAAGTAATGCTACTCTTGTAATTGTTAGGTGCTAGGGCCTTAACCGAAGAAGAACATCTATATCTTAGGTTGGGTAGATTAGATAAGTACTTCTCCACCGGAGAAGAGATTTGCACGTATTGATAAAGTAACTTGATTAGATTATTGTTTTTATTTCTGAAATGCATTTCATTCCGAGCATGTTGCACCATTATGCATCCATAATATTTATTGTGCACTCATGCAATAGGTGTTCCGGAGGGGGTAACTCTCCTCGAATTCGAGCCTGTGATTCCGGAGGAAGTCCAGAACCAGCCGGAGCAGCTAGAGGAACCAACCGGCGGAGAAGTTCCCGTAGAAGACCTACCTGAGTGTCCTGACCACCGGCCCTCGACCTTTCTGAAAGGCAAGCCCCGGTGCATGCTGAACCTACTGATTTATAAATTAATCTTGAGTACTTTTAATTGTTTACTACATTAAGTTGTAGGAGTTATATGAAAATACTTGTTGCATTATACCTGTCCTTGTCCAGATATCGTACTTAATCCTATATTAGGTTTAGGCACGTGTCAATGCTTAGCCCTGCTTAGTACGGTAGAAGTCGGGTGATTTCCGGTCATCCGCGAGATGTAGGAAGGAGTCACAAGTGGCTTTATGGCTATCGTGGATGGAACCATGCTTAAATATGAAATTGAGACCGGGCGGGAGTTCGATAGTACAGCCGCAAGACACTTCACGTCTTGGGTGTGGAGCTATGCCCGTCTGAGTCATTTAAGGACCGATTCGCTGTACGTCCTTGAGTCATGTTGAACGCAGTCTAACACTTAGTTGGCCGGATAAGCCGTTCCGACCGCGAAGCCGAGTAATGTGGTTCAGGCCGGGAATCGAATGGTAGGTTGCTTCTTGGAGGAGAGAAAGGATGTGCTTGGGGACATTGGCGTGAGACCAAGGGGGGTTAGAGTCCCTATCACCTGGCAGAGTGTCGCCCTTGGGGTCGCGACATCATTCGGACCCGCGATTCTTGAATCATATGAAAAGGTGGCTTGTACGACCCTGGCAGGGGCCTGCGCGGTGAGTGTTAGAAATACCCCTCCAGCTAGATAGGAATTCGATTCGAATCGCCGTCGCTCCCGGTTAGTGAGCACTTGACTTGAGCAGCGGCAATGTAGATCTCATTAAATGAACAGATGATTAAGTGAATGATATGATGTTGCCACAATGATATACCTGCTATGGATATAATAATAATGTTGTTTGATTATACTCAAGTGAATGTTTAGTACATGTGCTAAGATAGATGACAGGTAAATGCTAAAAATAACTGCTAGTACAGGTTATAAGAGTTTCAATTACTTATGCCTTTTATGCAAAATGTGATGTCAGCTAGCCTCTTGTGTAAGCCTTGCATAATCTTTGGTGTCATCTTATTTCTGGTTTTCGACGGGTAAGTCTAGCTGAGTACATTCCAGTACTCAGGGTTTATTCCCTCCTGTTGCAGATGATATGCTCTACCAAGGCTTCTGCAAAAATTGTCTCCACCCTGCGGGTGACGAAGACTAGATCACTAGGGCGTGATCATCTTTTATGTACTTTCCTGATGCTTTTGCGGGTTGTTGATCAACAAGACTGGCAGTAGTTAAACAACTGGTGTGTGTTTGCTTCCGCTACTTTTATAAACTTGGTTTGTAATAATTTGCGACTCCGTGTGTGTAAACTTATTTCGGGACTACTTGTGAAATGTAACGTATGATATTGTATGTTGAATGATGCGATCTTGGTTGTAAGCAAGTTGGTTTGAAATCCTTCGTGGTTTCGATTGACTACCGGGATTATATGGGCTCAAGTTCGAAAATTTAAGCGCTTCGGTGCTTGTTTTTGTACTTGTGCTCTTATAATTTGGTCGGTTCTGTTACACGGGGGATGGAGGTTGGCTCCTTGTCCTCAGCGGGGCAGGCTTAGGGTGCTTGGCGCCGCCGCCCATGCCGTTGGTCGTCGTGCCAGTGGGTGCGGGGAGGGTCGGGGACCTCCCCGTTGTAGAGACGTAAGTAGCCAAGGATTTACCTGCGAAACTCATCTCTCATGCAATAGTGCTCGGAGATGTCGTATAATAACCAGGTAGGCTAGGGGTTTTTAGTGAAAGCGCAACGTGGGCACGTGCTTTTCCCGCCTTGGGCCGCCTGCTGGGCCGGCCTGCTGGCGCGCGGCCATGCTGCTCGTGGGCCATTTCGGTTGTTGGGCCACTTGGGTCGCCACCGGTTCCTTTTTATTTCAAAAACAATTTCCGATTTAGTTTCTGTAACAACATTGTAAATTCGATATAGAATTGTGTAGGTGTTCAACAATGGTGAAACCAATTTTGTTAGACTTCTAAAATCACGATCTAGCTACTGATATATTGGTTTACATAGTTTCTATAATATTTTTAGGAGTGCTATAAGTAAACTAAAATGCTTAGTATCATTAGTAGATAAACTCGTAGGAATTGTTAGGAGTAATCTGTGCTAGTATTAATTCTAGAAATTTTACGGTGCATTCCTAATATTATTATCTACCCACTGTAATTTTGGTAGCCCCAAAATAATCAGTTGCTAGGATAGTTAATGATGCCGTTTGGCGAATAAATATTAAATCGATAGAATGGAATAAGTAAAACCTTGGGTTTGTATAACTAAAATACTCTTTGGAAAATAGCGCGTTACTTGGTACCCTTGATACGTGGCCTAGTGCATTAGTCGAGGAGCCAGTTTGTTTACCCGAGAGACATACTCGTATTTTAAGCATTTCAGTCACCGTTGATTATTTACGCCTCTATGTTGCATCTCTAAATATCACAATAGGAATGACGATGGATTGTGGAGTCGTCTGGAGTAGCAAATAACATGGTGTCCTACTAAACGCGTCGCCGTCATGGAATGCTAACCTCTGGTTATATGCTTTACCCAGGCAAACTCCGGTGCAAAACCCTATTATTTGGCACTTTATTTTATGCTTGTGCATTAAGTTTTAAGAAGTTGAATGATATATATATATACCTTATCCGATGAGTCTTACTAGTATGATAGAATCGTATAGCGGGCTATGCTATAGGATTTCGGTAGAAGTCGAGTGATTTCATGTCACTCGCGAGAGATAGGAAATATATTATTGTTATTATTATTATTATTATTATCATATTACTATCACATGGAATATATATGAATAATAATTGGAGACCGGACGGAGCGGGTTTGGATGGACTTAGACTTGGTTGGACAGCAGAGCGGAGCTTTGATTGCATTTGTTCCGCCTGTGTCGTTTAAGGACCGTTCGTTGCATTAGATTCCATAGTCAGGTCACATATCTATTTGTCCCAAGCATATACTTGCTTATGGGAGCGAGAAGACTTGTTTCTCTCTTGTCATGGGTTCCGGCTCTTTCCAGACTAATTTTTTAGGTGGTTATATATATTGGGTTGAGGAGGTCTAAGCACTATGCTGAGGCCGGGTCTGTAGTGTTGGGGGCTTAGAGTCCGAGCTTGGACTGGGACTTGGACCCCCTTTACAGGAGTAGAACGGGTTGGTCTTGCTTGTGCCCAGGGTACAAGTAAGACATGTGTTTTCAGGGCATCCAGCTGGGCACATTGATTTGCGAATCGCCGTCAATTTGACGGTCTGATATGACTATAATCTGGCATCATAGTAAGAACTATGGAAGATTGTAAAATGGTTCTAATTGCTTACCACCTGCTTGAAAGTAGCCTTGGTGCTTACATAGAAGGGTCGGTTAATGAACTAATGATGAATACTAATAAAAAGAAATATAAGGATGTATATTTAGTAATGCTTCTTGTTGATGTAATAGACCCATAAGCCAGAAAGCCTTGCATAATCATTGAAGTCTTTTTCTTTCCTCCTGACGGGTAAGTCTTGCGGAGTACAATTGTGTACTCAGGGTTTGTTCTACCCTGTTGCAGGTGACAGGTGTTGATAAGCTGACACTTATGTGTGGAAACCTCCTAGTGGGCTTAGCGAGAATTTCCTTTACGATGTGGAGCAGAGCTTATTTAACAAAATCTCACCAAAATTTTACAAAAGGAAATACTTGTAACTTGTTACTATTTCATATTTATAAAAGTTCATCATGTTAATGTTTAACTTATCATTAAATGGGTTCATTTTTGCTGAACTCTGATGACATTTTATATTCCGCTATTATAATCAAATAATGAATTACTCTAATGTTATATTAAAAGTAATGTAAGAAATGGTAAGAATGTTGTAAGCTTTACTCTCTCATTTGTGATCCTGATGTAAAAATGTGAATCTTCGAATTCTCCCTTACGGTGTGCTTGACGGAATCGCATAGTTTAGTACTCTCTCATGGGTACTTAGTGTCTAATGAAAGACGAGTACTCGTGGGAGGGCATTAGATCGGCGGTTCTGCCACTGTGGGCCAGCAGGCTGGTGGGCTGGTGGGGAGCTGGTTTTGTGGAACCAGACCAGCTGAGTTTGGTCAGGGCTTCCGATGAATATTGGAAGCCCTAAGCTCCCAATATCATATCTAGAAAAAAATATTAATATTTATAATATCAAATCATTAGATTTGTCATGAGATATATGACACTATACTTATTTGGTGTTATAAATATTAATATTTTTACCTATATATTTGACCAAACTTTATACACGTGAATGAAGATTGCATCTAAAAGAGCTGTCAGTCCATCTATCTAGCTTGACTTTTCTTTTTTTTTTAATTTAATATTTTTTCTAGAAGATACATATTTACACCCCTATATACGATCTTATTCTGAATGTGGACCTAGATTCGGGCAAGAGCCATGATGCCAAGGTAACACATCTTGACATCACATATAAAGAATGTCGTAATCATAGTTAATCAGGGTTAAATTTAGAGCTCGGTGCCACGATGCATGACATCAAGGTCAACGTTAAGATCTATGGCGTAGGGCCTCGACGAAGTGCACAGTGGCTCCGAGCTCTAGCCAAGTCATGCCACGTCGTCTTGTCACGCCACTCAGGCCTCAGGGATCGGCGTCATAGCTTAGGACGTAAGACATGTTCGGTACCATGGGTCATGGCATCGAATCCTAGAGACTATCTTCGAAAATACTCTGTAGGTCTAAGGTCTAAATGCAAATATTTTAAAAAAAATGTTAAAAAAATAGTTGGCTATGTAGCTACTGTAACACCCTAGGTGTTTATCACCAATTAAGTAGTGGGTTTAAGCTCAAACATGATAGATTAATGGAGATGACAATGTCAAAGTCAAACCTATG
The DNA here is from genome assembly GCA_038087645.1 of Saccharum hybrid cultivar R570. Classification (NCBI taxonomy): domain Eukaryota; kingdom Viridiplantae; phylum Streptophyta; class Magnoliopsida; order Poales; family Poaceae; genus Saccharum; species Saccharum hybrid cultivar. The sequence continues at coordinate 10,590,866 of JAQSUU010000667.1, forward strand.
GAATTAAGCCCTAACCTAAACTTGGATATTGCACCCTCGCTTACATATAGGCTCAATTAAAAGATATATGCTTGGGTGTTGCTATCAAAGTATCTTCACATGTCTCACCTCAATAACTATCTATATTGATCCCTGGAAAAGTTTCTTGAAGTTTGGAATCAAGAAGTCAAATGAAATGATAAGTCATAGTAGAGTTGGAAATTTTGAAGGAATGAGTCATATCTTGCTTGGATTGTTTTGTTTAGAGAATGAGAACATATGTCATCAACCAAGTCTTGCAACCTTGACCAAACAACTCCAATTGAACCCTACAACAACACTTATGAAAGGCTCATGTGGAACAAGTGACAAGAAGATGCCGCAAATCGGTCCCGAACCTCAAAACTAGGGTTTCTTCTGACGCGGTGTTGACCGAAGTGAAACTACTATTTTTGTTCGAGATATGAAGTTTGACCTTTTAATGAAAATTGGAGTTTAGTTTGTATGCAACAAACTTTATTTTTGGACCGCGTCCCGATCCCACCCCGAAGTGCTGTCAAGCTGATCACAGTGCAATTTTGACTCCTCCTATGCAACCCTATGGTGGGAATTAATATCTCGCAAACTAGTGGAATTTGACTGAGCTCCTATAAGCAATGTTGTAGTACTCTCATAGCCCTATGCAGCGGTATAATTTGTTAGTCAAATTGTCATCTGGTTTAAGAGATAGAGGTGAGATTAGAAGAGTGGTAGACTCGTAAATACGTCGCTTTTGGATGGCAGTTTTGGAGGCGCTGAAACTTGGTGGCCGACATCGGAAAGGACCAAGCGCCGTGTGGCCTCCGTGCCCGTGCATGAGCGCCACCTCCCCGGGCTGCTTTTGTGTCGATGGGGAGAAAAAGGGGATCGAGCCCGACCCTTCACTCGCTCCCATCTCCTCTTTTCCTCGGTCTATTTCTCTCTCGCTCTCTTGTGCCCGAAGCCATGGCCGAGTCGGGCTGAAGCTCGCTGTTGCCATCGCCCCTCCTTTGCCCCTCCTCTTCCAACACCAGCCACCCCTCTCCTCCTCCCTCCTGCCGCTGCTATTGGCTGCCATCTGCTCCTTCGTCGTCCTGGGCCGCTATCTCACCGGAATCAAGCCGGCCTCCTCCGTCCCCTTCTCTGTTTTCCGTCGCTGTGAGGAAGAAGGACCATCTAGCGAGGCAGAAACTCTTTGTTGTGTTCACTTTGCAAAAGTGCTAGAGACAAAGGATTTACATATAGGGGCTTACATGATTTGTGGAAAGTTTTGTGTTCACTCTGCATAATGTTTTCTTTTTTTTCTTTTTCGGAATTAGTATTGCATTTAAATGGCTGAACTTTGAAAATACATAGTAAATGATAGAAAAATCGTAAAATAGCAAATGAGGACTTTTTGGAATCCTTGTGAAATTTTCTATGCAGTGGATCTATAATATGACATGTTTTAGTTTAAAGTTTTAGCTGTAAAAATAGATTTATGCAACTAGGTTTTGAATGCTAGTTGGATATGTTATTTTTAATAACTGTAAATATATAACTCCAAATGAAGTGAAATTTTTGTGATGTGTTAATCTTGTGATGTATGATGCCTAGTAAAAATTTCAAGATTTTAGGCTTGATAATTTAGGAGCTATAAAAATAACAAATGCTATATGCTGCTTTGCTTCTATTCTGGACAGTTCGGCATATATGCATTGTTTGGCTTAGTTAAGTTATGAATCATGCCTTGATGACAATAAATGATTTGTAGTAATTTTCTTAAGCTTTTCAAAAAGCTAAAGATCACAATTTGTGGTTAAGTATATGTTTAACTATAGTAGTCTAAAGTGCTGTAGCTGTTTCTGTCCAAACCCAGACAGGGTTGCCTTGTTTATAATGTGTGACCTAGTTAGTAGCACAATTAGCTCTAGATGTTTATAACAAAATTGTTCGAAACTTGTTAATATTTCTAAAAAGTCTAGAACCATAATTATTGGATTTGTGAAACTCAAGTTATAACGGTTTAAAGTGGCATATCAGATTTTGTCCATATTTTGGACAGAGATGCAATTATTTAATTAATTGACCATGTTAACTGTAGAATCATCTTAAGATGATTACAAGAAAGTTGTAGGTAACTTTATAAGCTTTCCATAAAGTTGAGAATCATGTTTGTTGGAGGTCTAGAACTCCATTTATGCTTATCTGAAGTTTCTATCAGTTTTCTGTCTATAATTGTACCACTGCTGTTGGGCTGCATGTGTGGTGTTACTCGTGCAACTAGTTTCATGGTGTAAATGATGTTTACTGTGATTTTGGTAAATACAAAAGTTGTAGATAATTATATTATCTTTCTTGTGTTAAATTTTCATGATCCCAGGTCTGATAGTTTAAGAGTTGCATGCTTAATAAGTCTACTGTCAGATTTTAATTACCTTCTGTGCAGACTTTAAAGATTGGCATGTTTGGTCATGATAACTTGGGAATCAGGTTGAGATGATTAAATATGAAATGTAGATAATTTCATAATCTTTCCAAAATGTCTTCTTTCAAGTCATTTGGATTTGTGTAACTACAGTTATGCTTCTCTGAAGTTGCAATCAGTTTTATGTCCATGTCTGGATAGGTTTGAAACATCTACATGTTTGACCTGTTTAACTTTGTAATTAGCTTTTTATGTAAACATCAATCTTGTAGACAATTTCTATGGATTTTCATAAAGTCTTAGATCATCCTTGTGGGATGTTTGTAGCTTAAGTTATGTTTGAAAAAAGTGACTGTTTGCTGCTGTCCAAATCTACTTGTATCTAGAATTGTTTTCTTCTACTTGCTCTTGTTTGTATGATTGCAAATGGTTATCTTGGACACCTAGAGTTAAGGTAGCATGCCTAAAATGTTTTGCTAAATTGTGAAGTACTTGATCATGTATAGCTAGCTGGTTGTATGACATGCTTATGTGTGTATAGTGTAACATATGCTTGTTTAGTATGCTTGTTGCATTCCTTCATGTGTATTCTTTATGTTCATGTATCTGTTTCTATGCATCTCATCCTAGGTACGCTAGGTACAGCACGTGGACGTGGAGCGCATGATGTGGAGACAGATGATGGTATAACGGTGGGCTGTCCAGAAGATGGAAGAACCCCTGAATGCAAGTGCTAGGACCGGAGATGTCACCATGACGGTGCAAGCTAACTAAACTGACTTGTGTCGGATCTCAGGCAAGCCCCAGAGCATTATAAGCCTCCTATCTTCAAAGCAATTAATTATATATATATATATATATATATATATATATATATATATATATATATATATATATATATATATATATATATATATATATATGTTATAAGTATTGTTGCTTTGAGTGATAGGAGTTGGTTGGAAACTCTTGCTGCATTATATCATTCCTTGTCCAGATATATGAATCCTTGAATCCTACATAGACTAGGATCGAGTAGATGCTTAGCCCTGCTTTAAGCGGTAGGAGTCAGATGATTTCCTGTCACCTGCGAGATATAGGGATATTCATATATGGCACGGTTGGCTATATGTGCTATCGTGGAATGGAACCATGTGTTAATAAAATGAAATGAGACCGGGCGGGATGACGATAGTGAAGCAACAAGGCATGAAGGTCTTGGGTGTGAATCTATCCCCGTCTGAGTCATTTAAGGACTGATTCGCTGTACGTCCTTGAGTCATTTTGAACGCAGTCTAACACTTAGTTGGCCGGATAAGCCGTTCTGACCGCAAATCCGAGTAATACAGTTCAGTCCGGAAATCGACTGGTAGGTTGCTTCTTGAAGGAGAGAAAGGATGTGCTTAGGGACATTGGCGTGAGACCAAGGGGGGGTTAGAGTCCCTATCACCTGGCAGAGTGTCGCCCTTGGGGTCGCGACATCATTCGGACCCGCGGCTCCTGAACTGTACCAAAGGTGACCTGAGCAGCCCTCGCTAGGCGTGACTCGGTGAGTGTTAGAAATACCCCTCCAGCTGGATAGGAATTCGATTCGAATCGCCATCGCTCCCGGTTAGTGAGCACTTGACTTGAGCAGCGGCAACATAGATTCCATTAAATTGAACGGATGGTTAATTGGATCATGATGGAAAGGTTGCCTCAATTTATACCTGCTATGGTTAATATTGTTTGCTCCTAATAAAGTGAGTGCTCTAGTACAGGTTCTAATATAGATGATAGGTTAATGATAATTAACTTGATGCTTAAGCATTAATGATTGATCATATATATTAAGCTTTTATACAAAATGCTGTCAAGCTAGCCCCACTTTATATCAGCCTTGCATGATCCTTGGTGTCACCTTATTTCTGGTTTCTGATGGGTAAGTCTAGCTGAGTACCTTCTCGTACTCAGGGTTTTATCCCCACTTGTTGCAGGTTGTGATGTATCATGGCGGCTGCAAGAGTTGGTTGACTCCTGCCGTAGTGGCGGAGTGTGATCACGGGCATGATCCTTCTTATTTACCTTATCTCTAATGTTTTTGTTGGAAGTCGACCGTGGTACTAGCATGTATTTGAAATAAGATCAATGTTAGTTTCAAATTACTTTGCTTCCGCTACTTTTCAATGTAAGTTTTAATAACTATGTTGAACTCTGATGTATATTGAATTACTTGTGAAATGATTGTAACATGTGACTTGTTATGTTGAATCACTACGATCTTGGCTTGTATGTTGGTTGGTTTGAAATCCCTCGTAATTTCATTGGACTACCGGAGTTATATGGGCTCAAGTGTGAGAATTTGATCACTTCGGTGATTGTTTTTATCCTTGTGCTCTTATAATTTGGACGGTTCCGTTACAGCTGGCATCGGAGCAAGATTTAACATTAAACTTGTCGTATGTGTATTTAAAACAAATGTTTTGTTTTATAAAATCAGTTTTATCAACTTATAGCTATATATAGGTTTGTGAAAACTGAATTCTAAATCTAAGTATGCCAGTGGTCAATTTCCTTATGCCCATATAACAATTATTAGGTGGCTTACATAAGTACTAACTTGGGGGTTTTTCATTTATGCATCTACGCCCAGGCCAAGGTATGTATGTGTGATGACTCTCCCACACTATGCTACCCGGTGTGTTAGATTAGAGGTAGCCTTCATATATGAAATAGCCATATATGTCGCTAGTCTACTTTTATGCAACGTCGCACCTACGCTCAGGTAAGTGTGAGTTGTGAGAGCATGACCGTACAAACTGCGGTCTAGGGGAGAGCTAGTTTTGGTTACTGGATTATATACATGTTACACACATGTATATATGAAGGTACTTAATTGTGGGTGATCGAATGATTCGGGTAGTTTTGGTGCTACATGTACGTATACAGGGGTATATGTATATGGGAGTGCTTAGAATTTTACCTTCCTATTTCATTGTGTGCTATATTTGGGGAAATGTTGGGCTGCAATGAAACTTTTCTGCAGGTACGCTAACCATGAATGCGTAAGTCGAATGTAGCTGGCGACTAGCTATATATCGAAAGAGTGCGTGTTATGCCACCGCCATAGAACGTGATCGTCACCTTAGGTTGGCAATCTTGTGAGGACGAATAGGACGAAGCATGCATCTTCATGATTGTTGCCTTAAGTATAGCTATGCTCCTCTCACCCTTGTTCTATAGTAAGTAACTATTGTGCTGCTATCCAGATTCTGTGCACATGCTAAGTTAGCCACCTTAGCTAGCGTTTGTTTTAGAACTAAACTTGTAGTTAGTTCATGCTTGAGATAAATGCTTATTTTGGGTAAGCCTTGTGCCTTGTATTGGTTGCTTAAGCCCATTCGTTTGATTTTTTTTTTCAAATGACTGCTTGATTGTGATGTTGTATGTGTGCTGGTTATATAGGTAGTGTCCTAGTTGTCACCTCGTTTGTCCTCGGTGAGCATACGAGGGTCACATAGCTTTATCCTAGAACAACATTTACGTTACATAATTATATGGTTGTTTTCTTCAATTAGGATTTCTCTCTTAAGAGCCTGAGCCTATAGACTTGGTGGTTAGTACTTGAATGTTTGTATCTATGCCTTTGTTTGACCGAAAGCCCAAAGTTTAGTTCTCCTATATGGTTGCATAAGCCGTGGGTGTTTTGCAACTATTTTTGGGAAGACCCTTATCGACTGACCAACCAAGTTAACTTTTATCAATGTTAGCCTTTGACCATGGTTCGTATGTTGCCAATTGTGGAGACCGTACCCAAATCCATGTTGGACCTTCCGGTTACCTCTCCCAAAGGTTAGCTAGTATGACGCAGTGTATCTCTGCTATGGTCTCTAAATTGTGTGCTTGCAAATTCGTGTATCTACCTTATCAACTCAATCTATGACTATGTGTCGGTTTTCGCCTTGAAATTTGCTTAATTCGTCTCCAACCTTCCCAAGTCTTAAGATGTTCATCAGTCTTGATCTCATGTTATTGCTCAACATGATTGAATCTTCTGTTAATCTTTTATCTGGTACTCCCCTCGGTGGACGCAAGTCATACATAGAATTTAAGCAAGAGTCTCTTGCTTAGTTATCCTTGGCAATTGCGCGATGTTCTCTTGTGCTATATTTTGATCTTCGGATCATTTTTGTGTTGATTATAAACCTTGTGACTACCTTTGCTTGCTATCCCTCCTTGTATGGCACTTGCTCTTACAGCCCATTGGTGCCACTTAAAATTTCACTTTCGTTGTGCGTTTAGTAATGGTGTTATGAGTAGCCGCTGATGGTGCCGCGACAAAACCAAGGGCCTCCTGTGGCTGCAGACACATGGCTGGCTGCTTGGCACGCGCTGGTATCACGGTTTCTAGTCATGATCCATTATGAAATGATAGTCGATGTGTTATTTTCTCATGTCCCTTTTCTTGGTTATCTCTCTATATTGTATCATAAGATCCATATCTTAGATCAAAAGTAGTGGAGTTTGCTTCTGAAGTTGCTATGAGGATAACCTTTGAAGAACAGGTCACCGACATAAACATTAACAAACTGCAATAGGTGGTAGACAAGTGACTCTACTTAGTTGTCCCCGTATTGACGAACGTTATCTAGTGAGCGAAGTATCTCATCTCTTTTGGATAAAAAGGACACACAACACTTAATGTTGTACAAGTTATCGGTGGGATGAGAATTGATTGTCGCATTGTACATCTGACCGGAGCTATCCAAGTCGTAATCTTGGGTGCATAATGACCATACAATCGAAATCAACCATCTCTAGAATAACTTCGTAATTGCTAACTTCGAGGACAACCATCTGTTCTGCATCAACCACAGTTGTTGTGGTCAAGAGTGAGATTTGGAACTTTTTAGTGTTGAGAGACAACTGATTAGTTACCAATAGGAAGGTTAAATCTCTAGCTAGGTAACGACTCGTTGGTAGCTACGAAGGCTATGTCTTACAAAGCAATAACCAACAAGAAGTTAATCAACTAGCCAACAACTTGAGTGATATTCTATCTTCTAGAGCCATTGTGATCAAGCCAATTCCATCTTGGGCAATCACACAAATAGTGCAAGGTGTTCTATCAGCTAAAGCAAAGAATTAGAGAAAGCAAGACATAATTTCAAAGTAGTATCCATGCGCCCTTAGGTGCCACAAATGGTTTGTTCATCACTCCATTGGACGATCTCTTAAGTGGTCTTAAGGACCCTGTTGGACACCCTTTCGCTTTACTTTTATGTTCTCTCATCAACTAGTATTGGGACAATCAAGGGTTCTATGAGTAAACTTGCAAATCAAAAGCAATTTGAAAAGTGTCAAACAACAGATTTCCCATCTTAGAGCTGCTGTTTGATCCTAGAAGATGAAGTCTCGCGGTGAAAAGTTAGCCTGACAAAGCTGGTTTCACTACGTTGCAAGTCAACTCAACTTACTGAGCAACTGCATCATGAAGGAAAATTTTACTCAATCGCTTGGTGGTAGACTACTCCCCGCGGTTTAGTGAATATTTTACAACTTTTGTTGTCCTTAAGGCCTCGCTACATCCTTTCTTTGGTAATAATTTTCCAATGATGACATACTTTGGTACCTTATAAAGGTTTTTACCCAAGAGGTTGCATCTGATTCAACCCAGATAACTGTTGCCATTGGATGAGAGAATCTTCTTAGGTAACATTTGATAGAAATACAAAGCCGACAGAGTCAGCTATCACATTCACTAACCCATCGATAGACTCAGATAATACAATGTTGTTGTCAGAGAAAGAGAACTGCACGCATGGAATAGTAAGTAGCTTTCCATTAGCTGATATATGAATGTTTGAACATTTACGACCAACATAGACCCTGTCTATTGGTTAGTCAGTATCCTATAGCCTCAGAGTATATTTGTCGTCTATGATCTCATCCTTTTGGAAGGTTGTGCTCAAACCATTTTGGTAGAGGACTGCTTTTCAAACCATGTGAACATAGAGTCATTTCAACGAGTATACTTCTGAAAATTTTGGTCTAGTGTTAAGTTCATATGGCCTATGTGGTGCTCTTTAGAGAGTCAGATACTTGTGAGTGGTTCACTCATGGACCAAATGATCTCCGTACACTGAGAACGCAGTATGTGCTATCTTGGATTCCTCCCAAAGTAACAATGCTTCATGGAAGTCAACGAAGGAAATTCTTCAGACAAATTTTACCATAAAGAGTAAGTATCAAAAAGTGCCTTTGACCAAATTGTTCACCGACATTGAAGCTTTTAGCTGAATGCTATAGCAGATGTTGGGAACTAGATAACATGTCTCTCTTCCTTAAAAGATCTTCTATTCCGAATCTCGGGACGTGATTCTTTTAAGGGGGGAGGGCTGTAACACCGTAGGTGTTTATCACCAATTAAGTAGTGGGTTTAAGCTCAAACATGATAGATTAATGGAGATGACAATGTCAAAGTCAAACCTATGGAAATAAGCCCTAACCTAAACTTGGATATTGCACCCTCGCTTACATATAGGCTCAATTAAAAGATATATGCTTGGGTGTTGCTATCAAAGTATCTTCACATGTCTCACCTCAATAACTATCTATATTGATCCCTGGAAAAGTTTCTTGAAGTTTGGAATCAAGAAGTCAAATGAAATGATAAGTCATAGTAGAGTTGGAAATTTTGAAGGAATGAGTCATATCTTGCTTGGATTGTTTTGTTTAGAGAATGAGAACATATGTCATCAACCAAGTCTTGCAACCTTGACCAAACAACTCCAATTGAACCCTACAACAACACTTATGAAAGGCTCATGTGGAACAAGTGACAAGAAGATGCCGCAAATCGGTCCCGAACCTCAAAACTAGGGTTTCTTCTGACGCGGTGTTGACCGAAGTGAAACTACTATTTTTGTTCGAGATATGAAGTTTGACCTTTAATGAAAATTGGAGTTTAGTTTGTATGCAACAAACTTTATTTTTGGACCGCGTCCCGATCCCACCCCGAAGTGCTGTCAAGCTGATCACAGTGCAATTTTGACTCCTCCTATGCAACCCTATGGTGGGAATTAATATCTCGCAAACCAGTGGAATTTGACTGAGCTCCTATAAGCAATGTTGTAGTACTCTCATAGCCCTACGCATCGGTATAATTTGTTGGTCGAATTGTCATCTGGTTTAAGAGATAGAGGTGAGATTAGAAGAGTGGTAGACTCGTAAATACGTCGCTTTTGGATGGCAGTTTTGGAGGCGCTGAAACTTGGTGGCCGACATCGGAAAGGACCGAGCGCCGTGTGGCCTCCGTGCCCGTGCATGAGCGCCACCTCCCCGGGCTGCTTTGTGTCGAGGGGGAGAAAAAGGGGATCGAGCCCGACCCTTCACTCGCTCCCTTCTCCTCCTTTCCTCGGTCTATATCTCTCTCGCTCTCTCGTGCCCGAAGCCATGGCCGAGTCGGGCTAGAGCTCGCTGTTGCCGTCGCCCCTCCTTTGCCCCTCCTCTTCCAACACCAGCCACCCCTCTCCTCCTCCCTCCTGCCGCTGCTGTTGGCTGCCATCTGCTCCTTCGTCGTCTTGGGCCGCTATCTCACCGGAATCAAGCCGGCCTCCTCCGTCCCCTTCTCTGTTTTCCGTCGCTGTGAGGAAGAAGGACCATCTAGCGAGGCAGAAACTCTTTGTTGTGTTCACTTTGCAAAAGTGCTAGAGACAAAGGTTTTACATATAGGGGCTTACATGATTTATGGAAAGTTTTGTGTTCACTCTGCATAATGTTTTCTTTTTTTCTTTTTCGGAATTAGTATTGCATTTAAATGGCTGAAATTTGAAAATACATAGTAAATGATAGAAAAATCGTAAAATAGCAAATGAGGACTTTTTGGAATCCTTGTGAAATTTTCTATGCAATGGATCTATAATATGGCATGTTTTAGTTTAAAGTTTTAGCTGTAAAAATAGATTTATGCAACTAGGTTTTGAATGCTAGTTGGATGTTTTATTTTTAATAACTATAAATATATAACTCCAAATGAAGTGAAATTTTTGTGACGTGTTACTCTTGTGATGTATGATGTCTAGTGAAAATTTCAAGATTTTAGGCTTGATAGTTTAGGAGCTATAAAAATAACAAATGCTATATGCTGCTTTGCTTCTATTCTGGACAGTTCTGCATATATGCATTGTTTGGCTTAGTTATGTTATGAATCATGCCTTGATGACAATAAATGATTTGTATTAATTTTCTTAAGATTTTCAAAAAGCTAAAGATCACAATTTTTGGTTAAGTATATGTTTAACTATAGTAGTCTAAAGTGCTGTAGCAGTTTCTGTCCAAACCCAGACAGGGTTGCCTTGTTTATAATGTGTGACCTAGTTAGTAGCACAATTAGCTCTAGATGTTTATAACAAAATTGTTCGAAACTTGTTAATATTTCTAAAAAGTCCAGAACCATAATTATTGGATTTGTGAAACTCAAGTTATAACGGTTTAAAGTGGCATATCAGATTTTGTCCATATTTTGGAAAGAGATGTAATTATTTAATTAATTGACCATGTTAACTGTAGAATCATCTTAAGATGATTACAAGAAAGTTGTAGGTAACTTTATAAGCTTTCCATAAAGTTGAGAATCATGTTTGTTGGAGGTCTAGAACTCCATTTATGCTTCTCTGAAGTTTCTATCAGTTTTCTGTCTATAATTGTACCACTGCTGTTGGGCTGCATGTGTGGTGTTACTCGTGCAACTATTTTCATGGTGTAAATGATGTTTACTGTGATTTTGGTAAATACAAAAGTTGTAGATAATTATATTATCTTTCTTGTGTTAAATTTTCATGATCCCAGGTCTGATAGTTTAAGAGTTGCATGCTTAATAAGTCTACTGTCAGATTTTAATTACCTTCTGTGCAGACTTTAAAGATTGGCATGTTTGGTCATGATAACTTGGGAATCAGGTTGAGATGATTAAATATGAAATGTAGATAATTTCATAATCTTTCCAAAATGTCTTCTTGCAAGTCATTTGGATTTGTGTAACTACAGTTATGCTTCTCTGAAGTTGCAATCAGTTTTATGTCCATGTCTAGATAGGTTTGAAACATCTACATGTTTGACCTGTTTAACTTTGTAATTAGCTTTTTATGTAAACATCAATCTTGTAGACAATTTCTATGGATTTTCATAAAGTCTTAGATCATCCTTGTGGGATGTTTGTAGCTTAAGTTATGTTTGAAACAAGTGACTGTTTGCTGCTGTCCAAATCTACTTGTATCTAGAATTGTTTTCTTCTACTTCCTCTTGTTTGTATGATTGCAAATGGTTATCTTGGACACCTAGAGTTAAGGTAGCATGCCTAAAATGTTTTGCTAAATTGTGAAGTACTTGATCATGTATAGCTAGCTGGTTGTATGACATGCTTATGTGTGTATAGTGTAACATATGCTTGTTTAGTATGCTTGTTGCATTCCTTCATGTGTATTCTTTATGTTCATGCATCTGCATCTATGCATCTCATCCTAGGTACGCTAGGTACAGCACGTGGACGTGGAGCGCATGATGTGGAGACAGATGATGGTGTAACGGTGGGCTGTCCAGAAGATGGAAGAACCCCTGAATGCAAGTGCTAGGACCGGAGATGTCACCATGACGGTGCAAGCTAACTAAACTGACTTGTGTCGGATCTCAGGCAAGCCCCGGAGCATTATAAGCCTCCTATCTTCAAAGCAATTAATTATATATATATATATATATATATATATATGTTATAAGTATTGTTGCATTAAGTGATAGGAGTTGGTTGGAAACTCTTGCTGCATTATATCATTCCTTGTCCAGATATATGAATCCTTGAATCCTACATAGACTAGGATCGAGTAGATGCTTAGCCCTGCTTTAAGCGGTAGAAGTCAGGTGATTTCCTGTCACCTGCGAGATATAGGGATATTCATATATGGCACGGTTGGCTATATGTGTTATCGTGGAATGGAACCATGTGTTAATAAAATGAAATGAGACCGGGCGGGATGACGATAGTGAAGCAACAAGGCATGGAGGTCTTGGGTGTGAATCTATCCCCGTCTAAGTCATTTAAGGACCGATTCGCTGTACGTCCTTGAGTCATGTTGAACGCAGTCTAACACTTAGTTGGCCGGATAAGCCGTTCCGACCGCGAATCCGAGTAATACAGTTCAGGCCGGGAATCGACTGGTAGGTTGCTTCTTGGTGGAGAGAAAGGATGTGCTTGGGGACATTGGCGTGAGACCAAGGGGGGTTAGAGTCCCTATCACCTGGCAGAGTGTCGCCCTTGGGGTCGCGACATCATTTGGACCCGCGGCTCCTGAACTGTATCAAAGGTGACCTGAGCAGCCCTCGCCAGGCGTGACTCGGTGAGTGTTAGAAATACCCCTCCAGCTGGATAGGAATTCGATTCGAATCGCCGTCGCTCCCGGTTAGTGAGCACTTGACTTGAGCAGCGGCAACGTAGATTCCATTAAATTGAACGGATGGTTAATTGGATCACGATGGAAATGTTGCCTCAATTTATACCTGCCATGGTTAATATTATTTACTCCTAATAAAGTGAGTGCTCTAGTACAGGTTCTAATATAGATGATAGGTTAATGATAATTAACTTGATGCTTAAGCATTAATGATTGATCATCTATATTAAGCTTTTATGCAAAATGTTGTCAAGCTAGCCTCACTTTATATCAGCCTTGCATGATCCTTGGTGTCACCTTATTTCTGGTTTCTGACGGGTAAGTCTAGCTGAGTACCTTCTCGTACTCAGGATTTTATCCCCACTTGTTGCAGGTTGTGATGTATCATGGCGGCTGCAAGAGTTGGTTGACTCCTGCCGTAGTGGCGGAGTGTGATCACGGGCATGATCCTTCTTATTTACCTTATCTCTAATGCTTTTGTTGGAAGTCGACCGTGGTACTGGCATGTATTTGAAATAAGATCAATGTTAGTTTTAAATTACTTTGCTTCCGCTACTTTTCAATGTAAGTTTTAATAACTATGTTGAACTCCGATGTATATTGAATTACTTGTGAAATGATTGTAACATGTGACTTGTTATGTTGAATAACTGCGATCTTGGCTTGTATGTTGGTTGGTTTGAAATCCCTCGTGATTTCATTGGACTACCGGAGTTATATGGGCTCAAGTGTGAGAATTTGATCACTTCGGTGATTGTTTTTATACTTGTGCTCTTATAATTTAGACGGTTTCATTACAGCTACTGCATGTGCTAAAGAAGTACGGAGTCCTGGACGACAAGGCCGGTCTGATACATATCGCCTCCGGCCCTCCGGGTGACGACGGCGGGGTGACAGCCACGCCTGACCTGCCGCAGCCACCGGCCAAATGCGGCGGAGCGAACCAATTGCTCCTGTCCATCAGACGAGTCCTGACGTGGTGCTTCCCATGCAGACAGAGACGAGATCCGTACGCTTGAGGGACAGCGAAGTCAGGTCCTCTACCACTCCAGGTAAGCCGTATGTGTATACGTACGTCCAGGCAGACAGGTCACGGGCAGCTCGTCACATGCACTGCTACACTATACTAGAGTCCATTATATGTCGCCAAGACACGACGACAGTCGCTGGACCAAAGAAGCTAACGGTGTACCGAACCATTTAAATCCCAGTGTCGTATATGCATGCTCTCCGATGCCAGAGTTAATGGATCCGACTACTGGGGATTATGGGATTCAGAACTGGTAAGGGAGATACCGCCTGCTCTACTTCAGCAGTACTTTTCAGCAAATCAACGATGTTTTTCTTTTGTGACATTTTAACATAAGCATTAGCATAAGCCAAATTTCAGTGAAACGAACAGGGCGATCAAGATTCAAGAAGATGTACAGTGGCATGACACTATGTCTCCAAGGGGTTGTTTTCTGTGAAATCCACGTATCATGTGATTGCTGATGGTGCTGATGAGCGTAATAGGACGGTGCAGATGGGTGAGAGTTCGTCAAATGCAACAAATGATGAGAACCACCTTATCTGGAAGAAAATTTGAAAGCTAGACTGCCATCCTAAAACCAAGCAATTAATCTGGCGGGTAGCACATAATATATACTTTGGCCATGAAAACGAATATTAAGAAGAAGGACATGTTCGCTATGATCATAGACCGGACATTGCTTTTTGAAATGCAAGGCTATACGCCAATGCTGGAGAGATTTCCAAATGGAAGGTGTCAGAAGAGTCTAGCTTCCTGCTCCATCGTCAATTGCTTTTATTCAGGATATTCTAAACTGAAACAGGAAACGGCAACTAGAGCTGCTATATCACTATGGAGATGATCATTGTTCTATGTTTCTCATAAAGTCCATGCTACAAGCCACGGGCCAGGCTAGGGCCAAGGTAAGGGGCTAGTCCATGTTACAAGCCACGCCATGCATAACCAAACGGTAATGCTCCTATCAGGGCATCCGTCCGTCCGAACGGGACAGACCCGCCTTGTGCCATGTGCCCCCTGTGCCTCGCTCCTCGCATAGTCGCACTAGACCACCACGCGCCGCACACACCTCGCGCCTCATACCGCGCATGCACCCCGCCCGTGCCTTGCGCCCTCGCTCGTGCCTCGTGCCGCACGATGCCCGCGTCACGCATTGCGCTCCCTCGAGCCGCGTCAACTAGCTTCTATTGGGAAATAGCATGTAGATGAGCACATGTGCAATCGTATGTTTCAAGCGTTTTAGATGTATATTGCATATGTTTTATCTGGATGTTGCAAAATTAGATCTGGTGTTGCATATGTTGTAATAGGTATATACATATGTTGCAAGTGCATATTTCATATGTTTGAGCTGTTTCAAACCTATGTTTTAAGTATTTTATGTGGATATTGCACATTACAGTGACTATACAGGTATGTTGCAAGTGTATGTTCCAAATGTTTCACCTGTTTCAGACTTATGTTGCAAGTGTTTTATCTAGATGTTGCACATGTTTCAAACATATGTTGCAAGCATCTATTCAAAATGTTTTATTTGTTTCAGACGTATGTTGTAAGTGTGTTTAATTGGATATTGTAGTTGTTATACATATATATTGCAAACGTATGTTTGTAAATGTTTCACCTGTTTTAGACGTATGTTACAGAAGTGCTTTCATATTGCAATATTAGCAAGCATAAAAGCAGGCGCATGCAGATGTGGTCCCCGCAGGCATAGCGGTCCCCACGTGCGTGGCAAGTGAAGCGAGCGTGTGGTGCGTCAATAGGCATGTGGCGCGGTCTCCACCTACATGCGCATCAATAGGCATGTGGTGCACAGCTGCATGCGTACGTGCACGGCATGCAGGTGCAACAGTTGCATGTGGCATGCGGGGGTTGGCGTGCAGGCGCAACAATTGCAGGTGGGCTAGGCGTCGTTCCATTTCTTCATCAGTGGAGCGCATTCGCGTGGAAACCGTGCATGCGGAGGAAAAATTGCTGCCACTCTTGCAACTTCATGAAGTATAGAGAGGGCACTGCTGGCGCATGCGAGACCGAGGGAGCAGGGCGTGCAGGTGGGTGCTCGACACTAGGGCGGTAACGCATGAAGAGGTGAGGCGCAATAGTCAGGGTGGACAGCGCAGTAGAGGAGGCGTGGGCGTCTAGACGGGGGCTAGCGTCCGGACATCTGGGCCCTAGCCATGCCCATAACCAAAGGCACAATCACTTGTGGAACAAGAGTGTTTCCACACCATCACTTGTCGAACGAGATTGTTTCCATGCTAGGGTGATTCACGGCAATTGTGTTCTGACCTCGGCTACTCCTGGCACAAACCAAGAGCATCTTTAGCATATTTTTCCCCATCTCCTAAAGTCTATATAAGTGATCTACAAAAGTCTATATAAGCGATCTCCAATTACTGGTAGTGTAGCTTTTTCTTCTCCTCTTCGAAAAAAATTACAATATCTTTAAGGCCTTATTTGAATATAGTTGAATTCACATCAATCTACATGTGTTGGGGTGGATTCGGGTGGAATTTACCACAACACACGTCGATTGATGTGAATCCGACTATATCTAAACAAGTTCTAAAGAATAAATAGTGGATGTACTATGTCTAAGGGCGGGGTGGATTTTGAGTAATTACTTAAAACTTTTTGGTATTCGGAATAGGATAAATAATCTATTGGAGCAACCACAATCCCTTATATTTTTTCACTATAGAGGATGAGATAAATAATCTGTTAAAATCTTGGTGCAGGCCATCAAATACTACCACCACCGGAGAAAGCCTTTGCTTTTCACTAAAAAATAGGTCTGCAGTGCGCGCTGCGCCTGTTTTGCTCAGCCAGAACGTGGACTCTGCTTGGCTCTATCCCTAACGCTGCAAACGCCGCCGCTGCTCTAAGTAAGCCAAAGTAAGGGATTAACTGAACAATACTTTTGGTGCAGCAGAATTTCTTAAAAGTATTAACTGTTCCCAGAAATTTTAATTTATGCAACATCATAGAAGAAACCGGGGCACCAACCATAGAAATATCTCAAAAGCGACATAACGCAGTATCACACCTTGCCAGCTATGGTGTATATTATTGAAACACGTTGCTTGTTAGAACATAATGCAACATTGAAGTTTAAATTTTCAGTCTTTATGCTGCACTTTGACTCCCATCATCAGCTTGCTGCAACAACGTCAAAAAAAAATCAGCTTGCTGCAGTTGGTTCATCAAACATCCTAAGTTGCCACCTGATGCTGCACCAAAGAAATAGCACAAACCCATGATGGCAGTGGCGGATGCACGATGCGGGATAAGGGGAGGCTAAAACAATGGAGATGTTGATTTGCATGAAGATTTAATGGTGAAATCACGCTTTTGCTACAGTAATTAGCTTGAAATCAAGCCATTAGGGGGGGGGCTGGAGCCCCCCAGCCCCCCCTTTGGATCCGCCGCTGCATGATGGCAACAACAAATCAATCAACTTTCCAATTTGATACATTGATTCAATATATGGTTATTATGAACTCAACAATCCCAATAAGACTTGTCATAATATTCACTATTAACAATATCACTGTTACTTAAGCTATTAACCTCTATTTCATTAACTATCATGTTAGCCTAGCCATTGACTTGGTGTAGCCACGCTTCCTCCTAAGATATGAATTACACAGGAGGGTTCTCAACTGTCATGTACCATTTTAAGACCCAACAAATCACACACCGACCTTGGTTCCCTTATCTAAAAAAAGAAAGAACCACCAATACACTAACAACACCATTCAGGGAACTGGTAGTCATGTAAAAATAGTGTAACAATTGTAAAGTGCATGAGATAAAAGGGTAAAAGCAACTGAAGAAATAAAAAAAGAGGTTTACAGAATAAATAGGCAATGCACTACATCTAACAGAAAACAGGTTTACATTGTTCTTTTCAAGTATCAAGTCCACTCAATGTTCATAAAAAGGAAAAGGTATTATGAACAGCTACAAATGAAATATGCAGTATCTGAATTTATAAAAGGAAAAACAGTACTTCTATTTGTAGGTAGTAGGTACTAGGACCTTAACAGATGCGACAAGAAGAAAATGTTGTGCTGCGGCAACTACAAATCAGTACTTGTGACATGTAACATGCCAGTATAAAGAAATGATTGAGATTGGTTCATATTCTTATAATAATATCTCTATAGGTGTGCATTCTTGAGTGCATAGCGTATCCAAGGTTAGATTTACAGCCAATCAGTTATCCAATCAGTTGCACCTTGAAGACACAATTGAATCATATGCTTTAGGAATTCCGTGCTAAAGTCTAAAAAATTACCTGGTGTAGCCCGAGCATTGATATAACTGGATATACTAGGCCCATGTTTAGATCACCTCAAAATTCCAAGTTTTTTCACTCTCTCTCCATCACATCAATTTTTAGCCGCTTGCATGGAGTACTAAATGTAGGTAAAAAAATCTAATTACACAGTTTAGTTCAAAATCACGAGATGAATCTTTTGAGCCTAGTTGGTCTACGATTGGACAATATTTATCAAATAAGACGAAAGTGGTACTATTCATCAGGTTGAAAAAATCTTCAATCTAAACAAGGGCTAGGACAATATTGATGGGAGAGGTCCAAGTTTCTGTCAGTGCTGAACTCAGCAAGTGATTGTATTTTTCTGCCCTTAATGTCAATAGCAAGAACCCATGCCCTGGATTGCATAAACTTGACCTTCGTCAGCAAGTAAACAGCACCATTATTATCCAGGATGAGAACAGGTTGACTTGTGTGGAGGTTTTTGAGTTTCTACTTTCTTCTTGTTTTACATGGATCAATCCAGATTGCAGCAATTGCCACTGCATTGCTTCGTTGATATCAATGTGAGAAGCCTTGGTTGTGCAGTCCAACTGCTAATCCTCCCAAGCCCCACTGATCTTCCTGTTTGGGTAGATCTTCTACGGGCACTCCTTCGCCGGCTGGATCCTCGGGCTCCCTCGGCTGCTCCTGGTCCTCCTCCGGAATTGCTCCTTCGAACTCGAGGAGTGTCACCCCTCCGGTACACCTATTTCATGAATGCACAATAAATATCATAGATGCATAATGGGTGCAACATGCTCGGAATGAAATGCATTGCAACATTCTTAAAGCTTTATTCAAATCACTTCAAATATTAGGTGCAAATTTCCTCTCTGGTAGAGAAGTACTCACCTAATATACTCAACCTAAGATATAACTATTCTTCTTCGGTTAAGGCCCTAATACCTAACAATTATAAGAGTAGCATTACTTAGGTTACCACATCCAACACCAAAATATCACAGTAAGACATTCTGGATAGCAGCTCAAAGATTCTAACATAACTGAAGATTCCTAACTCCAAAAGATATGATCTAAGACAATCTGGAAAGCTTAAGAAATGCACTTAAAATCATTTTCAGATCTCAACCCTAAATTCCTAAGTTTTCCATGTCGAATTTCATAAGTTCCAGAATCTGTCCTCTCTAAACAGAGAGTAGCAAATTCTGGACTGTCACTTTAAACAGCAATAACTCCCAAACTACTAAGCCAAATGCTCCCAAATTTTGACACAAGCTAGTTTATCAAGCTTAATACAACTTTGGTATTTACAAGTTTTCCAGCAACCACCTTTATCAAAGGTCAAACCTAGAAATACTACCAGCTATCCAGAAAACCTAGAATTGCAAAGATTAAATATTTATTTATGTGGCAAACATCCCTTAAGTCCAAACTAATGTTACCACAAGTTCACATAGGTCACAAAAATACCAAAAAGTAAGGTGTGCCCACCTAGAATATTTATTTGTACTCAGTTCTTAATTTACTTAATTAATTAAGTGGGATTTTAAACATATATGTAAACTGCTCCTAAAATTCTATAAAAATTACAGGAGACTATATGAACCAAAAAGAGACCACTGTAAAACTTTGAACTAAAATTATTTACAAAAACCCCCTAAACAAAATTCACAAGCCCAAAAGGCTGATTTTTGTATAATTAACAAATCATATTGAAAAGTATCAAACAACAGATTTCATAATTTTCTTGGACACTTTAGGGTACCAAGACATTCTCTAAAAAGTTATAAGAACATTGCACATGTAGACAAATTACTAAAATTCATTTAATTATTTCCTAAAATAAAAAGATAGCATTATAACTTGAAAAGTACTTAAGCACTACTACCCAAATTTTTACCAAAGCTAGAGCAAGTATAAATTAGCCTACCCACCAAATTTCATAATTTTTGGAATACTATAGCTCAAGTTATACATTTAACAAATTTGCCTTCATTTCAAAACACATTTGAAAGATCTATTTAATTCTCCCAGAAACTAAACATCACATACCAGATTTATATTTTTCTAAAATACTACACATCATGTAGATCCTAACAAAATTTATCTCCTAATTTTTGGGCAAATAAAACCCTAGATCTACATTTTCCAAACATCAACTAAATCTGTGACAAAATCAATAAATGAAATGGATTTTATCTAAGACTGGGCCGGCCCGGAATAGACGCGGCCCACGACGCGTGCGCGCGGCCCGCTTGGGTTCCCGCCCACGTGCGGCACTGACAGGCGGTCCCCCACGGTCAGGGACAGAGGGCAGGGGAGCGGCGGCCGTGAGCTCCGGCGAGCGATTTCTCGCCACCGGCGGCTCCTCCGCCCAAACCGAGTACTCCGGTGGCTTGCCCAGACCTAACCGCATCGAGGCCAACCATTTTCCCCAAAGCTGCTGCACCGTAGCACCGTAGCCGACGGCGATGGCGGACGGCCGTGGCGCCTGGCGGTACGCCGGCGAGTCGTGGCCGTCGCACACCCGACCGAAGGGTGCACCACCTTCCTAGAACCCTAGCAGACCTCTCGTGACCACTCACTCAGACGGGGGTGGAGCGGAGCCGCTTGACCGCATGAGCGCCTGGCCGACAGCCATGGCACGGCCGTGCACGGTCTTGTTCTGGCCTGACCAACCCGATGCTGGCGGTAGCATCTTCACCCGAGCACACACGTGTGATAGGAAGGAGGGAACGCGAGCGAGGGAAGGCGGAGGACTACGGTGTGGTGCTGGCCATGGTGACCCTAACATGGTGGAGCTCCGATGATCTTTGGGAATGGGCGGAGGTGGCAATGCGGCTCACCTCGGGCTCAATCAAAGCCACCGGCTGGCCGAGAAGGTGCAGGGCGGTGTGGCGGAGTGGAGGACGTGATCTGGTGAGCGGTGGTGCGGTGGTGAGCACGCGCGAGCACGGAGAAGGCTGCGGCGGCAATGGCATCTCCGATTTCTGCCTCAGTGACCCCGGTCAGAGCGAGAGGGAGGGAGAAGAGAGTGAGCGCGAGTGAGGGGGTGGAGGTGTCCGCTCGGTGTTCAAACTCGCGCCTGGGCTCGCGACGTGGAGGCGATGGTAGCGCTCGGTCGCCACGCGGCGACGCTCTTCTGCCCGAGCGCCACGACACGGCCGGTGTCCGAGCTCGTTGACTGAATCGAAGCTGCAACGTGACATCGGTGGTCGACTGACAGAGCAAGTTTGGTACTGATTAACTTCCAAAACAGCTCGATTCGGTCCAAGGTGACAACATCAAATTTGTAGAGCTATGTGAGGGCAACAAGTTTGTCAATTGGAGTTTGGGATGGTTCGGCCTAGATTAGAAACTACATAGATCCAAAGTGGTGCCCTGTGAAACTGAAACATGTTTTTAGTTAAAGGTACCGACTGAAACCCTAACTTCTTGACACTATATCTCCTAAACCCTTGAGAACCAGTATGGGTGATGTTGGCAATGTTGTAGAGCTACATGAGGACTACAAGTTTGTCAATATGAGTGGAAGCTGGTTTGGCCTGGTTTGCAAACTACAAGCTTCTAAAGTAGACCTCAGTAAAACTGGAGGGACACTTGGAGACTTAGAAAAATTTCTAAGTGTTGAGACAACCCCTCTAGCTGACTTGTGGGCCATTTTTGAGCATGTTCTGGTCAGTTTCATGAGATGGTCATATTGAGACTTTTGTTCCCCATAAAATTCCCTACAACTTTGCTTAAGGGTGCTTCACCATGCAAGGTCTCTAAGCTAGACTTTTTAATTGGTCAAACTAGAGCATCCTAGGGCTAAATGGTGGTCAACTACACCTTGGAGGGCATTTTAGTGATTTTGGTCAACATGAACCTTGCTCCATTAGTGACCCTAAGTATAACTAAGGTGTTGTGAGATATAATTAGCTACTCTCCCCTTTTGTTACACTAACTACCTAGTGTCACATGTTTTTTGTTACACCATCACATGTGAACTAATTTTCTGTGTATCTCACATAAACACAATTAGTCCACCTAAGTTGTCACTCAATTACCAAAACCAAACAAGGACCTTTCAATCTCCCCTTTTTTGTAATTGATGACAACTCTACAACGATATGGAAATTAAGTTCTTTTGGACTTTATGCCACTTATCCAACATTTAAGCTCTATGTCAAGATTTGGATAAGCACCATAAAATCCGACTTGGTAGTGATAACTCCCCTACATATGTGCTCAAATGGTTTGGTTTCAAGCTTGCACATATGCATAAATATGAAATTTGTGGGAGGGTTAGCACTACTAAGTGATGCTAAGGTGTACAGAATAAACCTTTGTAGTTCGCTACCAATTAGTAGCTTGATACCATTTGAAAAGCACAAGTTTGCCACCGTCCTTAGCATCATGAGTAGATAGACATAAAAAAAACACTAGAAACCCCGTGAGATCAACATTATAAGCAAGGTTCTAGTTTTTTTGCATGATAATCATAAGTCTAGCTAACATCCTATGCATGCTAGTTATCATATCATCATTCAAGTTCTATAACTAGCATACACCACATAAGCATGCATATTGAATTTAAGAACTTTATGCAATGCAAGCAAGCACATGAATTATGCACATATCAAATGTAATCAATCAAAGTTCATGAGCTTGCTCCCCCTACTTGTGTGCTTTCTTTGTCCAAGAATGTTTGATCCCCTTACATTGTTCAATGTTACTCCCTCTTTATCCATGTCCATGTCCAATCTTTCCAATCTCTCCCCAAAGCTCAAAAAGCTTTCATATCTTTGTCCAACTTCTCCCCCTTTGTCATCAATTTCCATAAAAGGTGTTCTTCTCAATTGATACAAAGGCTTACATTGGGGTAGATGGTTGAGACTTGAATATTGCATTTTTGATGGACATTACCACATATGTTAGAATGACAAACTTTATGGTTGCTCTTGAGATACCACATAGGATCTTTGACCTTGATACCAATCGGTGGGGCTCCTCCCCCTATGTCATAGCATGTGTCATTCACTTGAGATACCACTTGAAGATGAGGGTAGCATTTCTTGATTTGATCACTTAAGGTTGAGTATCACTTGTGAAACCATTGTCTTGCATGAATGATACCACGTGAAGATACCATGAGTAGGAATGTGATACCATTTAAAAGAATTTTCTAGTGTTGATCCACTTTGAAGGATTTGACAATAATATTCACTTCTTGAACATTTGCTATCTTTAGGAGTACCACTTATGAGATATCACTTGTAGATCATTATCTAGACACCACTTGTGAATACCACTTGGAAGATCAATTTGAGTCTAGATACTACTTGAAACAAACTAGATATCCATTTTCATTGTTGTCTTGTGCTTGTACTCTTATCATTGTCATGAGCTTCTTGTATGACTTGAACTATGTTGATTTGCCTAAGATTCCAAGTCCGGTTTGATCCAATGACAAGCTTCTTCACACCTTATGCTAAGAGTTATCTTGCCAATGTTGTACTTGTCACTTTTTAGCAATCCAAACTAGATCAAGTACTTGGATTTACTAGCTCATGAACAAATTCATACACATACCACTAGATCATTTAAACAATTCAAGCAATAGTGGTAGGCTATGAATTTAAATATTTCATTTGTTATGCATGATCCTAGTAAGCATGTACTATATGCACTAATCACATACTAGTAAGAGATGAAATGATCATGCACATTGCAATGATACCTTTATTATGTTGGAGTAGAGGATAGTCACATAGATTCTAATTCATTACTCCAATAGCAATGTGAAGTCCAATTTATAAGCTTGGTCATAGATAAATACATTCTTCACCCCATATGAAATGAAAACCACTTATGATCAAGTGCACTATCTCTTGAGTTGTGGTTGGCTTGCTTCATCTTTTTGATCAATGCTTGCATGAGAGAACTACTTAGAATACCACTTGAAATATATGACTAGCTCTCTTTTGGGTGTTGCTTGCTTTTCTTGATCAACCCTTTTGATTGCTTCAACTAAGCATCATAAGTTCCTCGGATCACTACTTCCATGTTAGCCTTCCAAGTCCCAAACTTGGTTTCACCTACACACGGCGGCAAGCCCCTCACTAGGGAGAAGTGACCTTTCTCCAAAGAACCACTCTTGATACTCACTTGACAATGATATAGTTTGATTGATCCAAATGATGAACTCAATCTTGATGAATAATCCTTGAATCTACATTTGAGTCCAACTCTTCCTACATGTTTAAGTTCTTTTCTTTCTACCAAATGATCTCCAATAATCACTAGAACTTAAACTTCATCTTCATCTTAAGTTTGATCTTGATCTTCAAATTGAGTACCAAATAAGTACACCAAGTACATTTCACAATGCAAAAGTCTTGTACTCATTGCTCGTCGTGCTTCTAGATCAATCCAAAACCAAACTTAGGTACCTCAACCACTTGTAAACATGTTTCCAACTTGAGGACCATTCAATTAAAGTGACTCTAGATTAATCCAATGATTGTCACTTTTCTGGCAGATTCTATACCCTTCAAAGAATAAATCATATCTCCCAATGTACAGGTCCAAAAACCATGAAATTTGGTGGAGATGTGCTTCACTAAGTCATCTAGCAGCTGTAAAAATTTGAGATTCATTTGACATCTAGATTGCTACTAGATTTCAAATCTTCCACCACTGCTACATGCTGAAAACTGCTGCATTTTGGCTGACAAGATGTACTCCAAAATCATAGCATTTCTTGTCCAATTCCCATGAAGCATCTCATACCATAAGTCTAGAGCATGTATACCAAATTTCAAGCCAATCCAAAAAGATTTGGTCATCCAAACTCTGACTTGATCACTGCTAGCTCAGATTTTCAATTTTGGACAGATTTCAATACATTGAGCAATACTTCATCCAATATGAATCAAACTTGAAACTAACTTGTTTGAATACTTTCACAAGACATATATCCATCCAATCCACTTACTAAATGTCATCTCATGAATTTATCCAACACAAATCAATCCAAACTTGATTACTAAGCATTTAATCCATTCAATCATCTCATAGCAAGCAACATTACACATTTATCCAATTCAATCAACTCATATGCACCCAAATGAAATGATCAACTAGAGATATACCTTGGTTAGCTCATGATCATTCAATAGCTAGCTTTTACTCAAATAAATTGCAAGCCATCAAATAATTCCAATAAATCATCCACAACTTGATCATGACACTTGTATGTTGTAACACTTGGACTTCACTTATTTTCACTTGGCATTGGGATTGGATATGCATTGAGCTTCATAACTTGACTCAATATATGATGAACAAGATGAAATCAATTTGAGTCAAGCCTCCAATGCCATGGTACCTACACACATTCATCCACCTTTTGATGGTACCAAAACTAGTTTGGGTCCTCTCAAATTAGGTGCAACATACTTAGGCATAGCCTTAGTATGAGTAGCGGGATGTTTTGCAATTTCAACCAATGAGGTATCATTGCCATCCTTTCTAAGCATATTAGTATCATAAAATGAACTAGGCTTAGAATTCTCACCTAGGAGACATGAATGTGCCATGTGTCCCCTTTTCTAGCATGACTAGCAACTTCTTTTAGATTGAGCCTTTTCTTCCTTGCTCATATGTTGCTTCTCGTTGCCTTGCCTCTCATGAGTTGCTTGAGCCTTCTTCTCAAGCTTGGTAGGACATCCCAAGGCGAAGTGTCCCATATCTCCACATTTGAAGCACTTGATGTGAGCATGTACTTTCTTCTCATCTTGATTCTTGCTCATCATCTTGACATCTTGAATTTGCATTGGATGTCTTGCTCTTCCACCCCTTCTTGTTTTCTTCTTTTTTATCATCAAGTCACTAACATCTTCATGATTGATCTTGACTTTAGCTTGGGGCTTTGCTTTTGGCTCAACTTGAGACTTCTTGGTAGGGCAACACTTGGCAATATGTCCCACTTCATGGCATTGGTAGCACATGAGTTGGGATAGCTTCTTTGCATCTTGCTTCTTCATAATCTTGCCCTTGCTCTTGTTGTAGCTAATACCACTCTTATCACCATATCTTCTTTGATTGGTCATGATATGCTCAATGGCAATTTTAGAGTTGTAGCACCTCTCCAACTTGTTGCTCAAATTCTTCACTTCACTTTTGAGCTCATTGTTCTTCTTCAAAAGGTTAGTCTCACAAGACATAGAAGTAGAACAAGCATTTAATTGTGAAGAACATGACATATCTAATAAATCATCACAAGAGGTAGATACATGCTTCTTGCCTACATCACAAGGGTTAGTAATATGTGATTGATCATTTGACCCAAATGATGAGCTCTCACTAGATTTGGTTTCTTCATTAGAAGGCTTCTTAGTGAGTAAAGCATGTTATTATGCCAAATTATCATGAGCAACACTAAGTTCCTCATGAGCCAATTTTAGCTCCTCATGTGAACAAGTAGTAACATAAAGTAGATGCTTTTGTTGTTCACATGTGGTTTTTAGAAAAGAGCTTTTATTTTCCAATTTACTTACTCTTTGCATTTCCCTTTTCAAGGCTCTTGAGAGTTTATATAAAAGCTCTAAATTTGGATCATCACAATCCACAACAAAACCACCAACATGTATCTTAGTGTTACCATGTGATGATGTTGAAGAGCTTGTTGAAGCATAACTCTCATAGCCATCATCTTCACCATCAAGTGTGCATGAAGTAGAATCATTGCTTGCATCACTTGTGGCATTATCATTCTTCTTATCAAGTGATCTTGTGGTATGATCATCTTTGTCATCACTTGACCGTGAGGTGGAGCAATCCTCCACAACCACCTTGTTGTGGTCATGCTCAACATCCTCTTGCGCCTCCTCCTTGGGCTCATCATCATTGGAGATCGCCCCATATTTCTCATTTAGAAACACCCAAATCTCATGGGTGGACTTGAAGTCCATGATCTCACAAAGTATGCTACTATCCATAGATCGATAGAAAACATTAGTAGCTTGGCTATCGAGATGTAGGCATTTACTTTGCGCTTGAGTTGCATTCTTTTTATCAATTGCAAAGGAAAAACCCACATCTACGATCCACCACAATTGAGGAGAAATAAACTTAAAATTGCATGTCATCCAATTTCTCCACCGTGCAAAGTGTGTGCCATGAAAAATGTGTGGACACTCAACATCTAGCCCATAAGTCGCCATCCTCTCGGGTCGGTAAAGACCATAAATGAGAGACCCGGCTCTGATACCACTTGAAGGGTCGAGATAGTGGACTAGAGGGGGGGTGAATAGTCCTTTCTAAAACTTAAACGTGTTGGCTAACCAAAACAAATGCGGAATTAAACTTATCGGTCTAGCCAAGACTACACCCCTTTAACTAAGTTCACAAGCACCTCACAAAGATCCTAATTAAGCAACTAAGGTGCTTTCCTTAGCAAGAGCTCTCCTATTGAATTCTAGAGCAAGGTCACACAAACCTATGTACTAGTACTTTGCAAGTAAGAGGGAGCTCCTACACAATTCTAGTAAGCAAGAAGCACAAAGCCTAAGCTCACTAGCAAGGCTCAATAACAAGGCTACACAAGCCAAATTAGAGAGCGCAAACTACTTAGCTACACAAACTAAGCAATGTGACTAACAAGGTTACACAAACCGAATTAGTCACGCAAAGGGAAGCTTCTAGCTACACAAGCAAGAAGACAACTAGCAAGCTACACAAGCAAACTAGTTAAGAGAGCAACTACACAAGCACAAGTATATATGAAAGTAAATACAAGCTTGTGTTGCACGAGGGCAAACCACCGAGAAGAGTAGACAATGTTGACACGGTGATTTTCTCTCGAGATTCACTTGGTTGCCACCAAGCTACGTCCCCGTTGTGTCGACCAACACTTCGTGGTTCAGCGGCTAATCGGTCACACACCGAGCCTCTCAAAAGGCACCACAAGAACCCACCATAAAGTGTGGTAGCTCAATGACATGCTCAACTAGAGTTGCTCTTCGCGATCCCCGCGGGGTGAGCACAATCCCCCTCACAAAGCTTCTCCGGAGCCTCTCACAATCTTCTTACGAGCTTCGACGGAGCCACAAGCCACCAAGCCGTCTAGGAGGTGGCAACCTCCAAGAGTAACAAGCACCACGGGCTTGCAACACGATCACCTAGTGCCACACGATGCAATCTCTCAAAGCAACGCACTAGAATCGCTCTCTCACTCGATCCGATGAACACTATCAAGCATGAGTGAGTTAGAGGGCTCCCAAGCACTACCACACAAGTCACAAAGACTATAGTGTGCTCAGCTACCGGCCAAGGCCGGCCAAGGCATCTATTTATAACCCCACAGTCAAATAGAGCCGTTACCCCTTCACTGGGTAGATTTCAGGACGACCGGACGCGTCGGTCGTAACTGACCGGATGCGCTCAACCGTGTCCGATTCTCTAACGGTCACTGCACGCCAACGGTCAAACCAACGACCGGACGCGCCACTGCCACGACCGGACGCGCCCCTCGCAACGACCAGACGCGCCGTTGCCACGACCGGACACGTCGATCGCACAGTACCACGCGTGCAACGACATAACCGGACGCGCTCCATGCAACGACCGGACGCGACAGTGCCCGCGTCCGGTTAGAGTCCAGTAAGCACCTTCAATGATCGGACGCGTCCGATCATGTGTGACCGGACGCGCCGTGCGTCCGATCATCCTTGCGTTCTGCAGTTTCCACTGGGCGCATGACCGGACGCGCTGGTCCCACGAGTGACCGGACGCGCCGGTTGCAAACCCTAGCACCCGCGGCTGCGTTGAACTTACCGGACATGTCCGGTCATACCATGACCGCGTCCGGTGCAGCGTCCGGTCACCTCTGTGACCTCCGTTCGCCTTTGTTTCTTTTTCGACTTCCGGCGTAGTGGAAAATAGGCTTTTCAACTCCTTGAAAATGCCTGAATCCCGCGCTCGCAAGCTCGACAGGAGGGAGAGAGAGACCCAAACCCTCTCTACCGCACAAACTTCATCGCCTTCGTAAATGTGCCAACACCAACAAGTGAACACCACCTTGTGCACGTGTGTTAGCATTTTCACAAACATTTTCTTCGAAGGAATTAGACACTCAACTTGCCTCGCCACTCGATCCTAACACGTATGCACAGTTAGATCGCTCAAGTGGCACTAGATGATCGATATGCAAACAAGTTTGCCCCTCTTAATAGTATGGCCATCTATCCTAAAACTCGGTCATCAACTTCTCTACACACCTATGACCGGTGAAGTGGAAATGCCCTAGGTTATACCTTTGCCTTGTGCATTCCACTCTATCTCCTCTGATGTTGATGCAACACATGCACCAACCATATCACAAATGATATGATCCACTTCATATCATCATGTGACCTTGGTCCATCGATCTTGACCTCACTTGCTCTTCACCGTTGCTTCGGTCCATCGACGCCAAGTCATGCTCAAGCTTCACCGTCACACGCGGTCCCTCACTCCAAAGCCTCTAACTTGCCCTTCACACTTGCAACCAGCCCGTCGAGCCAAGCCTCATCTTGATCTTCGCCACCTTGGCCACATGACTCCATGTCATGTCTCATATGCAATGAGCTCCTTCATGACACCATCACCTGTGGACTAATCTCCTGTGTATCTCATATAACCACATATTAGTCCACCTAAGTTGTCACTCAATTAACAAAACCAAACAAGGACCTTTCAGCAGGGTGGTCTGGTTCAAGTAGGTCTATCAGATAGAGATCCGAAACGTGGTCACGCTCGGGGGGATCCACGAACAGGTGTGGTATGTGGGCGGCGTACTCGGATGCCACGTTCACCAACCCGTATGGGTAGGTGTTGGGTGAGTGCTCCGTTAGGGCTTCGTAATCCCCCGACCTCAGACCAATTGCGGGTACTGGTCGGTAATGAACCATCCACCCTTCTAGAGTCACCATGATCACGAGATTGGGATCCAGGTGCCCCTGGTGACCAGCTTGAGCTGGTCAGGAACGGTGATCCTCAGAAGACTGATCTCTAATCGAAACTACTATGGTTAGGGTTTTGGCCAAATTCATGGTGACCCGATCGATGGACTTGACTAGATCAATATTGTCAAGATGCCTCCCTTGATAGTGGGGAAGTGGTCGATGGGTAGTCAGAGGAGGCGACCTCGAGACTGGTCCTGAGATCGGATCCGCCGTTGTCGATGTAGATTCGGTTAGCGCAGGGGGAGCCTACACCGCCTCCATGACTTCAGCGGGACCGTCAGCCCTGGTGGTCTAGGTGAACATCCTGATCGTGAACGTTAGTCCCACTAGAAGGACCATGGAAGCAGGGAAGTTAACCATCTAGCTCGCCATAGAGTCTGCACACACACCCCCTACCTAGCACGTCACTGTCGATAAGATGTGGTCGGCAGTCTACCGAGGGGTATGCCCACGGTAGTAGATTATCGGTAGTGGTGTGCAAGACGACGATCTAGATGGTGACGCAAGAGTAACACAGGATCTATCTAGGTTCGGGCCACGTATTGCGTAATACCCTACGCCCTGCGTCTTTGTGGATTGTATTGATACGTGATCAGATGTCTTGAGGGGGGTCCTTGCCCGCCTTATATAGTCTAGGGGGCAAGGTTACAGATCTAAGGAATCCAATCCTAGCCAATTACAACTCCTGTATCCACAGAGGATATGACATCTATCCTAACCGACTAGGTTTCCTTAACCGTCAAGTAGTCTCTACTTGCCCCGCACAGCTCACCAAGCAGTCCGGAGATCCGTGCGGGCCTTTCTAGTGAGTTGGGCCACCTTGTCTGGCGTGGCTCATGTGGATCCATGAGGGTATACGAGTCTATACCCCACAGTCCCCTAGAATGCTGTTCGGCAAATTGAAGGCTGTCCTAAGCCAAATCAGGAAGGGGATTGAAGGCTGACCTAAGCCAAATCAGGGCATTGCTATTGTTCAAGGTCGCCTCAGGATGGTTGAATTGGAGGTTCATATTGATGGCCTTCCAATGCTTGACCCTGAAACTGGGCACCTTAACTTTGGAATCCATGACTAGGAGCTCTCCCCTCGACCTTTCTAAAAGGCAAGCCCCGGTGCATGCTGAACCCATCATTTTATAAATCTATCTTGAGTACTTTTAATTGTTTAATGCATTAAGTTGTTGGAGTTGTATGAAAACAATTGTTGCATTATACCTGTCCTTGCCCAGATATCGTACTTAAATCCTAATTTAGGTTTAGGCATGTATCAATGCTTATCCCTGCTAAGTATGGTAGAAGTCGGGTGATTTCCGGTCATCCGCGAGATGTAGGAAGGAGTCACGAGTGGCTTTATGGCTATCGTGGATGGAACCATGCTTTAAAATGAAATTGAGACCGGGCGGGAGTTCGATAGTACAGCCGCAAGACACTTCACGTCTTGGGTGTGGAGCTATGCCCGTCTGAGTCGTTTAAGGACCGATTCGCTGTACGTCCTTGAGTCATGTTGAACACAGTCTAACACTTAGTTGGCCGGATAAGCCGTTCCGACCGCGAAGCCGAGTAATGTGATTCAGGCCGGAAATCGAATGGTTGGTTGCTTCTTGGAGGAGAGAAAGGATGTGCTTGGGGACATTGGCGTGAGACCAAGGGGGGGGGTTAGAGTCCCTATCACCTGGCAGAGTGTCGCCCTTAGGGTCGCGACATCATTCGGACACGCGATTCCTGAATCATATGAAAAGGTGGCTTGTGCGACCCTGGCAGGGGCCTGCGCGGTGAGTGTTAGAAATACCCCTCCAGCTGGATAGGAATTCGATTTGAATCGCCGTCGCTCCCGGTTAGTGAGCACTTGACTTGAGCAGCGGCAACGTAGATCTCATTAAATGAACAGATGGTTAAGTGAATTATATAATGTTGCCACAATTTATACCTGCTCTGGATATAATGTTGATAATTATTTGATTTTAATCAAGTGCATGCTTAGTACAGGTGCTAAGATAGATGATACATAAATGCTGAAAATAACTGCTAGTACAGGTTATAAGAGTTTCAATTACTTATGCCTTTATGCAAAATGTGGTGTCAGCTAGCCTCTTGTGCAAGCCTTGCATAATCCTTGGTGTCATCTTATTTCTGGTTTTTGACGAGTAAGTCTAGCTGAGTACATTCCAGTACTCAGGGTTTATTCCCTCCTATTGCAGATGATATGCTCTATCAAGGCTTCTGCAAAACTTGTCTCCACCCTGCGGGTGACGAAGACTAGATCACTTGGGCGTGATCATCTTTTATGTACTTTCCTGATGCTTTTGTGGGTTGTTGATCATTAAGACTGGCAGTAGTATGTGAACTAATGCGTGTGTTATGCTTCCGCTACTTTATAAACTTGGTTTGTAATAATTGCGACTCTGTTTGTTTAAACTTATTTCGGAACTACTTGTGAAATGTAACGTATGATGTTGTATGTTGAATGATGCGATCTTGGTTGTAAGCAAGTTGGTTTGAAATCCTTCGTGGTTTCGATTGACTACCGGGATTATATGGGCTCAAGTTCGAAAATTTGAGCGCTTCGGTGCTTGTTTTTGTACTTGTGCTCTTATAATTTGGTCGGTTCTGTTACAGCTGGTATCAGAGCATAATTCAACATTAAACACATCATACGAGTATTTGATTATGAAAAGGGTTAAAACTCTAAAAATTATTTTCATAGGTATGCCAGTGATCACATCCCTTAGCCCAAATAAGGACTCTTAGGTGGCTTACTATAAATACTAACTTGGGAGCCTTGTTTGTTTTTGTTTCATCGTCCATACGGCGTGATATTGTATGGATGCCATCCACTTGGGTGGTAATGTATGGATCAATTGCCTCGACACTCTGGTAAGTGTGAGTTGTGAGAGCATGATCGTCCAACCGGCGATCTAGGGGAGAGTAGTTTTGGTGACTTTGCATACTTACATGTTTAAACCGTGTAATTATGTAAGCACTTAATTGTGGGGAACCTTTATATCGGGTAGCTTTGACACTGAAATATATACATCAGGAGACGTGTATATGGAAAGTATTTAAATTACTGCTTTCTTGTGTGCTTATATTGGGAAACTGTTGGGCTGAAATGAGATTTTCTGCAGGTACACTAACAACGTAACGAGTAGACCGATAGTTTCGCTTATATGAGAGAACGTATGTATGCCACTGCCTAGCGTTAGAACTTTAGGTTTCTACTAAGGTGAGAGGGCGTACGGAACGTGCATGCATCATGTTTAATTATATCATACATATCATTCACTCCCTCCTTAAAAATTTCAATAGTCCCGACTAAATTAAATTTCGTATCCCCTAAATGATCCTCACTTTAAGTCGTATCTTGTTGCTACAGATGGAACGTACCAAGTAGACCGCCCGTAAGTCAATCGGGGGCAGGGTCCCTCGTCACCAGCTAGCTCCACGTGAGCCCCGCCCCGAGCCCACTGAGGTGGAAAGGCTAAGGGCTGAGTTGGCCGAAGTGACTGCTGCTAGGAATGCAGCGCGTCGGCAACTAGAGCAAGTGATCCATGATCGTGACCAGGAAACACTTGCAGTCCAGAGATTGACAGTAGCAAATTGTAACTGTCAACGCATGCTGGTCCATGTCATGAATCAGAGGGTTGAAGCCTAGCACGAGGAGAACGTTCTGAGAGCTCGTCAGTTTGAGCTCGAGCAACAGTTGGAGAATGCTGAAGAATACAATGACAATCTTCATGAAGAAGTGCACCGCCTGAACAACCAGCTAAATCCTCTACTACCTCGAAACAACAACGCAGATGAGGACATGGGTTCAGGAATCGTCATGGCTGAAGATGATGATGAAGTGGAGGTCAATGGGCCCCAAGATGCCGCACCAGAAGAAGCACCAGAAGAAGAGCTAGAAGGAGAAGAAGAAGATGAGGAGTTAGAGCCTGTTAGTGATGAGGATGGCGGGGAGATCCTTGACACCGACTCCGAGGACGATGCTTAGAGTAGTCATCGCGTAGCTATGATGTTAGAATCGTCTTTTGTGCCTCCTGGGGTTGGAGTGAGGCTTTGTAATAACTTGACTTTTGGGATGTAAGGTCGAACCCTATGTTCCTAGATGTTTAGTTGAACCTGTTAATTTCAATCACAATTGGATGTCTTATTGCGTGCGTTCGATGATGGTGTCACGATTAGCACCCTTCGGTGCCACGACGAAACCGAGGGCCTCCTATGGCGCGCGACATAAGGTTGTGCTGCTTGGCACGCGCTGGTATCGAGGTGGCTAGTCATGATCCACCATGGAACTCTACCGTTGAGAAGTCTCTTTGTGGTCAGTTTGAAGTAGCCTTTCTCAGTCAACTTAAAATTTTGAGATCGAATCCAAGTAACGGGCGAAAGGTCAAAAATCATGTAGATATTAACGTAAACGGTTCAGTAACTACTATGCTCCTTGTGAGTGAGCCTTTATCAAAGTGCATCTTGTTGGATTCCCTCGCATGATTGTGTCAATTGATGCGCTTGAATGGATTGGGCGGTTGTGATGAATTATTGTGTCATGAGTATTTTGAGAAGTCTATTTCATGAAGTCAGTTTGACATATTTACAATAATTCATCTACAAATTTCCCACATCGTCAGTGCTCATTGGCTATGCATTTTGCAGATGTCGTACAATCTTCGTTGGGGTCGTGGCAATGAGGATGAGGAACAGCCACCCCCTCCGCCACCACCTACCCCGGCTGAGCTGATGCAGACTATGGTCGAAGGGCAGCGCATGCTGGCAGATGCTATGCGCCAGCTTGCTAACCGGGAGGCTCGTCATGGCCGCCAGGGCCCAGAACCCAATTAGTACAGTGATTTTAAGGACTTTCTTGATACTAAGCCCCCGCTCTTTAAGGAGGCGGTGGAACCACTACAAAGGTGATGAGTGGTTGAACACTATTGAACAAAAGTTTCGTCTACTTCGCTTGACCGATGAGCTAAAAACTGAATATGCTTCTCACCAACTGCATGGTCCAGCGGGTATTTGGTGGAGCCATTATCGTTCCACACTGCTTGCAAATGTCCCGATTGCTTGGGACCAGTTCAAGGCCGCATTCTGTGGGAACTATATTCCTCCAGGTCTTATGGCTATCAAGCACACAGAATTCATGAGGCTGTCGCAGGGAAATAAAAGCTTGACTGAATATCTGCAATCTTTCAACAACCTGGCAAGGTATGCCACAGAGTTTGTGGATACCGATGCCAAGAAAATTGCTAGCTTTAAAAGAGGCCTCGGCCCAAAGCTGATGAAGACTATGGGCACTAGCAAGTGTACTACCTTCAATGATTTTATCAGTGATGCTTTGACCCAGGAGAACAATAATGCTATTTATTCTACCTCTAAGAGCCGCAAAAGGGCCCTTGAGACGAGTGCTTCGCAGTCTCGGACCTCAGCTGCACCTAGGTCTTCTCCTCGCCCACCTTCTCAAAATACCAAGTTCCGTTCGCCACAGAAGAAGCCTGCTGCCAAAACTGGGTTCCGCAAGGCTTATACAGTCGCTCTGCCAAAGGGAAATTCTGGACAGAGCAGTTCTAGTGTTCCTCCCAGCAACATGCCTTGCTGGAACTGCAACAAGCCAGGCCATTGGTCCAGGAACTGTTCTTACCCTAAGAAGAATGTCAACCAAGGTGGCCGTCAAGGGCATGCTCATTATAACAGTATTGAGGAAATCCCATCTGGTGAGGTTGTCACTGCTGGTAAGTTCCTAGTTGTCCAACATCCTGTAGTGGTACTTTTTGATTCAGGTGCTTCACATTCCTTTATCAGTCCAAAGTTTGCATCAAAGTTTGCACACAAATTGCATACTATTGAAGGTGGGGGTTATTGCATTAGCGCAGCAAGTGGGAATATTTCCACAAATAAAGTAGTGGGGAGTCTTGAGCTTGAGATAGAAGGGCGAAAGTACTCGCTTGCCTTAGTGGTTTTGCCGGGATTAAGCATAGATGTTATTCTGGGCATGAATTGGATGAGTCAGAATGGGGTACTCATTGATATATCCACTCGGGTAGTTATGCTCAGAGATCCTATAGATCAAAAGGGTTTTCTGGTACAACTTCCCAGAAAAGTTGATTTGTCTGGGGAAGTTCATGTGGTGCAAGCAAAGACGTTGGCTGAAATTCCCGTAGTAAATGAGTTTCCGGACGTTTTTCCCGATGATTTGCTGGGACTCCCTCCGGATCGGGATGTGGAATTTAAAATTGAGTTGTTGCCTGGCACGGCTCCCATCTCTAGGAGACCTTATAGGATGCCTCCGAATGAGCTAGCTGAACTTAAGGTGTAGTTGAGTGAACTTTTGAAGAAGGGGTTGATTCACCCTAGTTCGTCTCTTTGGGGATGCCCTGCTATCTTTGTGAAGAAGAAGGATCAGACCTTGCGGATGTGTGTAGATTATAGACCTCTGAATGCAGTCACTGTCAAAAATAAGTACCCTCTACCGCGCATCGACATCTTGTTCGATCAGTTGTCTAAAGCTAAAGTCTTCTCCAAGATTGATCTAAGATCTGGCTATCATCAAATTAAAATCCGTCCAGAAGATGTTCCAAAAACCGCCTTCTCTACCAGATACGGTCTTTATGAGTATCTTGTTATGTCCTTCGGTTTGACCAACGCCCCCGCACACTTCATGTACTTGATGAATTCGGTATTTATGCCCGAATTGGACAAGTTTGTGGTGGTATTTATTGATGACATCCTGATATATTCTGAAAATGAGGAAGATCACGCTGAACATCTATGTATAGTCCACACCAGACTGCGTGAACATCAATTATATGCAAAGTTCAGTAAGTGCAAATTCTGGCTTCGAGAAGTACCTTTCCTTGGACATGTGTTGTCCGATGGAGGAATTATGGTGGATCCCGCCAAGGTACATGAAGTACTGAACTGGAAGGCTCCTATCTCGGTTCACGAGGTCCGGAGTTTTCTTGGGTTGGCTGGCTATTATCGTCGCTTCATCCCGGATTTCTCAAAAATAGCCAAACCCATGACTCGGTTGCTGCAAAAAGACACCAGGTTTGTCTGGACTCCTGAGTGTGATGCGGCTTTTCACCAACTGCGAACCCTCCTAACCTCAGCTCCGGTTTTGGCACAACCGGATATCGAGAAACCATTTGATGTTTATTGTGATGCCTTAGGAATAGGTTTGGGAGGTGTGTTGATGCAGGAAGGCCGAGTGATTGCATATACCTCTCGACAACTTCGGAAACATGAGGTGAATTATCCAACGCATGACTTAGAACTGGCCGTAGTTGTTCATGCTTTGAAAGTATGGCGGCATTACCTGCTGGGCAATGTCTGCAATATCTACACAGACCACAAAAGCCTTAAATACATCTTCACCCAACTCGAGTTAAATATGCATCAAAGAAGATGGCTCGAGTTGATTAAGGATTATAACCTTAAAGTGCACTATCATCCTGGCAAGGCAAATGTGGTTGCGGATGCTTTAAGCCATAAGTCTCATTGCCATTCCCTAGTTGAAACTGATTTTCATCGATCTCGCCTTCTACATCCAGCAGTCTTGTACAACGTCATTGTCAGTTGTACTCTCAAAAGCAGAATTATTGAGCTCCAAAAGACTGATCCTGGTGTATTCCACATAAAACGCAAGATGAAAGAGGAAGAAACTAAGCATTTCAGGGTAGATGAAGAAGGTGTGCTGTGGTTTAAGGATAGATTAGTGGTACCTAAGGACCGAGAGCTTAGAGATCTGATCCTGTCCGAAGCACATTCGTCCAAGTTGTCCATCCATCCTGGTAGTAATAAGATGTATTATGATTTGAAGCCGCTTTATTGGTGGACCAAGATGCGGAAAGAGATAGCTGCATATGTTGCTAGGTGTGACACCTGCTGTAGAGTTAAAACTGTGCATATGAAAGCTGGGTTACTTCAACCACTTTCTATCCCAGGTTGGAAATGGGAAGAGATAAGTATGGATTTCATTGTCGGACTTCCTCCTACTGTCAAAAATCATAACTCCATCTGGGTAATTGTGGATCGTTTAACCAAATCGGCTCACTTCATTCCTGTTCGGGTAGACTATCGTCCTACTGACTATACTGAGTTGTACTTCAATCAGATAGTCCGGCTCTATGGGATACCTCATACTATCATCTCTGACTGTGGTCCACAATTCACTGCTCATTTTTGGGAGCACTTGCATCAGCTTCTGGGAACCCAGTTAGTGAGAAGCTCTGCTTATCACCCCTAGACATCAAGACAGACTAAACGAGTCAACCAAATCTTGGAGGATATGTTACGAGCTTGTGTTATTTCGTCCAAGGGTTCATGGGAGAAGTGGTTGCCTTTAGCTGAGTTATCTTATAATAATAGTTACCAAGAGAGCATTAAGATGGCCCCATTTGAAGCGTTGTACGGTCGTAAGTGTAGAACCCCACTAAATTGGATAGAAGTTGGTGAGAGGAGATTTTATGGTATCGCTTTTGTTCAGGAAGCTGAGGAGCAAGTTTGTACCATTAAAATTCATATGGCTGCAGCTCAAGCTAGATAGAAAAGTTACGCTGATCGCCGTAGAAAACCGATCGAGTTTGAGGTTGGAGACTTCGTATATCTGAAAGTTTCCCCTATGAAGAGTGTCCAACATTTTGGTGTTAAGCGAAAACTTACGCCAAGATACGTGGGTCCTTTCCAAATCATGGGTAAGAGTGGAGCTGTTGCGTACAAGATCTAGTTACCTCCTGAAATGAGTGTCATATTCAACGTCTTCCATGTATCTCAGCTCAAAAAGTGTCTTCGAGTTCCTGAGGAAAGAGTCCCGTTAGGAGATATTAGGCTTGAGTCTGATTTAACTTACAAAGAAAAACCAGTCCGGGTGATCGATACTCAGGAACGAGTAACTAGAAGCAAAGTGGTTAAGTGGTATAAAGTAATGTGGAGTAATCAGGGTAGTGAAAGTGACGCTACATGGGAATAGGAGGACTATTTGCGGGATGGCTATAAGGAATTCTATGAAAAATGGTACGCTTTCCAAATCTCGGGACGAGATTTTTATAAGGGGGGAGGGCTGTAACACCTCAGGTGTTTAGCTCCATAATTGCATTGCATTGCATAAGCTTAAGCATGCATCATTCATGTTATTTTATGTGGTTGCAACTAATGTGATTGTTGTTAGAATTTTGTTTAGCTCACATCATGTGACACTAGGTAGTTGGTGTAACAAAAGGGGAGAGTAGCTAATTATATCTCACAACACCTTAGTTATACTTAGGGTCACTAATGGAGCAAGGTTCATGTTGACCAAAATCACCAAAATGCCCTCCAAGGTGTAGTTGACCACCATTTAGCCCTAGGATGCTCTAGTTTGACCAATTAAAAAGTCCAGCTTAGAGACCTTGCATGGTGAAGCACCCTTAAGCAAAGTTGTAGGGAATTTTATGGGGAACAAAAGTCTCAATATGATCATCTCATGAAACTGGCCAGAACATGCTAAAAAATGGCCCACAAGTCAGCTAGAGGGGCTGTCTCAACACTTAGAATTTTTTCTAAGTCTCCAAGTGTCCCTCCAGTTTTACTGAGGTCTACTTTAGAAGCTTATAGTTTGCAAACCAGAACAAACCAGCTTCCACTCATATTGACAAACTTGTAGTACTCATGTAGCTCTACAACATTGCCAACATCACCCATACCTGGTTCTCAAGGGTTTAGGAGATATAGTGTCAAGAAGTTAGGGTTTCAGTCGGTACCTTTAACTGAAAACATGTTTCAGATTAACAGGGCACCACTTTGGATCTATGTAGTTTCTAATCTAGGCCGAACCAGCCCAAACTCCAATTGACAAACTTGTTGCCCTCACATAGCTCTACAAATTTGATGTTGTCACCTTGGACCGAATCGAGCTGTTTTGGAAGTTAATCAGCACCAAACTTGCTCTATC
Organism: Saccharum hybrid cultivar R570; assembly: GCA_038087645.1. NCBI lineage: Eukaryota > Viridiplantae > Streptophyta > Magnoliopsida > Poales > Poaceae > Saccharum > Saccharum hybrid cultivar. The sequence goes on from JAQSUU010000667.1 coordinate 10,630,921, forward strand.
AGTCGACCACCGATGTCACGTTGCAGCTTCGATTCAGTCAACGAGCTCGGACACCGGCCGTGTCGTGGTGCTCGAGCAGAAGAGCGTCGCCGCGTGGCGACCGAGCGCTGCCATCGCCTCCACGTCGCGAGCCCAGGCGCGAGTTTGAACACCGAGCGGACACCTCCACCCCCTCACTCGCGCTCACTCTCTTCTCCCTCCCTCTCGCTCTGACCGGGGTCACCGAGGCAAAAATCGGAGATGCCATTGCCGCCGCAGCCTTCTCCGTGCTCGCGCGTGCTCACCACCGCACCACCGCTCACCAGATCATGTCCTCCACTCCGCCACACCGCCCTGCACCTCCTCGGCCAGCCGGTGGCTTTGATTGAGCCCGAGGTGAGCCGCATTGCCACCTCCGCCCGTTCCCAAAGATCACCGGAGCTCCGCCATGTTAGGGTCACCGTGGCCAGCACCACACTGTAGTCCTCCGCCTTCCCTCGCTCGCGTTCCCTCCTTCCTATCACACGTGTGTGCTCGGGTGAAGATGCTACCGCCAGCATCGGGTTGGTCAGGCCGGAACAAGACCACGCACGGCCGTGCCATGGCTGTCGGCCAGGTGCTCACGCGGTCAAGCGGCTCCGCTCCACCCCCGTCTGAGTGAGTGGTCGCGAGAGGTCCGCTAGGGTTCCAGGAAGGTGGTGCACCCTTCGGTCGGGCGTGCGACGGCCAGGACTCGCCGGCGTACCGCCAGGGGCCACGGCCGTCCGCCATCGCCGTCGGCATAGGTGCTACGGTGCAGCAGCTTTGGGGAAAATGGTTGGCCTCAATGCGGTTAGGTCTGGGCAAGCCACCGGAGTACTCGGTTTGGGCGGAGGAGCCGCCGGCGGCGAGAAATCGCTCGCCGGAGCTCACGGCCGCCGCTCCGCTGCCCTCTGTCCCTGACCGTGGGGGACCGCCTGTCAGTGCCGCGCGCGGGTGGGAGCCCGAGCGGGCCACGCGCGCGCGTCGTGGGCCGCGTCTGTTCCCGGGCCGGCCCAGTCTTAGATAAAATCCATTTCATTTATTGATTTTATCACAGATTTAGTTGATGTTTGGAAAATGTAGATCTAGGGTTTTACTTGCCCAAAAATTAGGAGATAAATTTTGTTAGGATCTACATGATGTGTAGTATTTTAGAAAAATATAAATCTGGTATGTGATGTTTAGTTTCTGGGAGAATTAAATAGATCTTTCAAATGTGTTTTGAAATGAAGGCAAATTTGTTAAATGTATAACTTGAGCTGTATTATTCCAAAAATTATGAAATTTGGTGGGTAGGCTAATTTATACTTGCTCTAGCTTTGGTAAAAATTTGGGCAGTAGTGCTTAAGTACTTTTCAAGTTATAATGCTATCTTATTATTTTAGGAAATACTTAAATTAATTTTAGTAATTTTTCTACAAGTGCAATGTTCTTATAACTTTTTGGAGAATGTCTTGGTACCCTAAAGTGTCCAAGAAAATTATGAAATCTGTTGTTTGATACTATTCAATATGATTTGTTAATTATACAAAAAATCAGCCTTTTGGGCTTGTGAATTTTGTTTAGGGAGTTTCTGTAAATAATTTTAGTTCAAATTTTTACAGTGGTCTCTTTTTGGTTCATATAGTCTCCTGTAAGTTTTGTTGAATTTTAGGAGCAGTTTACATATATGTTTAAAATCCCACTTAATTAATTAAGTAAATTAAGAACCGAGTACAAATAAATATTCTAGGTGGGCACACCTTACTTTCTGGTGTTTTTGTGACCTATGTGAACTTTTGGTAACATTAGTTTGGTCTTAAGGGATGTTTGCCACATAAATAAATATTTAATCTTTGCGATTCTAGGTTTTCTGGATAGCTGGTAGTATTTCTAGGTTTGACCTTTGATAAAGGTGGTTGCTGGAAAACTTGTAAATACCAAAGTTGTAGTAAGCTTGAAAAACTAGCTTGTGTCAAAATTTAGGAGCATTTGGCTTAGTAGTTTGGGAGTTATTGCTGTTTAAAGTGACAGTCCAGAATTTGCTACTCTCTGTTTAGAGAGGACAGATTCTGGAACTTATGAAATTCGACATGGAAAACTTAGGAATTTAGGGTTGAGATCTGAAAATGATTTGAAGTGCATTTCTTAAGCTTTCCAGATTGTCTTATAGCATATCTTTTGGAGTTAGGAATCTTCAGTTATGTTAGAATCTTTGAGCTGCTGTCCAGAATGTCTTACTGTGATATTTTGGTGTTGGATGTGGTAACCTAAGTAATGCTACTCTTGTAATTGTTAGGTGTTAGGGCCTTAACCGAAGAAGAATAGCTATATCTTAGGTTGAGTAGATTAGGTGAGTACTTCTCTACCGGAGAGGAAATTTGCACCTAATATTTTGAAGTGATTTGAATAAAGCTTTAAGAATGTTGTAATGCATTTCATTCCGAGCATGTTGCACCCATTATGCATCCATGATATTTATTGTGCATTCATAAAATAGGTGTACCGGAGGGGTGACACTCCTCGAGTTCGAAGGAGCAATTCCGGAGGAGGACCAGGAGCAGCCGAGGGAGCCCGATGATCCAGCCGGCAAAGGAGTGCCCGCAGAAGATCTACCCGAGTGTCCTGACCACCGGCCCTCGACCTTTCTAAAAGGCAAGCCCCGGTGCATGCTGAACCCATCATTTTATAAATCTATCTTGAGTACTTTTAATTGTTTAATGCATTAAGTTGTAGGAGTTGTATGAAAACAATTGTTGCATTATACCTGTCCTTGCCCAGATATCGTACTTAAATACTAATTTAGGTTTAGGCACGTATCAATGCTTAGCCCTGCTTAGTATGGTTGAAGTCGGGTGATTTCCGGTCATCCGCGAGATGTAGGAAGGAGTCACGAGTGGCTTTATGGCTATCGTGGATGGAACCATGCTTTAAAATGAAATTGAGACCGGGCGGGAGTTCGATAGTACAGCCGCAAGACACTTCACGTCTTGGGTGTGGAGCTATGCCCGTCTGAGTCGTTTAAGGACCGATTCGCTGTATGTCCTTGAGTCATGTTGAACGCAGTCTAACACTTAGTTGGCCGGATAAGCCGTTCCGACCGCAAAGCCGAGTAATGTGATTCAGACCAGGAATCGAATGGTAGGTTGCTTCTTGGAGGAGAGAAAGGATGTGCTTGGGGACATTGGCGTGAGACCAAGGGGGGTTAGAGTCCCTATCACCTGGCAGAGTGTCGCCCTTGGGGTCGCGATATCATTCGGACCCGCGATTCCTGAATCATATGAAAAGGTGGCTTGTGCGACCCTGGCAGGGGCCTGCGCGGTGAGTGTTAGAAATACCCCTCCAGCTGGATAGGAATTCGATACAAATCGCCGTCGCTCCCGGTTAGTGAGCACTTGACTTGAGCAGCGGCAACGTAGATCTCATTAAATGAACAGATGGTTAAGTGAATTATACAATGTTGCCACATTTATACCCACTCTGGATATAATGTTGATAATTGTTTGATTTTAATCAAGTGCATGCTTAGTACAGGTGCTAAGATAGATGATAGGTAAATGCTGAAAATAACTGCTAGTACAGGTTATAAGAGTTTCAATTACTTATGCCTTTATGCAAAATGTGGTGTTAGCTAGCCTCTTGTGTAAGCCTTGCATAATCCTTGGTGTCATCTTATTTCTGGTTTTTGACGGGTAAGTCTAGCTGAGTACATTCCAGTACTCAGGGTTTATTCCCTCCTGTTGCAGATGATATGCTCTATCAAGGCTTCTGCAAAACTTGTCTCCACCCTACGGGTGACGAAGACTAGATCACTAGGGCGTGATCATCTTTTATGTACTTTCCTGATGCTTTTGCGGGTTGTTGATCATTAAGACTGGCAGTAGTATGTGAACTAATGTGTGTGTTATGCTTCCGCTACTTTATAAACTTGGTTTGTAATAATTGCGACTCTGTTTGTGTAAACTTATTTCGGAACTACTTGTGAAATGTAACGTATGATGTTGTATGTTGAATGATGGGATCTTGGTTTGAAATCCTTCGTGGTTTCGATTGACTACCGGGATTATATGGGCTCAAGTTCAAAAATTTGAGCGCTTCGGTGCTTGTTTTTGTACTTGTGCTCTTATAATTTGGTCGGTTCTATTACACGTGATACTTGTTACTCTTGGAGGTTGCCACCTCCTAGACGGCTTGGTGGCTTGTGGCTCCATCGAAGCTCGCAAGAAGATTGTGCGAGGCTCCGGAGAAGCTTTGTGAGGGGGATTGTGCTCACCCCGCGGGGATCACGAAGAGCAACTCTAGTTGAGCATGTCATTGAGCTACCACACTTTATGATGGGTTCTTGCGGTGCCTTTTGAGAGGCTCGGTGTGTGACCGATTAGCCACCGAACCACGAAGTGTTGGTCGACACAACGGTGACGTAGCTTGGTGGCAACCAAGTGAACCTCGGGAGAAATCACCGTGTCAACATTGTTTACTCTTCTCGGTGGTTTGCCCTCGTGCAACACAAGCTTGTATTTACTTTCATATATACTTGTGCTTGTGTAGTTGCACTCTTAACTAGTTTGCTTGTGTAGCTTGCTAGTTGTCTTCTTGCTTGTGTAGCTAGAAGCTTCCCTTTGCGTGACTAATTTGATTTGTGTAACCTTGTTAGTCACATTGCTTAGTTTGTGTAGCTAAGTAGTTTGTGCTCTCTAATTTGGCTTGTGTAGCCTTGTTATTGAGCCTTGCTAGTGAGCTTAGGCTTTGTGCTTTTTGCTTACTAGAATTGTGTAGGAGCTCCCTCTTACTTGCAAAGTACTACTGCATAGGTTTGTGTGACCTTGCTCTAGAATTCAATAGGAGAGCTCTTGCTAAGGAAAGCACCTTAGTTGCTTAATTAGGATCTTTGTGAGGTGCTTGTGAACTTAGTTAGAGGGGTGTAGTCTTGGCTAGACCGATAAGTTTAATTCCGCATTTGTTTTGGTTAGCCAACGCGTTTAAGTTTTAGAAAGGACTATTCACCCCCCTCTAGTTCGCCATCTCGACCCTTCACGTGCGCCTACTGTTAACATGGTGGATATTAGGCAGATCAGATAGGATTCACTCTCTACAATCCCGGAAGAGGGTACCGGGTCCACCGATTCTCACGGGAGTAACCATACGCGCACCCTCATTGATTCATATGGGTAGGAGTTCCTGGCTTTTCCACCCGGTTTCGGAGGCGCTGTCTTCACCATTAGACGAACCCCCGCGCAATGGGGAGACCGATCAAGAGAGAGAGTTGCTCGGGAGGAAAGAAACACTGATCGTAGGGCTCGGAGAGTCGACCTGGAAACGCTGAAGAAGATGCGGCTAACGCAGCCGCGGGTGGCTAGCACGATATCCGCCGTGATCTGACTGACGCTTTCGACATGTGCGACAATCAGTAGGTTTTCAAGACACCGAGCAACAACATTGCTTTCACCATGAACGAACTCAATAAGCTTCCAGAATCCCACGACACTCGACGCTGTCAAAGCTTATTTAAAGGCAGCCACAGTCTAGGTCAACGAGAGGCGTACACCCGCTCCATCGGCGTCCTCCACCCGGAGTCATCACCAACAAGGCTCCTGGCAATGAGGAGGTCCTTATCTTTACCAGGGCCACGATGTTAACTATGAGGTGCACCATCCCTGAGATCAAGGCGGAAGGCGCAATGCCAACTAGCATGACGTCGATCAAGGGGGCGAGCGTAATCAGCAAGGCGGGCGCGGTGCATGTCATAGAGGGGAGCGTGTCGCAAATCGCGGTGGCAGCCATAATCGACAACATGGTGTCAACCAGGAAGTGGAGCAGCCTAGAGGTGACCTCCGTGACCATCTCAGTGCCAATTTGAATTTAAGGGACCGCATCAAAAATAATCAAGAAGAGCGTCATGCATATGGGATGCAATGCAGGCGAGAATACGATGAAGCACATGGCGCACCTAGCCACGGCTATGCACCACATGCTGGCCATATCCTCGGCCTCTAACCATTCACTGATCGTCCTCGTGGTGTCATCTGGCCAAGAAACTTCAAGCTCCACGATCTCGACACATATGACGGGAAGGCTAATCCCAAACAGTGGATAACGCTCTATGAAATTGTTGTCCGAGCAGCACATGGCGATGAAGATGTGATGGCCAACTATTTGCCTATGGTCGTCAACTAGTTCACGAACCAATGGCTTCTCAGCCTGAGGGAAGGCTCCATCGACACCTGGACGCAGCTCAAGAGTGCTTTTATTGACAATTATATGGCCACTTGTCTGCAGCCCGACAACTAGTATGATTTAGAGAAAGTCAGAGACTATCCAAACGAACCATTGCGCGACTACATCCGCTGCTTCTCGGAAACATGGATATCCATCCCTAACATAAATAGCGATGAGGCTATCTCTGTGTTTATTAGAGGCCTACGCCACCATGATGCCCTTAGGACCAAACTTCTCCACAAAAGGCCTGACTCTATTCAGGACCTTCTCACGATGGTGAAGAAGTGGGTAGATGTGGATGAGGCCGACCAATAGATCAAGGAGGATGTTGGTTGGACTCCTCGCCCCAACCAGCCAAATTGCTGCTCTAACGACCAGCGCGATGATCGGTGTCATGACAACCGCCGCCACGATCGGCATAACGATAACCATGACCGTCGCAATGACAATCATGATCAGCGTCAGCAGGATGACTTTAGAGGCTATAGAGCCGCAATCGAATAATGGATAACACCGTCAACGCCGTCAAGCCAGCGCCCAAACGCAATTACGAGGACGGCTACTCCAAAGTCCTTCAGGGGCCCTGCCCGGCTCATCCGAACTCTAGCTATACAATAGGAGATTGTAGGGGTCTGAAGTCTATTTACCGCTCGGACGCCCGTAAAAGGTGGCATGGCGGCGACAAGGAGGCGACAAAAATGATCGTCAGGATGACAAGAGGCCCGATGAGGAGGACAAGACCGAAGAAGAACACGACAAGGACCCTCGTCATGCTTATAAGGACCCTAATAGAAGCGTCCACAACATCTTTGGTGGGAAAGTTGTCCTGGAGAATGGGCGACAGAGGAAGCTTACCGCACAAGCTGTTATGGCCCTCAGCAACCCGGATGGCAGAGTTGCTGACCCCAGTATCAAAATTGCTCGCACCAACCTACGTTCAACAGAGTTGACCACTAGGGCAATATCCTAGTGCTAGGCCGCTTTCCCCTTGTTTTAGATCCCGTCATTAGGAACGTGCGATTTGAGAAGGTGCTCATCGATGGTGGCATTGCCCTTGATATCCTCTTCTGCAACGCCCTAACTGAGTTAGATATTAATCCAGAAGATCTTGAGCCTTACGATGCACCTTTCTGGGGAGTGCTCCTAGGGCAGACCTCTCAGCCCTTGGGACAGATCACATTGGTAGTACAGTTTGGCACCGCCGACCACTTCCGCATCGACTACATCAATTTCATCATAGCTAACTTTGAAGGAATGTATCATGCCATACTTGGTCAACCAGCTCTGGCCAAATTTATGGTGATACCTCACTATGTTTATCTACTTCTGAAGATGCCAACCAAGAAGAGCATGCTCTCTCTCAAGGGCAATGTTCTCATTGCCTACAATTACGAGAAGGAGGGCTATGCAACTGCTGAAGCCCTCGAGCTCTCGATCCGCATGCAGCAGTCCATTGCCGATGCCAAGAAGATTCCTCCCGCCGATCTTGAGATTCCTAGCAAAGAAGCCACCCATGCCGCTGTGAAGTCCAAGGAGACTAAAGAGATAGAACTGGTCCTAGGCGACAAGTCTAAGATGGCTCGCATCGGGGCCACCCTAGACCCCAAATAGGAAGACGCGCTCGTTAGCTTTCTAAGGGAGAACGTTAGCATGTTCACATGAAAACCTGCAGACATGCCCGGAGTACCTCGGGAGTTGATCGAGCACTCCTTGGATGTTTTGAAAACCGCCAAGCCAATAAAACAAAAGCTACGATGGTTCGCTCGGGACAAAAAGGAGGCAATTAGGGTAGAAGTAAACCAGCTCTTAGCTGCCGGCTTTATCAAAGAGGTATATCACCCGGAGTGGCTTGCCAACCTGGTTCTTGAAAGAAAACAAAATAATGAATGGAGGATGTGTGTTGATTACACCAATCTCAACAAACACTACCCTAAGGACCCCTTCGGTTTGCCTCATATAGATGAGGTCATAGATTCTACCGCTGGTTGTGAGCTCTTATCTTTTCTAGATTGCTACTCTAATTATCATTAGATCTCTCTGAGAGAGGTGGACCAGATTAAGATGTCCTTCATTACGCCTTTCGGTGCTTAGTGCTACATGACCATGTCATTTGGGCTAAAGAAACACAAGCACAACCTACCAATGGGCCATCCAACAGTGCCTCAGTGATCAGATCAGAGATTAGCTCATCGAGGCATATGTTGATGACGTAGTGGTGAAGACCAAAATAGCCTCTACTCTGGTCGATGATCTCAATCAGACCTTCAAGGCACTCAATAAGTTTCAATGGAATCTGAATCCCAAAAAGTGCATATTTGGTGTATCGTCTGGCATACTGCTCGACAACATAGTTAGTCTTGATGGCATACGGCCCAATATAGAAAAAGTTGAAGCAGTCATGAAGATGAAACTGCCAAAGTGTGTCAAGGACATCTAGAAGCTAATTGGGTGCATGGCTGCCCTGAGTCGATTCATATCGTGGCTCGGTGAAAAGGGTCTGCCATTCTTTAAATTCCTTAAGGCAAAGAAAAAGTTTGAGTGGTCGGAAGAAGCTAACACTGCTTTTGCAGAGCTCAAGCAGTTTCTTACATCTCCCCCGATCCTGACGGCGCCCAAGGAAGGCGAGACTTTGTTGCTTTACATTGCGGCCACCAATCGAGTAGTCAGTACTGCCATCATCGTCGAGCGCGAGGAGGTCGGGCACGTGTACAAAGTCCAGCGACTAGTGTACTTCATCACTGAGGTACTTAACAAATCTAAGACCTGTTACCCTCAGTTCCAGAAGCTACTTTATGCTATCTTAATCACCTCTCGCAAACTGGCCATTATTTTGATACTTACCCCATCGAAGTGGTCACTGAGTTTCTGTTGGGGGATATCTTGTGCAATGAATATGCCAATGGGCGCATCATCAAATGGGCATTGGAGCTTAGCCCATATTCGCTGGAATTTCGAAGCCATACGACCATCAAGTCACAGGCGCTAGTCTACTTCATTGTCGAATGGACAAATATGAATACACCTGTTTCCGACAGTTCCCCCGAGCACTGGAAGATGTATTTTAATGGCTCCCTCAATATCGACGGTGCTGGGACTAGGGTGTACTTCATCTCATCATCCGAGGATAGGCTGAGCTATGTCCTCCGCATCCATTTCAAGGCCTCCAATAACACCGCCGAGTACGAGGTGACCCTGCACGGCCTTTGCATCGCCATTGAGCTCAGCATAAAAAGGCTCATGGTGTTTGGTGATCTGCTCTCATCATCAACTAGGTGAACAAGGACTAGGACTTTACCAGCGAACAGATGGATGCTTATTGTGCGCAAATCAGAAAGCTAGAAAACAAATTCTATGGTCTCGAGTTCCATCACGTCGTTTGGGTTGATAATGAGACAATTGATAAGCTGTCAAAGCTAGGATCAACCCGGGCGGCGATTCCCCATGGAATTTTCATTCATGACCTTATCAAGCCATCCATTGAGGAACAAGAGAAGCCAGTGGTCGACCAGCCATCTACAAACTAGCTGGTCACCACGATTCCGACCACCACCACAGACCGAAGAAAACCATTCATCAGATATCTTACCTCTGTAGAGGTTCCTTAGAACAAAATCAAGATGGAACGCCTCATACGGCACAACAAGCACTATGTGCTGGTTGAGGGGAATCTTATGCGCAAAAATGCGAAGGAGGAATTATTACAAAAATACATGTCTCAGGAACACGGTTGAAGATTTTGGAAGAGATCCATGCTGGTACTTGTGGCAACCATGCCGCTTTGCGCACACTGATCGGAAAGGCTTTCCGAGCAGGTTTTTATTGGCCTTCAGCTATCGTCGATGCCGAGAAGCTAGTCTGTCATTGTGAGGGGTGCCAGTTCTTTGCCAAACAGACTCACATTCCAGCCCATGAACTTTAGACCATTCCAGCATCCTAACCTTTTGCATGCTGGGGACTAGACATGATCGGGCCTTTCAAGCCGGCTCTGGGAGGTTTGTGTTGACATCATTTTTTAGCACGTGTCAAGATGGTCAGGAAGGACTAATCAGCAGAGGAAAGATTATTGTGTAGATTGATAGCTGATGAAAATGAGTTTGCTTATGAGTGGTAGCGACGTATGTGTTCAAATTGAAATGTTGCTAATAAGGTTAAGGGTATTATTGCTGATGCCGATAAAAGTTGGTTTGAAGACTGCTGCCGATGAAACAGGGAATGTACCGATGGAAGGAACTTGAAGGCTGCTGCCGATGGAACAGGGATTGTGCCGATAAAAAGGAGGTCGATGAGAATACCATCGTGACTAAGGCGGACTATGGAATAAGATAGGAGTTAATTTCCTTATATACGTTTATTAGAGTCTGAGTTGTATCAAAGTCATGTGTTTCCATAGATTTGGATTTAGTGTCCTAGTCGTATTTGGTTACGTTTCTGTAGATCAGGATATAAATATAGGGTGAAGGGCAATGTAAAAAAAGAGAGATCAATCAATACATCAAAAACAGCTTTTATTCTTATTTACATCTACTTTCGATGACTTCGTCAATTTGCATATTTTCTTTTTTATGAGTTCTCATCGATTCGGCGAGTTGCATTGCTCCAGTGCAATCTTCGGCGATCCTCGAGTTCCGCGTGAGTACCTCTTGGCTGTGACTTCCGGGCGTATCGCTGTTGTTAGGACCAAAGTGCTCGTATCTTCATCCTTGTCGATTAACAGATCAAATCGACTGGCACGCTTTGGATATCGATTTCGGGTATTAGCCCTTTGTGTTTGCAGATCTACTTTTGCATCAACACATCTTTTGGCACGCTCGGTGGGACAGATCTAGTCAAGATGCTTAATCCTAAGATCGATGTGGGGAACATCATCGCGGTAACAGAAGAAGATCTTAAGGACGATCAGAAGCAGGCTATGGAGAGGGCTATAGAAGAATACAGACAGCTCTGCTTGAAGTCATTCAGTTTGAACAAAAGTGGACAAGTCATCCAGAAGTAAGACTTGCCATTGCCTCGGCAAGTTACCTTTGATTCTAATCCGGGTAAACTTCAAGAGATGGTTAATTCTGCAGTGAATCATGCTTTAATTAATCATTCCAATGTGCTGTCCAATACTGTTCATAATGCTGTGATTCGAACTTTCAAAGAAGGGCAAGCATCACCTCGTTACTTTGGGCCTACTTATCATCAACCAGAATTAGCATCTGCTATTGCTCCATCGGCTCCCCCGGCCGTTGCGGGTATAGAGATTTCTTCTCTTCCAGTATCAGCATGTTTATCTAACGTACAGTCTACACCGATGCGTCCGGATTCAGCATTATCAGGACGAGTTCAGCTTAATACAGATCTATCAGCATCGGCTTTATCAGGTCCTGTACCACAGAATAATCACACTCCTGCTAATTGGTAGGGATATGGTATGCCTCTAGAGCCATCTGTTTTTAACCATGGATCACCTCAAGTGTTTGATGCAACGGGAAAAGCTCCTATGCTATCGGCCGGTTCACCGATAGCTCAAGTACCCCAATATACTACAGCAACTACTGTACAACCAACTCTAGGAGGTTTCCAGGTGTCTTTGGGTCAAACATCTAGTTCAAGTCCATTGGCAAATTTGTTACCGATGCAACAGAAGGCTCCAATCGTAAGTCAACCTGGAGTCCAGGTTTTACCTCAAGTTAGTTGTAATTATCCGGCAATGCCAACAAGTTACCAACCATCGACAAATTTTGTACCGATGAATGCTAATAATTGGCCAGGGCAGTTTCCCACTCAACATTCAGTTCAGCCAAATCAGCAAGCCACAGGTGTTCATCAAGGTCACATGCATGCTGGTTTTCAGAATCAAGCATCGGTAGCTCAACCGATGAACCCTTTTTAGCAGGTTAATGGACCACAGATAGTGACAAATATGCCAATTGCTGGAGATCATGGGCCACAAAGGTATGCAGAAGGGTATCAGCAAGTACCTCTAGTGGAGATTCAACCATGTTGTCAACAAGATGTTGATGCTTTTTGGGCCGATAAAATAGCAGAAATTATGAAGGATCAGTTTGGGATCAAGCCCAAATTTATTACCTATTCTTATCAGACTCCGTATCCTCTGGCATATGATTTAATTTCTCTCCCAAATCGTTAAAAGGTGCCAGATTTCACTAAGTTTTCTGGGCAGGACGATACATCAACCATGGAGCATGTTAATCGTTTTATTATTCAATGTGGAGAGGCAGCTTGTAGAGATGAATTGAGAGTTCATTTGTTTTCATCATCTCTATCTGGATCAGCATTTACATGGTTTATCTCACTACCGCCAAATTCTATTATTACTTGGGCTGATCTGGAAAAGCAATTTCATAAGTATTTCTTTGCTAGAGTTCATGAAAAGAAGCTTACCGATTTGGTAAAGATGAAACAACGCAATGATGAATCGGTAGAAGGCTTTGTGCAAAGGCTACGAGATGTAAAGAACAAATGTTATAGCCTGGTGTTGGATGATCGGCAGCTTGCCGATTTGGCCTTTCAGGGATTGTTGCCACACCTTAAGCACAGATATGCTTCTTAGGAGTTCGAAAGCCTAAGTCATCTAGTGCAAAGAATTTCTGATCAAGACACTAGGGTTTTTGAACCTAAAAGGAATTGGAATAAGAAAGTTTCATTTGTCGAAGAAGTAGAAGATTCTGATTCGGATGAAGAACCAGTTATCGGTTTGGCTGAGTGGGTTAAGAATAAAAAGCTGATATCTTGTCCCTTTGGTCACAAAGAGCCAGAGAAGTTTACTTTCGACGTCACCAAAGCCGATAAGATATTTGATCTTTTGCTTCAGGAGGGCCAGATTAAGTTGTCACCTAATCATGTGATCCCATCGGCAGAAGAGTTGAAGCATAAGCTGTATTGCAAATGGCATAATGCAACTTCACACAGTACAAATGAGTGCAAAGTATTTAGACAACAATTACAGTTAGCTATTGAGTCTAGGAGAATAAAATTTGGCAATTCCAAGATTCAGAAGCCGATGAAAATTGATCAACATCCTTTTCCAGCAAATATGTTGGATACTGAAGGTAAAATTAAGGTGTTGACATCGAAAGCTGCTAAAAAGAATGCATCAGTAGATCCCCAACATCGGATAACTACCGATGATGCAAAAGGCAAGGGGCTATTGACAGAAGGTGGCAGTTTTGGAAAGCCTCCTCGATCTGGCATCATGATTACTCAACAAAGACAACAGGAAGGCTGGCGTCAGCGAAGGGACCGATATCGACAACAGCAAGAGGAAAGACGTCAAGAAGAGTGGAATCGGCATAAGGATCATTGGAATTGTCCGTTTTTTATTCATTGTTGGGAGGAAGGTATTAAGTTACCTACTGTTGAAGATTGCCTAGAGTGCAATGGTTATTATGGAGTTAATCGTCCTATAAGAAGGTTTCAATCTGGTAATCAAGGTTTGTCCATTAATGAGCCGATTAAAAGGAGAGCATCAGTATATGATCGGCTGGGGGGCAGGCTCAGTGTACATGAAATGCTTGGTAAACACGTTGCATATTTTCTGAGAAACCAAGAGGAACTTGAAGAGATGGCAAATGCAAGAGTTCCTGATGAAGAAATATTTTACAGGGATCCTAATATACGTCGTGTGGAGACAACCAGGACCTATCAGCCAGTGTGGAAAACTAAACTTCCTCAATGGTGCCCAGAGGGTTTGACAAAGACACAGAAGAGGAAAATGCAGCGAGAGCGTCAAAAAGACTTTTACCAAGAAGGGAGTCCCTCCAATGAGAAATCTGGTAATCAGCAGTGGCAGATAAGGCACAAAAATAAAGGCCCATCGGCAGATGTCAATATGGTGTTTATGTTGCCGATGGAATTTTTGCCTCTATCTAATAGCGAAGAAGAAGTTTTTTTCTCTAACCAAATAGCTCAATTAACACTAGATCCAATGATGGTTATTTTTGAGAAGCCTGCCGATGATGAGAGACAACACCTCAAGGCTTTATTTGTAAAAGGCAGAGTTGATGGGTAGCCTGTATCTAAGATACTTATTGATGGAGGAGCTGTAATTAATATTATGCCTTATGTGATGTATCGGAAGCTTGGTAAGGGAGATCAAGACTTAACTAAGACTGATATGATGCTAAAGGACTTTGAAGGCAATGTATCACCAGCTAAAGGGGCAGTGTGTGTTGAATTGACCATCGGCAGTAAAACTTTACCGACAACTTTCTTTGTTATTAATGGCAAGGGTGCATATAATCTGCTTTTAGGAAGGGATTGGATTCATGCTAATTGTTGTGTTCCTTCTACAATGCATCAGTGTCTTATACAATGGGTTGGAGACAAAATTGAAGTTGTTCCTGGTGATTCTTCTTATATCATCGCATCGGCAGAATCAGACACTTATGAGCGAACTAGGTGCATATCAGGAGAAGCTTGGGAAAAGGAGTTCCTCAAGGTTGCCGATTACAAAATTCTACCGATCCAAGCAGTCGGTTCTGAAGAAGAGTTTTAATGGATAGATTTGCCAATGATGGAAAATTAGGTCAAGGATTTACATCGGCAGATGATTTAATAGAAGTAGATATTGGTGAAGGCGATGGGCCAAGGCCCACTTTTATTAGCGCTAAGTTAAATTCCAAGTGTAAACAGCAACTAGTTGATTTGTTAAAGGAATATAAAGATTGTTTTGCTTGGGATTATACTAAAATGCCTGGGTTAGACCGATCTATAGTTGAACATCGATTGCCTATTAAATCTAGATTTTGGCCACATCAGCAGCCGGCACGCCGCTGCAATCCTAATATACTTCCTGATATTAAGGCCGAAATAACTAAATTAATTGAGGCAAAGTTTATTCGGCAGTGTCGATATGCAGAGTGGATTTCTAATGTGGTTCCTGTATACAAGAAAAATGGGAAACTTCGTGTTTGTATTGATTTCAGGAATCTCAATAAGGCCACACCGATGGATGGTTACCCAATGTCGATTGCTGATTTGTTGATTGATGCTGCAGCAGGGCATCAGATTATCAGTTTCATGGATGGTAATGCAGGTTATAATCAAATATTCATGGCTGAAGAAGATATTTCTAAGACTGCTTTTAGATGTCCAGGACATGTGGGATTATTTGAGTGGATAGTTATGACATTTGGTTTGAAAAATGCCGGTGCTACTTATCAAAGAGCTATGAACTTTATTTTCCATGAATATATCGGCACGTTGGTGGAAATCTACATTGATGACATAGTGATTAAGTCTGGAGACATCACAAAGCATCTAACCGATGTACAGAAGATATTGGAGTGCACAAGAAAACATGGATTAAAGATGAATCCTAATAAATGTGCATTTGGTGTATCGGCAGGACAATTCTTGTGTTTTATGGTGCATCAGCGGGGTATTGAAATTAGTAGAAAATCTATTGAGGCAATCAACAAGATTGTTGCTCCTGCCGATAAAACTGAATTACAATCCTTGATCGGTAAGATTAATTTCATCAGAAGATTCATATCTAATTTGTCGGGTAAGATCAAGGCTTTCAGTCCATTATTGAAATTGAAAGCCGATCAGGAATTTAAATGGAGGGATGAACAGCAGTTAGCCTTAGATGAAATTAAGAGTTATTTAACAAATCCTCCAGTGTTAGTTCCACCCCAACATGGAAAACCTTTCAGATTGTATTTATCAACTGAAGATACTGTTATCGGTTCAACTCTTATTCAAGAATTTGAAGGAAAGGAGCGTGTTATCTATTATTTGAGCAGACGGTTAATAGATGCTGAAACCAGGTATTCGGCCATTGAGAAATTATGTCTATGTTTATACTTTTCTTGTGTTAAGCTGAGACATTATTTACTATCGGCTAAATATACTATCATATGCAAAGATGATGTGGTCAAGTATATGCTGTCAATGCCGATACTGAATGGTAGGATTGGTAAATGGATTTTAGCATTATCAGAATTTGACCTATATTATGAATTGGCTAAGGCAGTTAAAGGATAGGTTATGGCCGATTTCGTTACTCAACATTGCAACATGGTGGATTCTCTGGAAATTGCTCCGTGGACACTTTTCTTTGATGGGTCTACTTGTGGTGAAGGGGTAGGCATTGGTATCGTATTAATTTCCCCTCAGGGGAAAAAGTATGAGTTCTCATTGCCGATTGTTGCTACATCGACAAACAATCAAGCTAAGTACCAAGCCCTGATAAAAGGGTTAGAATTGCTCAAGAAAGTACATGCTGATGCTGTTGAGATCTTTGGTGATTCTATGTTAGTTATAAATCAGTTGACTGGGATTTATGAATGCCAAAGTGAAATTCTAATTTCATATCATGAAAAGTGTTTGAGATTATTAAAAGGGTTCAGGAGTTTTCATCTGGAACATATTTCTCGGATGCATAATGAAGAGGCTAATCGATTGGCTCAGCATGCTTCAGGATATCAACCTGTTCAAGAAGTATTAATATCAGCAGCTGATACCGATGACTAGAGGAAGGAAATTATTGATTATTTAAAGAATCCATCTAAAAAGGTTGAAAGACGTATAAGGTTCCAAGCTACCAAGTATGTACTCCTCAATGATAAATTGTATTACCGTACCATAGATGGAGTTTTACTCAGGTGTGTTAGCATAGAGGAATCAAAAGGCCTGATGGGTGAAATTCATGAAGGAGTATGTGGGGCTCATCAGTCAGCCTTCAAGATGAAATGGATGATCAGAAGAAATGGATATTATTGGCCGACTATTCTTGAAGATTGTTTTAAATATTTTAAAGGATGTTAGGAATGTCAGAAATTTGGTAATATTCAAAGGGCACCCGCATCGGCTATGAACCCTATAATTAAGCCTCGGCCGTTTCGGTGTTGGGCTATTGATCTCATCTGTCAGATTTATCCACCATCGAGTAAAGGGCATAAGTTTATTCTGGTTGCTACCAATTATTTCACAAAGTGGGTTAAAGCAATTCCTTTAAAAAAGGTGACATCGGCTAATATGATTGATTTTGTGAAGGAGCATATTGTTTACCGATTTGGCATCCCTCAAACCATCACTACCGATCAGGGCACTATGTTTACATCGGGTGAATTTGATGAGTTTGCTATAGGAATGGGGATTAAAATTTTGAATTCTTCACCGTATTATGCCCAGGCTAATGGTCAGGCTGAAGCATCTAATAAAGGAATTATCAAGCTCATTAAGCGCAAGATTAAAGAGTATCCTAAGAAGTGGCATACAGTATTAAATAAAGCTTTGTTGTCATATCGGATGGCGTGTCATGGTGCAACCAAGGTAACACCTTATCAGTTGGTATATGGACACAATGCAGTCTTACCTTGGGAGATTAAAATTGGTTCTAGGCGAATACGCTCTCAAGATCAATTGACAGCCGATGATTATGATATCCTTATGAAGGATGAGTTGGAAGATGTAGCAGGTCATCGGTTAAAAGCTTTAGTTAGCATCGAGGAGAATAAGAAAAGAGTAGCTAGATGGTATGACAAGAAGGTGAAGGTAAAGGAATTTGTCGATGGAGAATTGGTTTGGAAGTTGATTTTACCGATTGAGACTAAAAGTTCTAAGTTTGGCAAATGGTTACCTAATTGGGAAGGTCCATATCGGATAAATCAATCTGTTCCTGGTAATGCATATATTCTTGAAACTCTTGAAGGAGTTGTATTTCCCAGAGCATTAAATGGAAAATATTTAAAGAAATATTACCCTAGTGTCTGGATGGATGCATAAAAGAGTAATTGTCGATAACAATCCTATCGGCTAGAGTCGAAACAAAGTATCAATCATTGCCGATGCGCTAATTTAACAAAGCTTGGATAGCCGATATCACACGCAGGCGAATTTCATCGGTTTCTTTTAATTCCTTGGCATCTTCATCGGCACTTACTTCCACAGGCTTGAGTTTCTTCTTGAGAACCAAGGTCTTGTGAGCTTGGACGTCTCGTTCTTGCTAAAGGGCCTTGATAGCGTCAGGAAGCTGGTCTTCTTCTTGCTTGGCTTGAGTCAGGGCTGTTTCAACCTTTTCCAGTTCGGCTTGCAGAGCTATCCTTTTTGCCGATAGGTCTAAGATTTTCTGTTTAAGATCAGCACAGGAGGCTTGCAAGTTGTTGATGCTTTTATGCTTCTCATCGGTAGTTTGCTTCAGCTGCAGCATTTCTTACTTAAGTTGAGTCTGAGCTGCTCTATCGGCAATATGATAAACAGCCTTTTGATATTGAAGTTGTCTGCTCTCCAGATGGACTGCTGGGAAGATGATTTCTTCAACATCGGCAGGGACATGGCCACGGATTGTTTTAAAGATGGTCCTTGCCGGGTCTGAATCAATCACCAGTTGAGCAGTATCTTGTTGCAGCAGATTCAGGAGAACTTCTAGTTTGCCATAGGTATCTGCCGATATTGTTCCCAATGCCAGGGAAGAATTCGCCTCTTCTTCGTCATCATCGGAGACGTCGATAGCAAAAGAAAACAAGCTATCGGGAGAATCTTGTTCCTGTGAAATAAAGAGAGTTAGGAATCCTATTTGTGGTGTCTGGGGATATTATAAATCAAACAGTTAATCGGTTTACCTCCTTCAGGGCAATTTCTTGAGCCTGGCTTGAGGGAGCAGCTTGAAAAAGATCATGCGAAAGATCGACAGAGGATGCCGATGGAATGTCTTCTACGACCTCATCAGTAGTCGGCCCTTGGGGTATAATGGCTGATGGTGTATCTTGTATAGAAGAAGCAGCTTGTTCAATTATATCAGTGGGTCGATTGACAGGTGTTAGAGCGGATGAAGGGGCTGGTGTAGATTTCTGTCGCTTTTGTTGAGCTTCAGCATCGGTTAAAACTTTGCGCTTTGTTTGGGCCTCAGCGACAATTGGCTGGGAGGCATCGACATGTGTTGATTGGGGAGCTTGCATGCTTGGTGTGCTTGCCAATGTGCCCGTTTGTTGCTGCAAAAACGAGTATAAGAATGGATATTTAACAGAAAAAATGTAAAAATAAGAGAATACCTCTGAAGGAGGAGTAGAGGTCGTGGTGCTTGATATTGGAAGAGTTGCTGATGACGATCCAGCTGCAGCTCTCACATCCTGATAGTTATATGTTAATATAGTGTGCATCGACAGAAAAACAAAGTAAGCAAGGTTATTACCTTAAAAACCTTGATTAGGCTTGAAGCAGCAGCCATTGGAGTGGCCCTGGATGTTGCTAGTCTTGGTCTGGAGGTGATAGTTTTGGCGCAAGTCCTCTGGAAGGTTAAGACCTCTAAGGTAGGGGCGTTGTAGCCAATTATTGAGACTGGAGAAATAGGGTGGAGGTTGAAGGGTCTTCCACTTTTGCTTATTGATGAAACTGGATCATCGGCCTATTTCAGGGAAGATTAGTTACCAATATACATATAAAAGGAAGGAGAGAGACGAAAGTTAAAAGGAACTTACTGCATCGTTAGGAACAGCATAGTCGGGATCGATCATGTGCCGATATGTATGAACGGATGTTGAAAACAACTGTTCTTTCCACTCTTGCCACCATTGCTTATATGACTCTGTGATGAAAGACGCTGGTGACCAGGCGGAGAGATCAACATTTGAAATATCGGCATCAGGAGCAAGTCTTACTACTCTACTCCATTCAGTTCCAGCTGTAATAATTTCTCTGGGCTTAATCACATCGGCAAAGCATAGCTTGATTGGCAGTTGCCCAAAGGCTAATTGGCGAGACACTGCCGATGGATTGTAGAATTCATAAGTGATATGGGAATTCTTCCCGCTACCAAATGTGTTTACTGGGATTGCTCTGGGGGTAATAATAGCCATCATAAGATCATTATCTTGGTTCAGATCACTATCAGCAAAATTAAAAAGAAGAGGGAACATGTTATCCTCATCGATATAGGGTACCCAAGCTCTGAGATCACGAGGGAGACCATGGTAGAAATTCTAAAAAAACCTGCCAATTTGATCTTCATTGGACTCTGTTCTAGGAAGGACGATTATGGCTTCGCCGAAGTTGAGAGGAGGGCGTGTTGCCGATTCATCATCTCTAAGGATGTAATCTTCGGTGATCTCTTGTGGGAATTCTTGGGCAAAGAAATCCCATTGTAGACGCTTATGCATGTGAGCGTTTAACCACATATTGATGAACCACCACGGGCCTCCCAGATTGCCGATGGGTTCACCAAGTAGAAGCTTCTGAGACGCTTGGTGGAGAAGGTGGTAAGTTGAGCTCAGGAGGTATCGGCCAAGTGGGAATCTGACACCATTGGCCAAGAGTTCCGCTGCTGGGAGGAAGGCGTTAGTTGGTCCTACCGATCGACCACAGAAGATAAACTTCTCCAGCCACATGTTCAGGAATATGGCGTGTTCCCTTTGATTGACAGTACCAGTTTTTTGGTACTCTTGGATGTATCCTGTCCAGCCGCCGATGTTGCGTGTATTTACTCTAT
The DNA here is from genome assembly GCA_038087645.1 of Saccharum hybrid cultivar R570. Lineage (NCBI taxonomy): Eukaryota > Viridiplantae > Streptophyta > Magnoliopsida > Poales > Poaceae > Saccharum > Saccharum hybrid cultivar. The sequence continues at coordinate 10,651,550 of JAQSUU010000667.1, forward strand.
ACTCAGTTTTTCTGCCAAAAATGTGGCCTTCATCGACAGTTGAGATATCCAAGCCGGTGAGCATATATACATCGGCAAGAGTAGGGGCACATGGGCCATGACCGAACATGAAGGTATTTGTGGTATCTGACCAAAAATGAGCAGCAGCTATCATCATGGATTCATTCCTTTGCATATCAGCAATGGATAGCCTGATACATTGATCTATCTTCCGTTCTGCCCAGAACACTTGCATTGATCTGTTGACTCTCAAGTACCAGTTTTTCCACCCTTTGGTAGGTTTGGGCCAAGATCGAAATGTATCTTTCCATAGATTCAAAGAGAAATTTTGAGCTTTGAAGGGAATACGATTAGCCTCTGCATTGATCAGGTCGGTTGGATCTGGATCACCCATTGGACCTAGGCAATGGAGGGGAGGTTGGTTGGTTGGAATAACCAGTGTGTTGCGTAGTTCCTGAGTTTGGAAGATCAAGAGAATGGAAGAAGTAGAAAAAAATACCAACTATAAGAATTCGCAAGGGGCCAGAAGGGTCGAAGTAAAAAAACGAACCGTAGGGACGTTGAAGTTGACCGCCATTATTTCGAGAAGGATGAGGGCACGAGCTGGAGATTGGAAAATGACGATGGAAGGAGCTCTGGTGGGTTGAGGATGCGCAGTTAGGGTTGCCGCCGGAGAGAGAATGCCAAAGGTTGCAATTTGAAGGTAGAAGATGAGCAGTTCGGAGAAATCTATTTATAGGCCATTTGGGGTAGGGGTATTCTTGACTTATCTCTATGCCGTACGCGGATGGATCGAGGTGGTTCAGATAGATATGGTAACTGTTCGCACGACAATCAAGGGATTGTACAGAAGATTTGATGGCATGGCAAGTAGTCATGACTTGAAGGATATTTTGATACAGGATCTTTTAGTTCTAAAATGGTGATGTTGCTGTGATAAGATTTTGCCGATGGATTGTTATTTTGGTATCTCAACCGTAATTGAGGCAAAAAATAGTTAGAAAATGTGCGATATTTACTGAGATACATGGATTAGATTTAGATTTGATTAAATCTGGTAACAGATCATGTTATGCTTGGAGAATGGGTTGAAAAATAGGTAATAGCAGGCATTATCTGGAGTAAATTTTAGAGCATCAATATCTTATACTCCGAAATTGGGGGGCATGTGTTGACATCGTTTTTTAGCACGTGTCAAGATGGTCAGGAAGGGCTAATCAGCAGAGGAAAGATTATTGTGTAGATTGATAGCTGATAAAAATGAGTTTGCTTATGAGTGGTAGCGGCATATGGGTTCAAATTGAAATGTTGCCAATAAGGTTAAGGGTATTATTGCCGATGCCGATGAAAGTTGGTTTGAAGACTGATGCCGATGAAACAGGGAATGTACCGATGGAAGGAACTTGAAGGCTGCTGCCGATGGAACAGGGATTGTGCCGATGGAACAGGGATTGTGCCGATAAAAAGGAGGTCGATGAGAATACCATCGTGACTGAGGCAGACTATGGAATAAGATAGGAGTTAATTTCCTTATATACGTTTATTAGAGTCTGAGTTGTATCAAAGTCATGTGTTTCCATAGATTTGGATTTAGTGTCCTAGTCGTATTTGGTTACGTTTCTGTAGATCAGGATATAAATATAGGGTGAAGGGCAATGTAAAAAAAGAGAGATCAATCAATACATCAAAAATAGCTTTTATTCTTATTTACATCTACTTTCGACGACTTCGTCAATTTGCATATTTTTCTTTTTTACGAGTTCTCATCGATTCGGCGAGTTGCATTGCTCCAGTGCAATCTTCGGCGATCCTCAAGTTCCGCGTGAGTACCTCTTGGCTGTGACTTCCGGGCGTATCGCTGTTGTCAGGACCAAAGTGCTCGTATCTTCATCCTTGTCGATTAACTGGTCAAATCGACTAGCACGCTTTGGATATCGATTTCGGGTATTAGCCCTTTGTGTTTGCAGATCTACTTTTGCATCAACAGTTTCCGATGGATTTACGTAATTATCGACAAATTTTCCAAATAGATTGAGTATAAGCCTTTAGTTTCAGGGACTGTGAAGAAAGCAACGGAGCTGCTCGATGAAATTATCCACCGCTTTGGCTTGCCTAACCATATCATTACTGACCTAGGGTCCACGTTCACCGGTAATGATTTCTGAAACTTCTACGATGACAGAGGCATAGTAGTTAAGTACGTTTCATTGGTGCACCTAAGAGCTAACGAGCAGGCTGAGTGAGCAAATGGCATGATCCTTGATGCTCTAAAGAAAAGGTTGTACAAGGCAAACGACAAGCATCCTAGGAGATGGTTAAAGTAGCTGCCAGCCGTGGTCTGGGGACTAAGGGCTCAACCTAGTCACAATACCGACATCTCCCCGTACTTCATGGTCTTCGACTCTAAGGCTGCATTGCCAGCTAACATTGCTTTCCAGTCACCACGGGTCGAGAACCATGACGAGGAGAAGTCATCCGAGGCTAGAGAGCTTGAGGTTAATTACGCCGAGGAACACCGCCTTGACACCTGTGCGCGCAAGGCTAAATATCTAGAGGGCCTGCGTAGGTACTATAACCATAATGTCAAGGATAGATTCTTCATGGTCGGTGATTTGGTTCTACGAATTAAGCAGAAGACAGAAGGATTGCATAAGCTAGCGTCACATTGGGAAGGCCCTTACATGGTCAAGCAGGTCACTCGACCTACTTATTATGGAATGTGTGATCTCAACGGAGTTGACATCCCGAATTCATGGCATATCGATTACCTTAGGTGCTTCTATGCCTAATCTAGTACTAAGAAAGATATGTACTCTTTTTTGTATCCCAAGCATTCAATAAATGTTTCATTCTATTTTTATGACCATCTCCTATCTGCATTGCAAATTTTTGTTTGGTGGTCTGTTGACCAGTTTTTCTCCTACTTGAGTTTCCTAGAGCCGGCGTTGTCTCTGACTTCTCCCCACACATGCATGAGGTCCATTCACTACGTTCTGAGTGGTCGGCAGCAACTCCCTACTGTGGTCGGTAGTCTTACACATGCCTGGGCTCCATGCCTCACGCTCCAGACTGTTGATTAGTCATGGGCTAGAGTAATTCTAGGACGAAATGACTATTCATGCTTACCATATGACACGATTAAAAAAGAGAGTTTTTTTAACTAACATCACAACTATGTATTATACAGAGATATAATAGTAGGTTTATATGGGCACTGAGTGCTCCATATATTTACAAAAGCACCAACTACTTTGATATAACTTAAATTATAAAACATAAGTTTTCCCTAGTTCTAATCTATTAACTGGTCTATCCAGTCTCACCACACAGGTCTACGTCGCTGATCATCTTTGCGGCCATCGCCTGAGAGGTCGCTCTAAGCTCCTCCGCCTTCACCGGGTCAGTGTTGATCGACACACCGGCTTCGAGTCTTCTTAGGTCCACCCCTAGATAATGTGACCACACCACGGCCAGCACGTGGGTAGCCACATACTCGCCAGCATCGTGAACGAACTGTTTGAAGCAGGCCCAGGAGCTATGGCATTTCTCGACGATGGCCTCTGGTTGGACTGGACGGTCGGTTGATCCCTCTTCTGGTTCCATACCGATCTGGTCTAGCACTGGATTGATTCCTTCCTCCATCACTTTACACTTCGACGCCAGGTGCTCTTTTTCCTTTATCAATGCCTCTAGTTGCGTATTGGCGTTTTGGCGTACAACTACATTTGAGCAAAAGACCATGCTGAGCATGATGAATAGTACTAATGGGAATCAACAACTGAGCAGTCAGGGGCTTACTTGCGAAGTCCTTGTCCAACTTTGTCACCCGCTCCTTCAACCTGGTGTTCTCACTGGTTAGGCGAGTAACCTCGTCTTGGCGCTCCTTGTCGAGCTGGGTGTTTTTCTCCATTAGCTCCTTATTGGTCTTCGCTAGCTGAGCCAACTTATCAACAAGGAGTGTCTTTTCTGCCTCTATGCCTACCGAGCAGAACGTGGTTTGTCAGTCAGCCACAATCAGATAAATAAGTAAAGACTTGGTCACATACCTCTTCTTTCCTAGTCAAGCTGGTTGCGCTGTTCTTCCACGCTGGTCTGCAGCGTGTCCCGCTCACTCTGGACCAGTTGTAATGCCTCTTGCAGGTGCACTATATCCTCCTTCAGGGCCTTGTTCTCCTCTACTATCGGGACGACCGTGTCGAAGCACCACTTTCGATTCTCTGATGTTTTTTCAATACTCTGCAATACAACGAGGCATCAGTAACAGAAATTCCCGAGCACAGGCTGGATAGGCAAGATTGGGGTATCAGTGCTCTTACCTTTTTCTAGCCCATCAGGTCTTCTACTGTCCACTATAGTTTGCGGACAGCACGGTCTGAGTGCTCTTCCTCGTAGAATACCCACTCGTCGCCTCGCTTTCTCGCGACGCGGACGCATTGCGGCGCCACCTTTTCTTCTTCTGGGTGGATGATTTCTTCAATCTTTGCCTCTTCTTCAGTGGTAGCGCCTCTGCTTCTAGAGTTTTAGTGGCAGGGTTCCCAGCGCCGCTCTCTTCAACCACCACAACACCCATCGCAGGACCTGAGGCGGCACTAGACTCTTTGGCTACAAGCATCGGCTCTGCTTGATGCTGCACGGGGTTGCCCTAGTTGGCAGTCCCGCTAGGAATGGCACGTTCCTTAGTAGCGTGGCTACTCTCCTCGGCCGATGGCAGTTGATTGCCCACCGGGTGCTCTACATCCTCTGTAGACTTCGGCCAACACCAACCTAATAAGCTATTGCATTCTGATATTACAAAGGGAGTTCTGAATGTACTTGCAGGTCTAAGCATCTGAATGCGGCCCTGAACGGTCGACCGCTCCGGCTTCCGCTCCCTGCAGTGTGAACCCTGGCCGTCTGGCTACTGCTCGGTCGCTCCCTCCCAGCTGAGTCACACTCGAGGACTGCCGAGCCAGCACGCCCTGTGCTCGGTATGTACCTCTAGGATGGTGCCGCTGCTTGGGGCGGTGTTGGGGCCCTCAGAGTTGTCGCTGCTCGGGGTGGTGTCGGCACCCTCGGAGGTGTCATTGCTCGGTGTGGTGTTGGCGCCCTCGGCGGCATTGCTGCTCGAGGCGGTGTGGGCGCCCTAGGCGACGTTGGCATGCGGGGCGCTATAAGGTCCAAATAGGCTAGAGGGGGGGTGAATAGCCTAATTAAAACTTCTACAAGATTTACTTAACCACAAGTGTTAGTACAAAAAGCGGCGAAGCAAAATGCTCTAGCTCTAACTAATTAAGCAAGCCACCTACATAAGTCCAGTACAAGGCTATCCACTAAACACAACAACAACTACAAGCTAGAAACAAGGAGTAACGCGAGAGAAGAGCTTTGAGTGATTATACCGCCGTATAGAGATGAAAAGAACCAATCAATCAATCACACAAGAGAAATCCTTGTGAAGAGAACGATACAAGAATTTATCCCTAGATTCACTTGCTTCCTAGCAAGCTACTCCCCGTTATGGTGATACACCCACTTGTCGGTTCGCAGGCTAATCGACTATCAAGAGTCGAGCCCTCGGCGGGCGCCGCACAACCGCACACAAGATGGGGATCCTCCAAGCCACGAGCTCCACTAGAGTATCTAATTCGTGAACTCCCACAAGGAAGGATCAAGAACCCCTTAAAACACTTGGTGAGGGCTCCAACAATCTCCAATTGCGAGCTCAATCACCTCCACTGCTCCAAGCCATCTACCGTGTCAGGAAACACGGAAGAGTAACAAGAAATGCGCAGCAACTCGAAGATCAAGTGCCTCTAGAATGCAACTCTCAAGTAATACACTTGAATCTCACTCAAGATGTGCAATCCAAGCAAAGAGATGAGTGGAGAGGTTGTTCTCTAGCTCAAAGGATGTCTCAAGATCTCAAATGTGCAAGAGAGAGCCCCCCAAACTCGGCCACCATCTATTTATAGCCCCCACAAACGAATATGGTCGGTACCCCTTCACTGGGCAAATTTTCGGATCGACCGGATGCGCCGGTTGAAATGACCGGACGCATAGGTCACTAGTGTGCTCCAACGGCTAGTTTTTACGCGTATAAACTTGTATTGACCGGACGCACAGGTCACTAACGGGACCGAGCGCGCAGGTCACAGCGAAACAACGAACAGAGAGGTTCCAGTAAGCTCCTGACGTGACCGGATGCGTCCGGTCATCACTGACCGGACTCGCAACAGTGTCCGGTCACTTTTGCATGTGAAAAACACTGACCGGACGCGCTAACCGGACGCGCAGGTGCTGACCAGACGCGTCCGGTCACGAGTCCGGTCACAGACCACTCTTTGGTAAAACGGAGATAACTCTTAGCTCTGAACTCCGATTTCGATGATCTTGAACATTTTGGAAAGCTTACTCGGAGGGCTACACAACCCATATGGACACTCAACCCAAGTCACAATGGATCAAAGCAGTATTCCACTCCAAGATCTATCCTAGTGTCCGAAGAACACCGAAAAACCTTTCTCCCTTCACCAAGTTGATCAAAATCAACTCCAACACCTTCTCCTTTGCAAATGTGTCAACACCATCAAGTGTACACCACCATATGCATATGTGTTAGCATTTCACAAACATTTTTAAAGGGTTATGTTAGCTCTCAACTAGATCCTAATGCATATGCTCAAGACATTGATCTAGCGGCACTTGATTCCCGAGCTAACTATGATTGCCCCTCTTAATAGTCGGCTAGGTATCCTAAACCCGGTCAATCACTTCTCTACTCATATTAGACCGGCAAAAAAACCCTATGGTTATATCTTTGCCTTGCGCTCTTAGATCCTTCTTCTTCACTTGATCATCATGTCCATCATTTTATGTGCATTCTTTCATGATCTTGCTTATCATTTCATGCACCAAATCATGTGGTCTTGTGGCCATCTCTCCATGCTATTTTCACCTCCATCACATGTTGCTTATGCCTAGCTTAATCACACTTGATCACATAACATTAGCAACTTTGGTGTCACTCAATTTCCAAAACCAAACTTGGGCTTTCAGGCGCCCCTTGTGCCCTCCGCCGACATGCTAGGGGAACCTCGTCTTCGTCTTCCTCGTCATCAGTCAAGCAAGCCATGACTCTGTGTTGTTTCTGGCTACTCTCTTCATCGTTGATAATCAGTGGACCCCCCGTGCCTAGGGGGCCCGTGGACTTCCTTTTTTGGGCAGGCCCCTCTGGTGCGGGGCATTTCCCAACTGCCTTCCCCATCACTCGAGGCTCCCGCACATCTACGCTGGCTGGCCAGTCATCGGCAGGCACGTCGGAGACATATATTGCTGCCCAGTCCTGGCCATGGATCTTGCAGACATCAGATCGGAAGTTACAGTTGTGTCCTAGTAACTCTAAATATCAAAATTGACACTGGAGGTGATTTTAGGCATATCTGGGGTGGTGGCGTTATCAACTTGAATGCCTTCACCGTGCTTGACAGATGGCGGTATCCCGTCAAGTCAAACAGCTACGCCAACCACCAGTTCACCTCTTCCCATGAGAGGTTCCTCGTAGACTCCCTGGTGGGGTCACCCGACCCAGAGTATTCGTACAATGGGTGCACCCATTCCTTGCACGGTTGCACCCGCCTGGAGATGAAATTCAGGGCTATTGTTGGCCCATCGAGCTGCCTTCTATTGATCATCCCGAGCAGCTCTTTAACCTGTACCATTTCGGCACTGGTTGGCCTTACCGACCAGCTCTCCTGCTGCTCAGGGATCTGCGCCACGTCACAGGCGACGAAGGGCTCTTGCTCTTGCTGAACATAGAACCACTTCTTGTACTAATCCCTCATTGATGAGCTGAGGGGTACATTGAGGTACTCTGCCTTCATCCCATCACAGAGGTTCAGGTAGGCTCCCCTAGCTACCTTGGATCCTCAGGTGCCTCCTTTCTTCTTCAGACAGAAAAAGTGACTCCACAGATTGAAGCGAGGCTGGATGCTAAGGAAAGACTCATAGAGAGTAATGAAATTTGACACTGACAGAACAGAATTTGGATGGAGGTTGCAGATACTAATCCTATAATAATTGTACAATTTGCGAAGAAAGGGATGGCACAGATTTCCAAATCCACGCCAGTAGAAATCCTCGAACACAACTATTTCACTAGGGCGAGGGTCTGGATGGCTCTCACCATCTGATGTCCTCCATCGGTCAATTACGGACTCCACCATCACCCCGACGGTTACGAGCTTCCCCAAGGTTGCCTCTGTGCTCAATGCTCATGGACTTGCACCATTCCATCGCCATCAGTTGCGCTCTTGCTCCACGGCTACCGCGCGCCATTCTTCTTTCTTCAGTCGTGGAGTGTGGTTGCGGCGAGAGGGGTGGCGCTGGAGCGGCTGGATCTAGTGGCGATTGGATCTAGGGTTTGGCTTTCGGATGCGGCGGCAATGGGAATGGTAGAGAAGGCAGAGTGCCCTATGTGGAAGATGAATTGGCGTGAGATGGATGTAGTAGGAGAAGTGGGGTGCTGCCACACGGGTATTTATACGAGTGAACTGACTCTTTGACTTCCAGGCTTTTTGGGTAACACGGCCGATGCACCGCTTCCGCTCCCTCCATTATTGTCTACAAGCGGGCCATACGTGGGCCTTGCCTATGGAACGGACCCCAGAGTGGGCCTATTTTGTTGCATGTGGTCCAATTCTAGCGTGTTAGTTTGAGTTATGGTCCTTGAAGGGTCGAGATGGCAGACTAGAGTGGGGGTGAATAGTCCTTTCTAAAACTTAAACGCATTGGCTAACCGAAACAAATGCGGAATTAAACTTATCGGTCTAGCCAAGACTACACCCCTCTATCTAAGTTTTCTAGCACCTTGCAAAGATCTTAATTAAGCAACTAAGGTGCTAAGCTTACCAAGAGCTCACCTAATCAATTCTAGAGCAAGGTCACACAAACCTATGCACTAGTACTTTGCCAACCGAGGGAGCTCCTACACAACTAGAGAAGCAAAAGCACAAAGCTCCTAAGCTCACTAGCAATGCTCAATAACAAGGCAACCAATGCCAAATTAGAGAGCGCAAATAACTTAGCTACACAAACTAAGCAATGTGACTAACAAGGTTACACAAACTGAATTAGCCACGCAAAGGGGATACTTCTAGCTACACAAGCAAGAAGATATCTAGCTAGCTACACAAGCACAACTAGAACAAGATCAACTACACAAGCATGATATATATATATATATATATATATATATATATATATATATATATATATATATATATATATATATATATATATATATATATATATATATATATATATATATATATATATATATATATATATATATGAAAGTAAATACAAGCTTGTGTTGCACGAAGGCAAACCACCAAGAAGAGTAGACAATGTTGACACGGTGATTTTTCTCCCGAGGTATACTTGGTTGCCACCAAGCTACGTCCCTGTTGTATCAACCAACACTTCATAGTTTGGCGGCTAATCGGTCACACACCAAGCCTCTCAAAAGGAACCGCAAGAACCCACCATCAAGTGTGGTAGCTCAATGACACGCTCAACTAGAGTTGCTCTTCGCGATCCCCGTGGGGTGAGCACAATCACCCTCACAAAGCTTCTCCGGAGCCTCGCACAATCTTCTTGCGAGCTTCGATGGAGCCACAAGGCATAAAGCCGTCTAGGAGGTGGCAACCTCCAAGAGTAACAAGCACCACCGGCTTGCAACATGATCACCTAGTGCCACTCGATGCAATCTCACAATGCAATCGCACTAGAATCGCTCTCTCACTCGATCCGATGAACACTATGAAGCATGAGTGAGTTAGAGAGCTTCTAAGCACTATCACATAAGCCACCAAGACCAAAGTGTGCTCAGCTGCTGGCCAAGGCCGGCCAATGGGCTATTTATAAGCCCCTCCATGAAAAGAGCCGTTGTACCCCTTCACTGGGCACAACAAGCGTCGACCGGACGCGCCGGTCGAACTGACCGAAGGTGCTACACCGCGTCCGATCGCCCTACGTCGTCCACGTGTCCTCCGTATTCAACCGCGGCCGCTCGATCCTCCAACGGTCACTGCGCGCCAACGTTCAAACACAATTGACTAGACGTGCCACTCAAATGACCGGATGCGCCGATCACACAGTGCCTACGCACACGGCGCACCGACCGGACACGACAGTGCCAGTGTCCGGTCGAGGTCCAGAGAGCTCCCATCGCGACTGGACGCGTCCGATCGTGTGTGGCCGGACGCGCCGCGCGTCCGATCAGCTCTTCGCCACGCTCTACTTCTCTGGGTGCCTGACCGGACGCTCTAGTTTCGCGAGAGACCGGACGCGCCGGTTGCAAACCCTAACACCCACGCGCCTGACTGTTGCGTTGAACTGATCGGACGCGTCCAGTCAAATCGTGACCACGTCCGGTGCAGCGTCCGATCACCATGGTGACCTCCGCTTGCCTCCGTTTCTTTTCCGACTTTCGGCGTAGTGGAAAATAGTCGTTTCAACTCCTCGAAAACGCCTGAATCCCACCTCACAAGCTCGGCTCAAACTCCACCAAGTGCCAACACAAATGTGCCAACACCACCATGTGATCAACAACATGTGCAAGTGTGTTAGCATTTTCACAAACATTTTCTTCAAAGGAATTAGGCACTCAACTTGCCTCGCCACTCGATCCTAACACGTATGCAAAGTTAGATCGCTCAAGTGGCACTAGATGACCGATATGCAAACAAGTTTGCCCCTCTTAATAGTATGGCCATCTATCCTAAACCCAGTCATCAACTTCTCTACACACCTATGACCGGTGAAATAGAAATGCCCTATGGTTATACCTTTGCCTTGCGCATTCCATTCCATCTCCTCCGACGTTGATGCAACACATGCACCAACCAATCACCAAATGATATGATCCACTTCATATCATCACGTGACCGTATTGGTTCATTGATCTTGACCTCACTTGCTCTTCACCATTGCCTCGGTCCTTCGGCGCTAAGCCATCACAACTTGCCCTTCACCCTAGCAACCGGTCCATCAAGCCAAGCCTCATCTTAATCTTCTCCACCTTGATCACATGACTCCATGTCATGTCTCATATGCAACGAGCTCCTTCATGACACCATCACCTGTGGACTAATCTCCTGTGTATCTCACATAACCACATATTAGTCCACCTAAGTTGTCACTCAATTACCAAAACCAAACAAGGACCTTTCAATTTCTCCCTTTTTGGTAATTGTTGACAACTCAACAAAGATATGGAAATTAAGTTCTTTTGGACTTTATGCCACTTATCTAACATTTAAGCTCTATGTTAGGATTTGGATAAGCACCATAAAATCTGACTTGGTAGTGATAACTCCCCCTACATATGTGCTCAAAATGGTTTGGTTTCAAGCTCACACATATGCATGAATATGAAAATTATGGGAGGGTTAGCACTACTAAGTGATGCTAAGGTGTATAGAATAAACCTTTGTAGTTCGATACCATTTGATAGCTTGATACCATTTGAAAATCAGAAGTTTGCCATCATCCTTAGCATCATGAGTAGCTAGACATCAAAAATACTAGAAACCCCGTGAGATCAACATTATAAGCATGGTTCTAGTTTTTGCATGATAATCACAAGTCTAGCTATCATCCTATGTATGCTAGTTATCAAATCATCATTCAAGTTCTATAACTAGCATACACTACACAAGCATGCATATTGAATTTAAGAACTTTATGCAATGCAAGCAAGCACATGAATTATGCACATATCAAATGTAATCAATCAAAGTTCATGAGCTTGCTCCCCCTACTTGTGTGCTTTCTTTGTCCAAGAATTTTGATTGCTCCCTCTTTGTCCATATCCATGTCCAATATCATCTATCTCTCCCCAAATCTATCTCTCCCCAAATCAATCGCTCTTGGTGCATTGACATATCTTTGTTCCAACTTCTCCCCCTTTGTCATCAATTTCCATAAAGGGTGTGCTTCTCATTGATGCAAAGACTAGCATTGGGGTAGATGGTTGAGACTTGAATCTTGCATTTTTTATGGACATTACCACATATGTTGGAATGACAAACTTTATGGTTGCTCTCGAGATACCACATAGGATCTTTGACCTTGATACCAATCGGTGGGGCTCCTCCCCTATGTCATAGCATGTGTCATTCACTTGAGATACCACTTGAAGATGAGGGTAGAATTTCTTGATTTGATTACTTAAAGTTGAGGATCACTTGTGAAACCATCGTCTTGCATGAATGATACCATGTGAAGATACCATGAGTAGGAATGTGATACCATTTGAAAGAATTTTCTAGTATGGATTCACTTTGAAGGATTTGGCAATAATATTCACTTCTTGAACATTTGCTATCTTTATGAGTACCATTTGTAAGATATCACTTGTAAGTTGATCTAGACACCATTTGTGAATACCATGTGAGAAATCAAATGAGTCTAGATAACACTTGAAAAACTAGATATCTGATTGCATTGTTGTTTTTTTGTACTCTTATCATCATCATGAGCTTCTAGTATGACTTGAACTAAGTTGATTTGCCTAAGATCCCAAGTCCGGTTTGATCCAATGACAAACTTCTTTACACCTCATGCTAAGGGTTATCTTGCCAATGTTATACTTGTCACTTGTTAGCAATCCAAACTAGATCAAGTACTTGGGTTCACTAGCTCATGAATAAATTCATACACATACCACTAGATCATTTAAACAATTCAAGCAATAGTGGTAGGCTATGAATTTAAACATTTCATTTGTTATGCATGATCCTAGTAAGCATGTACTATATGCACTAATCGCATACTAGTAAGGGATGAAATGATCATGCACATTGCAATGATATCTTTGTTATGTTGGAGTAGAGGATAGTCACATGGATTCCAATTCATTACTCCAATAGCAATGTGAAGTCTAATTTATAAGCTTGGTGAAGACCAATCATCATAGATAAATCCATTCTTCACCCATATGAAATGAAAACCACTTATGATCAAGTGCACTATCTCTTGAGTTGTGGTTGGCTTGCTTCATCTTTTTGATCAATGCTTGCATGAGAGAACTACTTAGAATACCACTTGAAATACATGACTAGCTCTCTTTTGGGTGTTGCTTGCTTTTCTTGATCAACACTTTTGATTGCTTCAACTAAGTATCACAAGTTCCTCGGATCACCACTTCCATGTTAGCCTTCCAAGTCCCAAACTTGGTTTCACCTACACACGGCGGCAAGCCCCTCACTAGGGAGAAGTGACCTTTCTCCAAAGAACCACTATTGATACTCACTTGAAATGATATACTTTGATTGATCCAAATGATGAACTCAATCTTGATGAATAATCCTTGAATCTACATTTGAGTCCAACTCTTTCTACATGTTTAAGTCCTTTTCTTTCTACCAAATGATCTCTAATCATCACTAGAACTTAAACTTCATCTTTATCTTAAGTTTGATGTTGATCTTTAAATTTGAGTACTGAACATGTACACCAAATACATTCCACAATCAAATGTTCTTGTACTCATTGCTCTTCATGTTTATAGATCAATCCAAAACCAAACTTAGGTACCTCAACCACTTATAAACATGTTTTCAACTTGAGGACCTTTCAATCAAAGTGACTCTAGATTAATCCAATGATTGTCACTTTTCTGGCAGATTTTGTACCCTTCAAAGAATAATTTATATCTCCCAATGTACAGATCCAAATGCCATAAAATTTGGTGGAGATGTGCTTAACTAAGTCATCTAGCAGCTGTAAAAATTTGAGATTCATTTGACATCTAGATTGCTACCAGATTTCAAATCTTTCACCACTACTACATGTTGAAAACTGCTGCACTATAGCTGACAAGATCCACTCCAAAACCAGAGCATCTCTTATCCAATTCTTATGAAATTTGTATAGATATCATATCATAAGCCTAGAGCACGTATACCAAATTTTAAGCCAATCCAAATAGATTTTATCACTCAAATTTGTCTAAGATCACAGCTAGCTCAGATTTTCAACTTTGGACAGATTTCAATACATGAGCTATTCTTCATCAAATGTGAATCAAACTTGAGATTAACTTGTTTGAACACTCTCACAAGACATATATCCATTCAATCCACTTACTAAATGTCATCTCATGAATTTATCCAGCACAAATCAATTCAAACTTGATTGCTAAGCATTTAATCCATTCAATCATCTCATAGCAAACAACATTGCATATATATCCAATTCAATCAACTCATATGCACCCAAATGAAATGATCAACAAGAGATATACCTTGGTTAGCTCATGATCATCTAATAGCAAGCTTTCAACTTGAATATTTGCAAGCCATCAAATATATCCAATAAATCACCACAATCTTTAACATTGCACTTGTATGTTGTAGCACTTGGACTTCACTTATTTTTGACTTAGCATTGGGATTGGATATGCATTGAGCTTCATAACTTGACTCAATATATGATGAACAAAATGAAACCAATTGAATCAAGCCTCTAATGCCGATGGTACCTACAAACAATCATCCACTCTTTGATGGTACCCAAACAAGTTTGGGTCCTCTCAAGTTAGGTGCAACATACTTAGGCATTGCCTTAGTATGAATAGCGGGATGTTTTGCAATAGCAACAATAGAGGTACCATTTACATTCTTTCTAAGCACATTAGTATCATCAATTGAAATATGCTTAGAAGTGTTACCTAGGGGACATGAATGTGCCATGTGTCCCCTTTCTCGGTATGAATAACATCTTCTCTTTGATTGAGCCTTTTCTTCATTGCTCATGTGATGCTTTTCATTATCTTGCCTCTCATGAGTTGCTTGAGCCTTCTTCTCAAGCTTGGTAGGACACCCCGAGGTAAAGTGTCCTATATCTCCACACTTGAAGCACTTGATGTGAGTCAAATTTCTTTTCTCATTTTGATTCTTGCTCATCATCTTGGCATCTTGAATTTGCATTGGATGCCTTGCTCTTCCACACTTTTTGTTTTCTTATTCTTCTTCTTCATCAAGTCACCATCATCTCCATGGTTGATCTTGATTTGCTCTTAGGGTGTCTTCTCTTGCTCAACTAGTGGCTTTGGTTGAGGCTTTACTTGTTGCTTCACCAATTGCTTGGTTGGGCACATTGAGATGAGATGACCCCAAGTGTGACACTTGAAGCACTTGACATGCTTTAGCCTCTCTTCTTCTTTCATCTTCTTGAGCTTCTCAATGTTTGGGCAACCATTAGCAAGATGTCCCGCTTCATGGCATCGATAGCACATGGAATACGAGAGCTTCTTTTGGAGTAGCCTCTTCATCCTCTTTTCTTGCTTTCTTTCGCCCTTTGTCATTTTCTTCTTGAAGCCAAGGCCACTTTTGTCACCAACATTTCTTTGAGTCTTCATCATGTGCTCAAAGGTGACTTTTGAGTTGTAGCACCTCTCTAACTTGTTGCTTAAATTCTTCACTTCACTTTTAAGCTCATTGTTCTCCTTCAAAAGGTTAGTCTCACAAGACATAGAAGTAGAACAAGCATTTAATTATGAAGAACATGGCATATCTAATAAATCATCACAAGAGGTGGATACATACTTCTTGCCTACATCACAAGGGTTAGTAATATGTGATTGATCATTTGACCCAAATGATAAGCTCTCACTAGATTTGGTTTCTTCATTAGAAGGCTTCTTAGTGAGTAAAGCATGTTCTTGTGCCAAATTATTATGAGCAACACTAAGTTCCTCATGAGCCAATTTTAGCTCCTCATGTGAACAAGTAGTAACATAAAGTAGATGCTTTTGTTGTTCACATGTGGTTTTTAGAAATGAGTTTTCATTTTTTTAATTTACTTATTTTTGCCATCTAATTTCTTAGGGCCTTTGAGAGTTTATATAGAAGCTCAAAATTTGGACCATCACAATCAACAACAAAACCACCAATAGATACCTTAGTGTCACCATGTAATGATATTGATGAGCTTGTTGAGGCATCACTGTCATAGCCATCATCTTCACCATCAAGTGTGCATGGAGTAGAATCATTGCTTGCATCACTTGTGGCATTATCATCATTCTTGTCAAGTGATCTTGTGGCATGATCATCATCATCATCATCACTTGACATTGAGGTGGAGCAATCCTCCACAACCACCTCGTTGTGGTCATGCTCAACATCCTCATGTACCTCCATCACTATGTGATCATCCTTCTTGAATTTTTCATCATCCCAAATTGAGGAGTAACCATAGTGATGCTTGAGTGCCATCAACATGCTATGTGCACTTGTGAGGCCTATCACCTTATCAAAGATCTCATCATTCAAAGCTTTGATTAGATAAAACTTAGCTTGTGCATCAAGTATTCGGCAATCCTTTTGAGCTTGGGTACGGTTATCACTCTCATCCAAGTCATGAGTAAAGCCAACAAATATGATCCACCAAAACTTAGGGCCAAGAGCACGAAAGTGATCAAGCATATGAAGTTTCCACCGTGCATAGTGAGTGCCATTAAAAATGTGTTCCACACAATTATCTAGCCCATAAGCTGCCATCCTGTCGGGTCGGTGAAGACCACAAATGAGAGACTCGGCTCTGATACCACTTGAAGGGTCGAGATGGAAGACTAAAGGGGGGTGAATAGTCCTTTCTAAAACTTAAACGCGTTGGCTAACCGAAACAAATGCGAAATTAAATTTATCGGTCTAGCCAAGACTACACCCCTCTATCTAAGTTTTCTAGCACCTTGCAAAGATCCTAATTAAACAACTAAGGTGCTAAGCTTACCAAGAGCTCACATAATCAATTCTAGAGCAAGGTCACACAAACCTATGCACTAGTACTTTGCCAACCGAGGGAGCTCCTACACAACTAGCGAAGCAAAAGCACAAAGCTCCTAAGCTCACTAGCAATGCTCAATAACAAGGCAACCAATACAAAATTAGAGAGCGCAAATAACTTAACTACACAAACTAAGCAATGTGACTAACAAGGTTACACAAACCGAATTAGCCACGCAAAGGGGATACATCTAGCTACACAAGCAAGAAGATATCTAGCTAGCTACACAAGCACAACTAGAACAAGAGCAACTATATATATATATATATATATATATATATATATATATATATATATATATATATATATATATATATATATATATATATATATATATATATATATATATATATATATATATATGAAAGTAAATACAAGCTTGTATTGCATGAAGGCAAACCACCGAGAAGAGTAGACAATGTTGACACGGTGATTTTTCTCCTAAGGTTCACTTGGTTGCCACCAAGCTACGTCCCCGTTGTGTCGACCAACACTTCGTAGTTCGGCGGCTAATCGGTCACACACCGAGCCTCTCAAAAGGCGCCGCAAGAACCCACCATCAAGTGTGGTAGCTCAATGACACGCTCAACTAGAGTTGCTCTTCACGATCCCCGCGGGGTGAGCACAATCACCCTCACAAAGCTTCTCCGAAGCCTCGCACAATCTTCTTGCGAGCTTCGACGGAGCCACAAGCCACAAAGCCATCTAGGAGGTGGCAACCTCCAAGAGTAACAAGCACCACCGGCTTGCAACACGATCACATAGTGCCACTCGATGCAATCTCACAATGCAATCGCACTAGAATCGCTCTCTCACTCGATCCGATGAACACTATGAAGCATGAGTGAGTTAGAGGGCTTCCAAGCAATACCACATAAGCCACCAAGGCCAAAGTGTGCTCAGCTGCTGGCCAAGGCCGGCCAATGGGCTATTTATAAGCCCCTCCACAAAAAGAGTCGTTGTACCCCTTCACTAGGCACAACACGCGTCGACCGGACGCGCCGGTCGAACTGACCGAACACGCCACTCAAACGACCAGACGCGCCGATCGCATAGTGCCTGCGCACGCGGCGCACTGACTAGACGCGCTCCACGCAACGACCGGACGTGATAGTGCCAGCGTCCGGTCACAGTCCAGAGAGCTCCCATCGTGACCGGACACGTCCGATCACATGTGACCGGATGCACCGCGCGTTCGATTAGCTCTTCGCCACGCTCTACTCCTCTGGGTGCTCGACCGGACGCTCCGGTTCCACGAGGGACCGGACGCGCCGGTTGCAAACCCTAACACCCGCACGCCTGACTGCTGCGTTGAACTGACCGAACGCGTCTAGTCAATCCGTGACCGCGTCCGGTGCAGCGTCAGATCACCCTGGTGACCTCCGTTCGCCTCTGTTTCTTTTCCGGCTTTCGGCGTAGTAGAAAATAGTCGTTTCAACTCCTCGAAAATGCCTGAATCCCGCCTCACAAGCTCAGCTCAAACTCCACCATGTGCCAACACAAATGTGGCAACACCACCATGTGATCAACAACATGTGCAAGTGTGTTAGCATTTTCACAAACACTTTCTTCGAAGGAATTAGGCACTCAACTTGCCTCACCACTCGATCCTAACATGTGTGCAAAGTTAGATCGCTCAAGTGGCACTAGATGACCGATATGCAAACAAGTTTGCCCCTCTTAATAGTACGGCCATCTATCCTAAACCCGGTCATCAACTTCTCTACACACCTATGACCGGTGAAATAGAAATGCCCTATGGTTATACCTTTGCCTTGCGCATTCCATTCCATCTCCTCTGATGTTGATGTAACACATGCACCAACCAATCACCAAATGATATGATCCACTTTATATCATCACGTGACCATATTGGTTCATCGATCTAGACCTCACTTGCTCTTCACCATTGCCTCGGTCCTTCGGCGCCAAGCCATCACAACTTGCCCTTCACCCTAGCAACCGGTCCATCAAGCCAAGCCTCATCTTGATCCTCTCCACCTTGGTCACATGACTCCATGTCATGTCTCATATGCAATGAGCTCCTTCATGACACCATCACCTGTGGACTAATCTCCTGTGTATCTCACATAGCCACATATTAGTCCACCTAAGTTGTCACTCAATTACCAAAACCAAACAAGGACCTTTCAGTCCCACAGCTGAGCTGGGGGTTGAGTTTGCAGCTGAGCTACGAAATGGGCCCACAACCAAGTTGTGGGTCGCCTCACAGCTGAGCTAGGGGTTTCCCTATGGCGGAGCCATATGATGTTTTTTAGGGCCCGCAACTGAGTTGGGGGACGTCTCTCAGCAAAGCTGAGAGTTGCCACATGGCTGAGCTATGGGTTATTACCACGACAACTATGGATTGGGTCCACAACAGAGTTGGGGCCTGCCCTACTGCAGAGCTAGGGACTATGTCATGATAGAGCCACGGTGCATCGTTTTCCGCTGAGTTGAGAACGTGTTCTTGGGACCCTAGCACCGCGTGATCTCGTCACCTACTATCAGGTTTGGGGACTAAGTGGGCACACTTCACCTTGCGGTGAATGTGCTTATTTGACTATGTGCTATTTTTTCTTTTAGACCCTGGCACCATGTGATCCAGTCACCTGCTGTCAGGCTCGGGGACTAAGTGGGCACCTCATGGTGAATGTGCTTACCTTTTTTCGCAAATATCATTTGTTGCATAGTGCCAGAGGCGCGACCCCTACCTTCACATGATTAAATCCTAAGAATCACGTCTCTTAACATTATGGCAGAGCCACTGGTGCCATGCATCATTAATTTTCCTTAATGAAACTTAAAGTGGGCACACTTCATCAAAGATGAATTGTTTTTTCTTTTTCTCTCAAAGCACCATGCATTTTTCTGGCAAGACGATTTTTCGACCAGTGCGATGGTCGGCTATCAGCTGAACTGGTCAGAAAGGATGGAATATTCCTTGGCAGACCACCCTTCTGGTCAAGGCTTCAGGGCTTCAAGCCTCACTGGTCGGAGAATGTCGAGATGACATGTCGCTTCAAAATACATAGTGCTTGGGACTAGCTATGGGGGTATAGACCCATATATCCTCATGGCTCCACATGGGTCGCGCTAGACAAGGTGGCCCAACTCGCCAGAAAGGCCTGCATGGATCTCCGTACTGCTTGGCGAGCCGTGCGGGGCAAGCAGAGACTACTTGACGGTCAAGAAAACCTAGTCGGTTAGGATAGATTTCATACCATCTGCAGATACATGAGTTGTAATTGGCTAGGATTGGATTCCTTAGATCCATAACCTTGCCCCTCGGACTATATAAGGCAGGTAAGGACCCCCCTCAAGACATCTGATCACGTATCAATACAATCTAAAAAGACGTAGGACGTAGGGTATTACACAATACACGGCCCGAACCTAGATAGATCTTGTGTTCCTCTTGCGTCACCATCTACATCGTCGTCTTGTGCACCTCTGCCGATAATCTACTATCCTAGGCATACCCCTCGGTAGACTGTCAACCACATCTCGTCGATAGGGATCTCGATCTGGAATGATCTCTGAGGTGTCACTATTGGCACCTTGCTGAAAGTGGTCTAGGCCCATGATTGGGACATGAACAAGTGAAGGTCGAACCCGTGCATAGCAAGAGACAGCACAGCGATGGTGAAGTGCTCACCGCGGGAAGGAGGCCAACTTCATCGTCATGGAAGGGGTGGGGCTTAGGGAGCAGCCGAAGCGATGGGCTTTCAACCTGGTAGATGAAGTAGTCGCCCTTCTCCTGCGACATGACGGTTGGGCAACCGATGTGGACACGGAGGAGGAGGAGGAGGAAGCAATCCGTAGCCGAAACGATACGAGCATCCTCCAAAAAGAGGTTAGCCCCAGATCGGGGCAGTGCACGAACAGGCGAGAGGGCGCCGATAGGTCATCGGGCCAGATGGAAACCTTGATGGATTTCTTGTTACTCGTGAAGTGTTCTGCAGTGTTGCTGTTGGGCATTCGCCGATGTAGGCACTGGTGTCGAAGAGGATCCAGGACCGACGAGAGGATGCCGATGAATTTGGTTGTTGGTGTTCGACGGCGGCGGCGGTAGCAATGGTGGCCATGGAAATTTTTAGATCCAAAAACAAGAAAAGTCAGGGACATTCCTTCTCTTCTCTTACAATGTAAGGAGAAGCACCCGTCTCATCAAAGGTTATACTTGGTGGAGGCCATCGGACTGGAGCTCGGTGGGTTGGGTGGGTTGGGTGTAGTTGGATCGGAGGAAGAGGAGGCGATGGGTTAGTGGGGAGAGATTACCTGGTTGACAGGGTTGGTCGGTGTAGCTTTGCAGCTGCTGCGTGTAGCCGGCGTGCCAGTCGCCCCTTTTGGTAAGGCTTCTACGAGATGGTCGGCAGTGGCAACGGTGCATCAGGTCGAGGCCTGGCATCTCCACCGATGTCTTGTTGGGGGGTCCTTGGGCGAAATCCTAGCGACGGCGACGTCTGTGGGCACTGCTTTCCCTGTTGAGGGCGTCGTGCCCCCTAACATTGTCTTCTGCTGGTGAGAGCCTAGTCCATTCCTGGACGAGCGACGATGGCGCTTCAACATCGTACCCTTCCTAAAGGCGTTGATGTGGAACTTCAACCTGGTCGAGATGTCGCTTGTGGTGGTTACTCCTTAGCGATCGTCGCGGGCAGGGTGTGAGGTACTAGGTGGAAATCAGAGCTGCTCTTCACGGCGTGCTTGAGCTTGGCAATGATGACCGCCTTGGCCTCTTGCTTCGGGTTATCAGTCTCATCTTCGTTAGGTCATCTGTGCTCTCTGTTGTGGCTGCGTGGGTGGGCTTCGCCTTTCATGGTGATTGTTGCCATGTTGGCTGCCTTATATATAAATTTGCTCTCTACTTATCAATGAAAGCCGGTAACACGGATCTTTCGAAAAAAAAGACGGTGGTGCCTTTCATCAAGCAACGAGGCCCGTGAGTGAGAAGAAGACCCACAACAAACCCGCTAGGAAATTTAATTTTTTGCCACCGCTGTGATTGCCACTCGTCCAATCCAAACTACTTAGCAATTATAAGTTTACCACATCGACAATTCAAAGTGTATCATTTTTGTCATTTTTGACGTCCTAGCAGTCCAGATCACCCTTCCACACCCTTCCAGCGTGGATCAGGTAGGTGGAAAGACCTTCTTGCCCCTAGCTCCTTATCCTCTCTGTCGGGCCCTCGGACAGCTCATTCCCTACCCTTCTCTCCCTCTTCCTCATTCTCGTCATCTAGCTCCATGTTGACTTCGACAGCGACTATCCACTCCGGTGATGATGGCGCCCCTTGTTGCACATCGAACTTGATGGATCTGCACTTCCCACCGGCGCTCCCAATGCAAGGAAGGCTAGTGAGGCCATTGCCCCTTATTATGCATGCATCGTTGGTGATCTAGGGTTAGGGTTCCATGGGGATTTTGTGTTCTTGGCCTGAATTGGTTTCTTTGCTTTTTCATTCATAGGCGGGTGATGTTGTAGTTGTTCAATCCAAATCTATGACAATGGATTCTACCGGTTGCCCCCTTGGTAAGTCCTAGTCTTGCCACTACGACTAACAAATTATACGGGTTGGGTATCTATCTAACTCTAGAATGTTTTTATGTTTACATTCATGCTTGGATTGAATCTGGCAATGCGTTTAGAGTAGTTCTTAAGTGTGGTAAGTATACCGCTGATGTTGAATATGGTCTAATAGAAATGGTTGAACAAGAGCATGAGTTGTGGTTGGATAGGAGCAGTGGTTATAGTCTAGCTCAGTCTATGATGATGTGGCTACAATCAGCAACCAACTTTGACTTCACTTAGATTGAATTTCAAGCAAGATTTCGCCATGGTTATAATAGAGCCATGAGTGGAGTTTTTTTTTCCAAAAATGTTTAATTGTCTTGAATATTTGTAATTTGTTGCCTTTTTCTTGTAATTAAATTTTTGATAGGGTGTAGCCCTCATATTCCCTAAAAAACAGTGGTACTAGATGCTAGGGCGGATTCACCCTCCCCGCCGGCAAGCCCCCCCACCCCCACCCCAGGACCATTGAAAGCCATGACCAACCTCTGCAACAGTTTCTCTGTTCGTTCTTTTGCGAGTAGACCGACGGAGGAAGATGAGCGTTGTGAAGACTAGTGACGCTGAAGAGGTACCACTAGGGATGGAAATCGATGTCTAGAAATTCGAATTAGCCGAATCCGTATCCGCTAAAATGTGAATATAGATATTAGTATTCGTATCCGTTTCTAATATGGATACTAAATGGATGTATCCGAATTCATTTTTCAGTATCATTTTTTATTCAGTTCCATATCCGTATTTGACAAAATTATGGAATATCCGATATTTATTCATAGCTACAAAGAATAAGGTATAATGAATCTATTCAAAAGTTTTCTTTTCATGACTAGTGACTAATTATTTAATTTCAATATTATTATTGATGCATTGGAACTACTTACTAGTATATCTATAAGTAATCTATAATATTAATATAATACTATTAATTATACATAAATATTAAATTAATTTTAGTACTTTCCTAATTTAGTTTAAATCTAATATATTTGTTGTTTCAAATTATTTTAATACTTTAATTTATTTTTTGCTGATGTAAATTATTTTATATAATTTATATTTCATGTTGAATATTAAATAGTGATTGGTTAATTGATATATTTAATTATTAAATATTTATTGAAAACTATATTATTTTTTATGAGCTATTATTGCCTATGTCATATACCCACATACTTCATTCTCTACTTAAGTAATAAGTTTATAATTACAAAATAATTTGGTAAAACAAAATGGCTACTTGTTTCCTACCATTCTCATTTAGTTCACTTAGATATTGAAGATTATTGCAAGTGTACTTTGATTTTATTTCACTTTGTTATCGACCAACTTAATACTCAAATTCTATTCATCTATGTTGAATTTAATAATATGCACTTTGAATTGAATTGAGTAAATATATGAATAGAAATCTGAATCCGAGACATTCATTTTGTATTCATATTCGACAAGATCCATATTCGCATTCGAATCCGATTTAAAATGTGGTAAAATGTGACATCGGAATCTAATTCCACGCGAATCTGATTCATTTCCATCCCTAGGTACCACAATTGGGTCTGTTGGGCTGCGCCCGTGTGATGGGAGGCCCACGCGGGCCTAGGCGGATGGTGAAGAGATGTGTATCTCACACTCGGCTCTCGGCGATTCAGTTTCTTTCGTGAATGGCTACAGGCGACATGTATCCACCCATTAGACTATTTTCAATAACAACACCTATAAGACCTATTTGACTTTTGGGTAGCGCTATAGGCAAAGGGTTTAATACACATTCGGTATCTTCTCCAGCAACAGAACCAAAAGAAAATCCTTTCTGTAAATGAGTTTTCAGAAAAGAAGATGCTCATATTTGGGTTGTGCCACTCAGACAACCCAAGTCCTAAAATAGATCTCCTATATAGGTAGTCTATTGGAGACTGATTTTAGATCTCTTGTTATCAATTTTCGGTTTGAGTGTCTATATAGGCCACTCGTCGGAGATAGTACAGGTGACCAATCCTGAATGGCTGAATCTCTGATCGCTGCACCACGACCACAAACTGACGAAAACTTGTCCTGTTGGCAGCAGTGCTGGACGTTCCCACTGCTGGGCTAAGCAGTGTGGTAGAAAACAAATGTTTGTCTCAATGATCCAGTGATTTATATTCTACACCTAAAGTACCCATTTCATCACACACAAAAAATAAGAAAAAATGCCACAATCTTATTTTTATCATCTAAATCTGGAGGCTTCTTTTTTTTCTTCTAATGATTTATTTCATCTCTTATACTCCTATATTCCCATGCAGTAAATCTCAATGTTTTATTTTAGTTGACTCGTTGTTATTGTCATGTTTTCGTGTGCACCAAGTGCTAGACGCTAAATAGTATCACGTATTTTTAGCCAATTATAAACGATCTAAATATAACTTTAAATAATCTATACAACGTTTACATACACTAAAAATACACTTAAACTGATATTGCTAACCATCATGTAGCGTTTAAATGGATTTAAAGATACTAACTGGCTGTTTATGTAAATATTTTTTGTGCATGCTAACTTTTCTATAGAGTTCACTGGTAGTAGTATGCTATAGGTCAATTTTAATCCTGGATCCGCCGCTAAATAGACGTAATGCTACATTTCACAAATCACAAGAAAAAAAATTAGGAGTCAGTCAGAGCGAGCTAGGAAGATGCCGCCGTTGAATGTTCTTGTGGAGATACAAAGGAAAAATTCTTCGACGACGCTGCCTTTTGGCGGCACATGCATGGACTGTAGGGCCTGGTTTAGTTACCCAACTCGGGTGGTCAATTCTGCACAGTGTCACCACTGAGCACTGTAGCACTTTTGTTTTTTATACAAAAAATTATCTAAAAATTGATTAATTAGACTCAAAATGTTCGTCTCGCAAAGTACAACAAAACTGTGCAATTAGTTTATGATTTCATCTATATTTAGTACTCCATGCATTTGCCGATATTTTGATGTGATGGGGAATCTCCTTTTTCATAGTAGAATTTGAGAGTGAATTCTGAAATCTAAACAAGTCCTAAGTTGATTAGGTGGCCACCAAACTTGGGGTTGGTGGTTACTGCTTGCAGCTGTTCGGTGAGCTTTGGTTTCAACGCCTGACAGGGAGCCGAAGAATGACTAAGGGGCTGTTTAGTTGTTGGGGTAAAAATATTTTGGTGTCACATCAGATGTTTCAAGTCATGTCGGAAGGGTGTTCAGATTCTAATAAAAAAACTAATTACATAACTCGTCTAGAAACTGCAAGACAAATTTATTAAGCCTAATTAATCCATCATTAGCACATGTTTACTGTAGCGCGCCATTGTCAAATCCTGGATTAATTAGGCTAAGCAAATTTATCGCAATCCATGTAATTAATTATTTTTTTCTGTCTACATTTAATACTCCATACATGTGTCCAAACATCAAATGTGATGGGATGAAAATTTTTTGGGAGGAACTAAACACCCCTTAAATTAGAAAAATATAATACGTGAAATATACAGGGACACAATCACACAAAGTAACTCATCAAGCTGAAACGATATATGATGATAGTGCTCCGTCCGCTCCGCAATATCTGTCATCGGTGACTCAACACTGTTACCAATGAGAACGGCAAAAGACCCTGACAGCCCTATACTCCAACGATTTCTCAACTGTGCATTTGGATGGACATGCCATCAATGCTACTCACCATATCATTTTTCTTACAATAAACAATTTGCTCACATTCACCTTTTCACAGTTTTACATATAGTACAATATTTCTCTGTTAAACAAAGGGGTTATCAGTGGTGTGTGAGGCTGTGTAAGGTTGTGAGGGGGAGGGGGAAGAGATAAGACTGCCTTGGCCGACGGCGCGTGGTGCGGTATAGTACAGTACAACTACGACCTAGGACAAGGAATAGACAATGACGCTTATTTTGGGACGTTCCACCATCGCTCCGACGACAAATATTGCGTGATGGAGGGAGCATATGAAGTTGAGGATGAATCTTTCAGATGCAACATACAACTTACATGCAAATGAACCATAAAAATATCGCTGAAACGATACAAGCCACTACCACGGTAGGTAGCCACCTACTACTAGCAAAACCAAACGCACATCATGATCTATGCCATACACATGTCTATTTAGCCAAATCATTCCCTTTGAGTTTGGTCCACCCGTACCAGCCTGACATTGGCCGTGTTTAGATCCAGGATTCGGTGGCCGAATCGGCAAAAGCTGGTATAGTGTTTCTGCCGGAACACTGTAGCAGCTTTTGTTTTTTAGTGAAAAAAATTGTCTAAAAATGATTAATTAGACTTAAAATGTTCGTCTCGCAAAGTACAACAAAACTGTGCAATTAGTTTTTGATTTCATCTACATTTAGTATTCCATGCATTTGCCGACATTTTGATGTGACGAGGAATCTCTTTTTTGCATATTGAAATTTGGGTGGCCAAATTGGGAACTAAACAAGGGCATTACCTTTACCTACCTTTCTTCCAACCTAGGCCTGGTTTAGATGCCTTTCAAATTCCAAATTTTTACACTCTCTTCATCATATCGCATCTTTGGACACATGCATGGAGTATTAAATATAGATAAAAAAATAACTAATTACACAGTTTGGTTGTAAATCACGAGACGAATCTTTTGAGCCAAATTAGTCCATGATTGAACATTAATTGCTAAATACAAACGAAAGTGCTACTGTAGCCAAATTCCATTTTTCCATCTAAACACCCCCCTAATCCATCAGAAAAATGTTTTAAAGGAAACCAACCAACCGGACCACCTTATAGCAACTCTAAGAGCCTCTCTATATTTCCCTTATAGATAGAAATCGATATTTTGGTAAAAAAATTGTCTAACGATTTTTTAATCAGATCTCCAATATTATCATTATCTTTTTTGGATTTTTCGCTAGCAAAAAATATAGAGTGGGATTGGAACTCTATAGTGCACACATTATATTAGAAAAGCTGTTGGAGGTTGGTATATAGAAAGTGATTTTTATTCAAATGGTTCTCAAAACGATGATTTAGAGAATGAATTTAAGAAAGACTCCTGGAGGTGTTGTTTTCTGTACATATCGCTTCTTGGACAAATAGTCATCCATCAATATGCAAGTAGGTACAAAAACCATTACATGTTGTATTTGATTTTAGAAAAAATGTATTCAATATAATTTTGCTCTGACATTTGTATTAACTAGCAAAAATGTCCCTATGTTCCTACAGAAAAACATTATTATGCACAATAAGTAAATAGATGAAGGAATAAAACAAAATTGTCCCATGAAATGACATTTATGACTATAAATTCTAACTTCATGAGATTGATAAATTATGAAACAAGTATAGACAAATTGACCTTAAATAAAAGTAAGTTTAGGACGAAGAATCAATGAAATTGGATTTTATATGAGTGAGGTATGACTTTTATATGGCTAGCTGTTAGTATAATTTTAATTAGTTATTAGTCCATTAGCTAGCTAATCCAGCTAATTTAAATTAATTTTTAGCTCTAGCTAATCTCTAACTGATTCAAACATGCCTTTAACGAGGCGTTTGGTTGAGGAAAATGTAATGTAACCAGATTACAAACGGAATCGGATAAAAATACATGTGCTTGGTTTAGTCACATCCGTTATTAGGTGCCCCGCAATCCGATACCGACTAATTCACGGTTGATACCGCTCCTCCGCCAGTCTTATTTGCATTCCGCCGCTGCTGCTGTAATCTATTTCCCTTACTATAATCCAACCAAACAAATCACGACATCTAAGATTCCCCCGCCACTTCGCCCCGTGATTTGTTTTCCTTACCAATTACATTACCAGACACGGAACCAAATACCATCTAAATTCTTAGTCCACGGTTAAAGTAAAATATTTCCCTTAACCCTCTAGAACTATATCAAACAAGGCCTTACACAAGGTCCGCTCCTTAGCCATTTGTAAGCTTCCACCCCAAACTTCACTTTTTTTGTTTTTCAGTTTCGCCAGGGACGGATCTAAGGGGGGCTGGGGGGCTTCAGCCCCCTACAGCTGATGCATCAATGGAAAATGAGGAGGGTGAGGAAGAAGTAGTGGAGGAAAGAAAAAATATAGAGAAAGAGAGGAAGAAGAAGAAACCAGCCTCCCTGAGCCCTATAAAAGTTCTGCCATTAAAACTTAAGAAGGAGATGTTAAACATTAGATATAGGTTAAAGACGAAGGTTGAGCTACCCATAAAGTTGGCCAAAATCCAAATCGCGTTGCGTGCCGTGTTTTTCCGTTGGTGCCCTCCTCAGCAGAACGGGGGAAGCGAAGAAAAAGCCCAAGAAAGCCCCCCAACCCGTCACCCGACCCAGCCGATCGAGGGAGAGTCAGAACCTGTTGCAACTGCACCTGCAAGCTGCAAGCCTCGAGCGGAGCGCTCTTCCCGTTGCGGCGGCGGCGGAGATGGCGGCGAATCTGGAGGACGTGCCGTCACTGGATCTGATGCACGAGCTGCTCCGCCGCATGAAGTGCAGCTCCAAGCCCGACAAGCGCCTCATCCTCATCGGTACGGGAGACCCTCCCCCTTTCCCCTTCTTCCTCCTCGTTAACGGCGCTCGGTGGATCCCTGCCACGGTTCCTGGTGCCGTGGGGACGGAAAAATCGCGGCTTGCCGCCGTTGGTTCTCTGGATCCGCCGAAAGTTCTCTCCTTTCCCGTGAAATCTTGGTTATCCCCTATTTCTCATCCTGCATTTGTGGCGAAGAAATATGGCTTTGTTCGCAGTGAGTGGATTGTCTACAGTTTTCTAACAGTTGGAAGGATTTATTAGTTGAATAGAAAGAAATTAATCATGCGCTAGTCGATTAGCTCTGTGCTGTTTGGTGTTGGTGTTTTTGTCATAAATTTATAATTCTTCAAGGATTATCAAAAATAGAAGTAAGATAATCTTAGTCAGCTTGACTTGGTGTGGAAGCCTTTTCTTCATGACAATAAGATGGGATGCCCCAATCGCAAGTAAAGATGATATTCTGCTATGTCACTTTATTTTGTTTATTTGACTTTTCATTGGTTTCATTGAGTGTGTATTGTCGTCCATATTTTTGTAACACTGAGGTGCAATGTTTTCAGGTCGCCTGGTCAAACCTGGTCGACCTGGGATTAGTCGTCGACCAGGTCGATTAATCGAACCTGGTCAACCCTGGTCGTCCATCTGGTCGTCCAGGTATATCAGCTGGTCGACCTATATATATACCTCTATATATACACTATATTATACACAATAAAGCAAGCATCAAGACTGCATTAGTGTTTAGCTGGTGACTTACTTGTGGGAGTTGTTTTCTTCTCTTTTCTGCACTGTCCAGAGGTCCATATTCCTGTCTCAGACTCCATTTCTTTGCTGACTTGCTGCTGGAAGCCTGGAATATCAAAGAAGACCATAATTAGCAAGTAGCAACACTACTGCAGTCTTGAACTTGACACAGCAGCACTGCTGCAATAGCAAATAACAAACATTTAGTAGAGTAGTAGACCATAGCAGCCAGCCAGCCACATAGCCAGCACAACATATTACATAACCAAACTAGTTCACTAGTACAGATAAGCTAAAGTGTTCAATTCAACACAAAGTCACAAACGTTGACATTCAATAGTCCAGCAAAAGTAGGCAACTAGCCATCTAATCAAGCAAATCATTATTCAAATGGAAGCCTTCATCTCCATCTCCATCTCCATGAGCTTCATCCTCCTCCATTGTTGTTGCTGAATCAGATTCTACATTCTGTTGTTGCTGTTCATCGTCATCTTCATCAATATCTTGAGTCCGGTAGCCCACATGTCCACCAAGTAAAACCAGACCCAAAAGCAGAGTGTACACACTGGTCGTCCATATGCCCTGGTCGTCCGATTAATCGCGATTAATCGACGATTAATCGGACGACTAGAAAGCTGGTCGAGCTGATCGAATCGAGGCTCCTGATCGACCTCCAGGGGCGACCAGGACGATTAATCGTGATTAATCGCGATTAATCGGACGACCTGAAAACATTGCTGAGGTGAACTCCTTATGCAATTTGTTTTAGTTTTTGTTGCTAATGGCTGCCGCATTTACATCGCAAAAAACTGACCTACATTAACAGAATGATACTAAACTGTGAGATTCAAGACAAGTAAATTGAAACAAATGCTGTCTGCTATATGGTTTCTTTCTTTTCATTATGGCCTTGTTTGTTGTCATGCTATTTGGTTTGGTATATTTTCTGGTACTGGTAGTCAGGATGAAAGAGGGCAGTATTGTGTAGGCAGATATAAGGTCAAAGTGCTTTTTGTGGAGAGCAATAAACACAACATTTTTATAATCTTTTGTTTCCTCGTTCACAACATTTTTACTTTTTAATTCTATTATGTAGCGCTCCTGATTTGGAGAATTTGACACCTTTTCTGGAAATCTTGTAGGCCCACCTGGCTCTGGAAAGGGAACTCAGTCTCCCATTATTAAGGATGAATATTGCCTGTGCCATTTAGCCACTGGTGATATGCTGAGGGCTGCTGTGGCGGCCAAGACACCTCTAGGTATCAAAGCAAAAGAAGCTATGAATAAGGTAGTGTTAGCAGACCAAAACTTGTACTAAAATGCTAACCAGCATAAAAAGGTTCTTTGTGACTCCATTGTCTGCTGCCTTCCTCTTTTAGGGAGAGCTTGTTTCAGATGACTTGGTTGTGGGGATTATTGATGAAGCTATGAAGAAACCCTCATGCCAGAAAGGTTTCATTCTTGATGGCTTCCCTAGAACTGTCACTCAAGCACAGAAGGTCATATACTTGATCAATACACCAGCATGAAGAAGTATTCCTATATCATATATTCATATTGTTTTAGGCCTTTTGAATTAGTATAATTTTCCCCTCACTGAGTTTTTGAATGTCCTGTGCAGCTTGATGAGATGTTGGCAAAGCAAGGTGCTAATGTTGACAAGGTCCTGAACTTCGCAATTGATGATGCTATATTGGAAGAACGGATTACTGGTCGCTGGATCCACTCGGCCAGTGGTAGGACTTACCATACAAAATTTGCACCTCCAAAGTCTCCGGGAGTTGATGATGTAAGTCGAGTACAGAGCATCTAGTTTATCTGCTTATTTTTATGTTTGCATGATCTTATTTGTATGGTTTCTACTTTCTTCGTCTAGCCTTATTGTGGATTGATTCACTATTTTTCTGTGTATATTGAAGTTTCCCAATCAGCTTCTTGTGGCATAACTTTTCCAATCTGTTAGATAATAAATTAGAGTTATCGGATCTTGACAATTATGGCTGGGTGAATATTGACATACTGTTACGGTTTGAGTCTGCTTGTGGATGCTATTATTTCTGCTTGGATGATGTACTGGTTAGTTTAAGCGATGGTGCACCCTATTTCTGCTCCATGTTTCTCCCTCAAGGAAAACCATGTTCATGGAAAATGCACATAGTTAAACTCTACAGTTATTGCTATCATTTTTGCAGCAAGAAAAAAGCTGCATTATTGAAAGCACTTCTGCCTTCTCATCTATTCAACTATTAATGTCGGAAATTTATGTGACTTGATCCAGAATATATTTGTGCATTTGTGATTTTAAATTCTTCTCATACTAAATATATTTTTTCCAATTGGCATTATACTTAGTGGTTGTCCTCTGTTGTTTGTTTATTTGCTCTTCATTTTCACAAAGGTAACGGGAGAGCCATTGATTCAAAGGAAAGATGACACAGCTGAGGTCTTGAAGTCAAGGCTTGAAGCCTTCCACAGACAAACTGAACCTGTATGTTATTCTTTAACAGAATTATTTTCCTAAAAAATGTCCTGTACCACTCTATATGTTTATATTAAAGTTATGCTAATGTCTTAGCTCTAAAATTTGGTTCTATTGTTTAAGAGTAAATTTGGCTTATCTCACATTTGTTCATTGATGATTTCCATCCATTTAAATATTTATATCATCAATTATGTCATAGTGCTGCATAAAGTTCATCGATTTGGTGGGCCATATGGGCCATGCATTTTTAATGTCCTTTATAGTTCTGATGCTCCACTCATATATGTTTTTTTTGTGATTGCATAAGTCTTCTGGGTTGTCCGCTTTTTATTCATAGTTCTGACTTATTATGTCATGACAGTCAATGTGTGTATTCTCTGTACTTAGTGATGTAGCTTTTTTTTAACCAATAGTATTCCTAATTTGAAAACAATTGGCTCGTCCAGGTGATTGACTATTACTCCAAGAAGGGCTTAGTGGTGAACCTGCCGGCAGAGAAACCACCAAAGGAAGTGACTGCTGAGGTGCAGAAAGCCCTCTCGTGATGAAGTGTCAATTCTTCAGGTTAAGCATGACATGACATCTACCAAAATCCCCTTGTCTGGGTTTCTTCAAATTTATACTTAGGCCAACATCATGGGCTTTTTATTTTCAGTATCCTTTTTGCGCGAATGCACCATTTTATCACAGCTTTGACAAGCTCGGGAACTGTCTGGATAATCTCTGTTTCGAATGAGGGAAGTTGCTTTTCAGTAACAATACTGATATGATTACAACAATTCATCTTTGGAAATTTTTTCCCGGTATTCTGTTCGCTCAGCACCCTGCTCTGTTGAGAGGAGACATTGATGTGCTGCGAGGTCAAATAAACGTTTCATGTTGTATGATTTTTTTTTGAACTGATGTTGTATGATTTTGAACTTGTGGTGATGTGTATTCGTACTTGCTATAAATTTCAGTGAGCTATGTGGACTACCTAAGCACCGTTAAACCTTTTTTGTGGCACTAATTATCTTAGATGGATTAAGAAAGGTGCTTGACGTTCTCAAGACCCTGGACCTTGACTGCACATTTCGTGAGGATAAGCATGTTGCTCCCACTGCATTATGATGAGAAAAATAAGGGAGTAGAACTAACTCAGAAAAGTGGGAGAAATGGTATCAATCCCCCCTCGACGTCCCGGTAAGAAGCGAGGGGGGAAGCTGGCCAATAAGAAGCGATGGGGAAAGCTGCCTAATCCTTAAAATTTTAATAGTTTTGGATTTGGATTTTGGATATACTTTTAGACATATCTGAATAAAATGTTGCATATCCAATATCAACTGGATATCAGTTACTTTATTTGTATTCGCTATCTGAGTTACAATCAGAGAAAAATATTCATATCACTGTTTAAGTCTTTTGAGATGATCATTGATTCTGCCTAAAAATATCAGCAATCTTCGCAACCTCGAAAACCCTATTCAAACGTTTGTAATCCACTCCAAAAATCTCAATGAGAAGATTCCTTTCCTTGCTAAATTTACCAAGAATCTCCGCCTCCACTGCTTCAACAAACTCCAAATGGGAGATATACCTCCTGGGCCTAGCAGAATCAATTCGCATGAAAACAGCAGGCATTCCAACCATTGCGTAGAGGCCAAATACGAGCAGCAATGTATTCATCACACAGATCTCTTGCCCCTTGCAGCGAAGCCACTAGCTTGTATCCCTTCTCGATAGTTTTGTATTTTGGGTGCCTTCAATAACGGGTTTGCATTCAAAAGCACTTTTTCCCATCTTCCCAGCCATGGGGTATCTCTTCACCATTCTCTCACGGTTCTCTCTCTTCAACCATGGGCACTTTAGACTACCCGCACTCATGAAACTCTAAATGCAACCTCTAAAAGAAATATTCCATCCTAGTCATCTAGATTCTCTCCTCTATAATATTTTCTCCCGCACTCATACATCCTTTACAGTTTACTCTATATCAAACGTGGGACCCACTTATTAATATTTCCCCCTTTTTCTTTTCTCTTCCCTTCTCTTTTTCCTCTCCTCCCTTATCCATTCGCCCGACGCCACCCTCCCTCCCAACGACGGCGGCGGGCTCCACATCCCCCGCGCCCCTCCCTCCTCCACCTCCGGCGGCCTCCATGGCGAGCTCTTCCAGCGAGGCAGGCGGCCATCTCCGGCGAGGCGAGGGCGAGCGGCACCCCTCCCTTCCTCTCGTCGTGCTCCACGGCGGCGGGAGAGGGCGGCGGGCGGTGGGAAGACGGTGTGGCGGTGACGGCGCGAGGGGGGCGGCCTCCCTCTCCGCGGCTCCGGTGGCGGCCATGGACGGGCCGTGGCGGAGATGGCCGTGCTCGCGCCCGGCGGCCTCACCCCGTGCTCCCCGGCGGCTTGCGGAGCTCCGGCGGTCATGGCGTGCGGGCGGCACGAGCACCTCCATGGCGGCAGGATGGCCCTCCTCCTCTCTCTCCCCCACGAGTGCGGGCAGAGGCGTCGGACTGCACGCGGACGCGGCGGGCCCGTCCTTCTCTCTCCTCCCTCTGGCCCGCAGCAGCGTTTGCCGTTCACCTCCGTACATACGCCACATATGGGGTTCCCGGCCCCGAACGCAACGCTTGCGTTTCGCATAGCGTTCGCCGCTGCAGCGATTGAGGAACGCAAAAGCCTTTTGCGTTTCCCTTTAGCGTCCCCGGTGCGGACAGTCTTATGATAAAACCAATACTTCGCCAAATCATCATTCCACTTATTCTCTGTAGCAGGAGAAATTTGCTTCGCACCCCGGCAAGGTTTGAAGCTGCAGCAACCAAAACAATTGATAACCTTCGTGCCATTAACCATCTTGTTCTTGAACTGACAATGCATCTCATGCAAAGAGCAAAAAGCTCTTATATCCAGATTTACCTCCTGAGACTTAACAAACCAAATAGACAAAGCAACCTTCGAAATATCATTGGCTGTTAAGTGATGCATTTCAATATTGTATATGCATCCATAATTTCTTCTAACAAATCCTAAATAGGAAAGTGAAGACCAACAATGAAGTAATCCTTGAACACTACACACTCGTCAGGCTCTGGCTTTGGAGCCTTTTCATCTTTCGATAATCTAACCAAAACCTTATTCAAAGTGTTTTTCTCAACCAGTGGCTTAAACACTTCCTCTGTCATCGAAGTCTTGCCAAACCTCAACGACTTTGTCTCATCATCAACTAATTCCGACTCTAAAGCTGAGACAGATGCCAAATCATCTTCTTCTGAGCCAGGAGAAGCAGCAGGTGAAGCCAGTAGGGGAACATCTTCAGTACCAAACATCTAACTCAAAAAAAGAGAAAGATCTAATAAATATCAAAGATCAAATAAAAAATTAACAATAAATGCAACAAAACAAAACTTACCTTTGGAATGATAAAAAAAACAACAGCTGACTTCGCAACATTACTTCGCTTAAACATACTTTGTTTCAAAGAAAAAACCAACAGCACCTCTCGTCTTCGCCAAAGCAGTAAAAAACAGGGACCGTGAGCGCAATATATATAGGCGGCTTCAGTCAAACATGATAATTCAGCTTCCTCCGGTCAAATTCGACCGTTAAAATTCAAAAAACAAAAACTGTTCATCTACCAACGATTAAATGACCAACTCCGAAGCTCAGGGATGGCATTTTACCTTCGATCGAAATCGAAACTTCGCAGGATTCATACCTTCGGAGTAGGCCTTCGTTCGTGAGGGGCAACTGTTGGGGATTTGACCTTAGACAAACATAGCCCCCGAGACTTCGTAGTTGGTTAATGATTTTCTTCTCAGTGCTAACATACAGGAAGAGAAGCGAAGACATCTCCATCTCTTCACCTCAATGCAGAGATGAAGAACGATGAGCGAAGCCACATGATTTACACAGCTGTCAACATATATGCGAAGACAATAGGCATACTTCGTCATCAGGCGGAGTCAAGGGAGAACAAGACGAAGTCATCTTATCCATGACGCAGTGACTAGCCGTCAAGAACAACCCTCAGATGGCAAGTTCTCGGTATAGTCAGCTTACAGCGCACTTCACCTCTTCTCTCATCCCACGCCTGATTATTGCGACCTGATCTGGGAAAACTGGGCACTGCTGAGAGTAAAACTATTCCTATTTCTGGCCCTACAACGACGACACTGGACAGTAGATCGACGGTGGCGCCATGGGATGGATGCCAATGAGCAGTTCTCCCTATGCGATCAGGAACCAGAGAAGATCGATCACATTATCGTTTCCTGCTCCTTTGCAAAGCAGCTATGGTGGAGCATCAGCACGGCACACAGACGGCCGACGATGATCAACAGTGCAACAATCCTTGGTCGCTCGAGAACTCTAGAAGGAGAGGAACACGACGTGTTTCAGCGGTGCCAAGCACCCAAGTAACGCAAGTGCTAGCTATAATCAAGTATGAGGCGGAGCTATGGTTTCAAGTAGGCGCCAAGAATTTAGGTATGGTTGTCTCGTGTCATAGAGTAATAACCTAGCATGTATACCTCTCTGAATAGGCGCGTTTGTTATTGTAAACCCTAAACAACCCACCCAAGATGTCATATGAGCGTATTGTAAATGAACTATTTCTACCTTAATACAAAGACGTGCAATAACCTTTTACGTGATCGAGAAATTAAAACACCAATGGATCGAACATGCTACAGTGCGAGTGTCCGACCGTCCGGACGTCGCGCTCCTGGGCTTGTGCACTACCAGCCCAATAGGCATGTTTCCCTTTACCTTCATTCTTTCACCGTTTCTCAAAAAAAAAAACACGACGACATTCCTAACTAGCACGGTTGTTGCGGCATTTCCTACCACTTCCCCGCCGCTCGCCTTCTCTAGCGGCGACCACCTCCACTTCCTCCGCCTCGAGGCCCTCGTTCACCTCCACGATGCTAGGTTGCGCCACTGGAGTCGTGCTTGCTGCCCGCCCCTGCCCTCATCGCTGGAGCCGGCGCCGATGTCCTCCTCGTCACCTCCTCCTATGGCTGGAGACCACGAGGGTGTCGTGGCCGTGCCGTACTTCGCGCTTGCATCAAGGCTCCACGCGCTCCGGTGCCCTAGCGGAAGAAGCTCGTGGCAGCCAAGCTCGTGGTGCTCTTTGCTCCGCCACCTCCCAGCCCCGATTTGCCCATTGAGGCGGTTATCGAGTTCCTCAACGCGCCTGACATGGTGGCCGTCTCCCACTAGAGTGTCGCGCCTGACATGTTTCAAGTGTTTCAGATGTTCCAGAGGTATGTTGCAAGTGTTTCATAGCCGTGCCGTACTTCGCGCTTGCATCAAGGCTCCACGCGCTCCGGTGCCCTAGCGGAAGAAGCTCGTGGCAGCCAAGCTCGTGGTGCTCTTTGCTCCGCCACCTCCCAGCCCCGATTTGCCCATTGAGGCGGTTATCGAGTTCCTCAACGCGCCTGACATGGTGACCGTCTCCCACTAGAGTGTCGCGCCTGACATGTTTCAAGTGTTTCAGATGTTCCAGAGGTATGTTGCAAGTGTTTCATATGGATATTGCAAAAGTAGATCGAATTGTTGCATATGTTGCAAAGTGTTCCAGAGACATGTTGCAACGTTTGTTCAAAATATTTCATCTATTTCATATGTATGTTGCAAGCGTTTTTAATTTGGATATTACATATGTTTCACAATATGTTGCAAGAGTATGTTCGAAATATTTTCAGCTGTTTCAGTCTTATGTTGCAATAAGTGTTTTCATGTTGCAAGTTGCAAGTGTTTTATTTGGATGTTGCATATGTTTCACACATATGTTGCAAGTGTATGTTCCAATTGTTTCATCTGCTTCAGACGTATGTTGTATTCAAGTGTTTTCATGTTGTAAGTGTTTCGTGTTTCAGAGGTATGTTCAGAGAGTCATTGGGTCATGGGCCAGGCACCGTGGGAAGGGGTGCGCGGCGTACCTAGAGTCCTGTGGACGGGGCGTGCTCGTCCTCCTCCCGACTCCCGGGTCCCGCCCGCACGGAGAGAGAGGAGGGGATCGGGGGGAAGGAGCAGTGGGCGTGGGGTGGGGTGAGGCAGACAGGGGCGGGGTACGCGTGCGGGGCGGGATGAGGCAGACAGGGAAGGACTGCAATGATACTGTGGGAATGCAACACGTTTCTGATGAACCGTTCTGCTGGACCGTTCGGTACCATGTATCGGACGAAATCCTATTCCATCGGACGTCCGAAGACCAGCAACTCCCCCAATGTGTTGCCCTCGTATCGTCCAATCCAACCGAACGAAGCAAACGAAGTAAATGGTGTTTCTACATGGTATGACATATACAGTAGGTAGATAGTGACACTTTCTGCCGCCTGTGCCGGCCGTAGACTTGTCACGTAGCAGCTTCGTTAGTAGGCCGGGTAGCTAGCTATTTCTCATTTAATTTCCTGTGGTGGCGGCTGATATCATCAAGCGAGAAGCAATGCCTATGTGGGGAGCGATTGATCGATCAAACGGCACATTTCACGTTGTCCCCCTTACTCCTACTACACCAGTATATCCATTTTTTTTTGCATTGTTGGATGCCTGTGTTGTGTTAGAGTAGTAGTAGTTTGACTCCGCTGATAGCTTCCGTCAGCGCTGACACACATCTTAATTGATCATGTTATGATACTCAAATTACCTGCCCATGCATCCAAGCAAAACCAGCCACATTAGTACGTTTATATGATATAAACCATATTTATTTATTAAGTACGTACTACGTGTCGCCTGTGCCAATCGATAATTTGATTTGCCTCGACATATACACAAACTAATTTAATGTCTGGCCTAGCTGATCAATCGTTTCTCTGTCATTGTATTATGTTATACTCCGCCTTGCATCAAGAAATCAGAAACCATGCATGCTGTGATTTGCGGCCGGGAGAGACCAAATATAGAATTAATTTCCTCCAGGTGCAAAAGCGGCCGGCGGCATGCACGCTGCCCGTCGCCCATTCACGCATACGCATGCATGCCACAGAGACGTACAGTCCCAGCTCAAGAACATGTATGCATGGCTGATTAGCTACAGCGTGATCGTCGTCAACATCATTCACCTGGAAGACTTAGCTAGCAATAGCATGTGTGTCGATCTGTGTGTGTGTGTATATATAACAGCTACCACCCCACGCCTTAATACCTCCTCACAAGGCGATCCAGTGGCGTGCGTGAAAAAACACTAAGCTATAGCTATCCCAAATTTGGCACTAGAGTAGAGTGTGAGCAGCTAATATCTATTTGAATGGGTGAGGAGGTGCCTCCGATGCCGCCGGCACCATTGTATGTCGATGGCTGTCCGGGGTGCGCCATGGACCGGAAGAAGGCGAGCAACAAGGGCATCCCCTACAAGGAGTTCTTCTTCGTCACCGTCAGCACCATTGCCTCTGGTAATACCTGCCAACTAATAATTATTACCTGCCTCTCTGCTAACTTGTAGGGGATGCTCTTTGTTGCTGGCCTCTTCGTCTCTTCTGAGATCATAACTAGACACACAGCCCTCGGTCACCATCTGTTCCTCTGACAGTCTGACACACTATACGTTTGCTTACTTTGACGACTATGCCTT
Organism: Saccharum hybrid cultivar R570; assembly: GCA_038087645.1. Classification (NCBI taxonomy): domain Eukaryota; kingdom Viridiplantae; phylum Streptophyta; class Magnoliopsida; order Poales; family Poaceae; genus Saccharum; species Saccharum hybrid cultivar. The sequence continues at coordinate 10,691,281 of JAQSUU010000667.1, forward strand.
GCCGTGCATGATGCCTTTGCATGTCCCATCTCTAGAGCAAATCCCTTGCGCAAAGAGTCACGTACTCTTCTTGAATCCAATATGAAGACAAGTTTTTTTTTGTTTCATCAAAACATCTATGATATTCCATCATCTTTCACTATTACATATGTATTGTAGTGAGATACAAAAGTTGGTTCTAGAACTCACTTCAGTTGCAATTTTGATAGTTATGACACAATCTTTACTTCAAATATGTACTATATATATAAAGAGCTATTGTTGCTTGGTAATTCCTCATGCATTTTTTCTACAATTGTGGGAATAAAATTGGAGCTGATATTATTAACTTGAACTATAATATACTAGCCCATGAACTCATCCTATAACATGGTATACTATCTTACATCACATAAGTATTAAAGCTTCGGTTCATAAATTTAGTATATACAACTTAAAAACTGATTATCTTTACTCCTCAACATAATGCACATTTAGATATTACATAATTTCTATAACATATAAGTTCAACATCTTAAGTGTCATGATGAAGGGTAAAACAAACATTTATGCCGTCGTAGTAACTAAACCTGGAACATATGTTTAATAGAATAAAATAGGAAAATTTTTGAATAAACTAGAGTTTGAACTTAACACATAGATAAACAATTGCAACTTATAAGATCAAAAGTTAAAAACCAAATGTAGAATCATAATTTCCCATGAGAGATATAACTTAGGTTTCAACTTAATACATATTGGTAGCCAATAGAGGTTCAATTCAAAAGATGACAACACATATAGAGTAATTGGTGGGAATTATATGTGTAGCTGTATTGTTTTAATAGAGTGCTTAAAATTAAGTTATGTCATAATGTTCCATAAACTTATCTAAAGAAACAATTTCCAAAGTTTATTGTCACGAGTATCATTGTTATGTGATTTGTTAAAGATACATCTTTCCACATTGACAAACTGCTAAAATAAATATTTATCATCATGTACGCATGTGTCACACCCAATTTTAAGGAACAAAACCAGGCTAGCCATATGTGTGCCCAGAAAGTCCACACATACAACAACAGATTGAAAGATATCAAAAACAATGTTATTTAATAGCGTATACATAGTTATATGATCACTTACATCAAAGTACAGTGGAACGGTTGCTGATCTTGTCTGCAGACTTCACCTTCATAGGAAATGGCTGACTGGGGGTAACATACGCCTAACACTCCTCATAAACTTAACCAAGCTTCACCTTCTGTTACCCATTCAGGATTTTTATCCAAGTAATTGAAAAGTAAAGCAAGCGTAAGCAAACCACCGCTTAACAAGCATAATATGAGGGGATGCAGGCTCAAAGGGTTTGACACGGCTGAACTGCGGTAAGCAATTTTAGTAGATCAAGTTTTATCATTAGAACATAAGTTGCTTAATTATGCTTAAGCTCAAGTTCCCACATAATCATAAACAATGGCAATATGACAATAATGATTATATATGAGCATCAACATCATAGTGCAATAAGAACCCATAATTCTGTGAGTTTTCCAAGCCACTCGTGACCGTGAGCACAGCTGTTAGAACAGTTTTACACTCTGCAGAGGTTGTACACTTTCACCATGAGCCGTGATTTACCCTTTCGCCTAAGGTGATCAGCCTCTTGACCCACTACCAATGAAGGTCGGCAGGGTTCACTATGAAGTCTTTCAAAGGTTCGTCTAACAAGTTAGGGCCACTAGGTTTCCTCGGCAGGCAGATGTACGAACCCCCTTTCGAATGGCACAATTCCTTCGCGGCTATACACATAAGAATAGGGGCAGTCCTATACCCAACGTGGCAAGCCCCTTTTGCGCCATTTCGGGTAACCACTGACAAGCTAAAAAAGGTCCTCATACTTGACTAAAGTCAGAGCCATATAGCCCTCATGGTTGTACTGTAAATCCCGGATTTTACTGACAGATAAGTCCTTATGATTCCATGTTGCTAAAAAGCATATTTTAAACATCATTGCATATGCCATTAGCTAATATTATGGAGCTTTGATAATTAAAGTAGAGCAACTAGCAAGAACTACCCATATGCATAAACTCAGTATGTAGCAAGGAACAAGGTAACAAAAGTACACTAGGTAAGGTCCTTAATGTTCATCACATTAGACACATGCACATGAAAAGATGATTATGATGTTATTTGGTAACAAGGAGCCTCATATTATACTTGCCTTAACACTTGCTCAAACTTCCTCATACTTTGCTGGTAGTCATCACCTTCTGATCTTCAGCATTCGTAAATGGTTCTCGTCCTACTCATGGCAAGCATCACCACGCATAGGTAAACATATAAGCAACAAATATAAGCATCTAAGAATAGCAGAGCAAGAGCTTTAAAATGGCGTGCTAAGAAAGTGCTCGTTGCTACGATCGAGAGAACGCAAGAAACGCCGATAACGGAACTATCGTTAAAAAGAGACGACTATCGGGAGTTTTATATATTATAAAAAAAAGGAAAATTCTACCTGCTTGATTTATTTTATGTAAGCAAAATCATATGAAACTACCAATTCAGATTAGTCAAATTGTATATTGAATTTAGAAAGACAAGTTACACTAATCATATTTTAATTATAAACATATGTGTATTATTTAATCCATTCAAACTTTAATAGGATAAAAGAGAAAAGCATGTGAGCATCTAACTCAAATTTTGTATATAGAACGTGTTTAGTCTAAGTATATTATAATTAGAAACATATGAGTTAACATTAATCTAATTAACATTTGCTTACGAAAGACCCAAGTTTACTTACATTGTTTTTAATTATAAAACTAGCTGCTTAGGGATTAATTAAATTTGTTATTTAACTACATACTGAAAAACATATGACACGAACATCATTAGTACTGCTGCGTAGAGCACGTCGATATAAAACAACCGCAACTAGAACAGAGCAAAACCGAGCTACGACAATTAAACGGTGAAGATATTACGAACTGGTGGCAATTTCGTAATTAACTTGTCTTCATCCTTTGGCCTCCCGTACAACCGCCACACAGCCATGGCCACGGGAGAGGACTTCAGAAGGGGGCTCGGCCGGGACCTTGGCCTGCTGGCCGGCGGCACGGCACGGGCGCACGCAGGCCCACGCGTAGGGGCCATGGCGGTTGGCACAAGGCCTGCACGGCCATGCCCGCACGGGCCGGCAGCGGTGCAGCCCGCCCTGTACCGTAGCAACTGGTGCGTAGGGCGCGGCTACCGAGGGCCGGGCCGGTGACGGAGTGGCGCCCGGGGCTGGGCTGCCGCGGGGAACGGTAGCCGGCGGTGTGAGTCACAGTGAGGGCCAGTACTCGCCGGAAGACGAAGAAACTCAAACCGTCAATGGAGAGCTCGCCGGGAAACACACCGGAGAAGAAAAACGAAGGGGAGAAGGTCAAACGGTGAAGGATTCGCTCAACCAAGTATACCACAACGTAGAGGATGAAGAGGGCTACCTCGTGGTGATGGTGTTCCGGAGAGTCGCCGGAAACCTAACTTCTCCAAAGTTCGGCGCTAGATGTAGGGCATTAGGCGTGGCGGTTCATGATGGGGTTTGCAGATATGGAACGAGCGCGTCAAGGAGAACAGCGGCATATATATTGCTCTACAGTTTGAGGTCGGTGGAAAAACGAGTCATTTTTCTAATTTCGAAAATTCTAGAAATTCATTTTCAGTTTAAAAACAATTCTAAAAAAAAGCTGAAATCATTTTAATCCCCTGAAAAATATTTCTAAAACTCCAAAATTTAAAGGAAAACTTGTAGAGGTTGATTGAGAGATGATGAATCCAAATAAAGTATTTGGAGCCCATGAGAAGGGATTTTAGAGCATCCAAAAATTGGATTAAGCTCTAGGAAAAATGGGAAACAGTTTCGAAAAAGTCCAAAAAATTCCCGAAAAGGTTCGAATGATGTCTAAGCGCATTTTGAAAACTTAACACACACAGAAGCGCCAAAACCAAGCAACAGACAAACACCACATCCACAAAAGCCTGTCAAATTAATTTAGAAATATTTTGGAAATGCACCTTTTCCTTTAACAAAATAGACCAAAATTTAAACTAATGTTCACAAATTTTATCCAAATATTAAAATCCTTCACTTTATTTAGTGTTTTCTATGCACAGCCCAAAATTCGAAATTTTTGGGGTGTGACAGCATGTTTACTTGGTCTACATGGTAGCACATAGCTTTTATGCTTACTATAAATTTGACGATGATAGATGTGTCTGATTTAGAAACAATATAACATACTTTATGGTTATTGAATTATTGTATTATATTTTATAATGGCAAGTGTGCTTAATTTATATGTAAATTTAGGGGTTAGTTTCCATTATCTTACATAACCATAGGGGTGGGTATTTAGATGCAAATCTAAGGATTATTTTTATTTAGATGCAAATCTAAGGATTATTTTAATTATCTTTGATATTTGTAGATGTGGATAATTTAGATATAAATTTAGGGGATGGTTTAAATTATTTTCATAATGGCATGAGTGGGTTTTTTGGGGTTACTTTATGTATTTTGCATGATGACAGATGTAGGTTATTATTTAGAAAATATAATGGCTTTAATGGTTATTATTGATTGGTGGTGGCAATTAGAGTGTATTAAATTACAGGCCAGACGTTTCAAATTTTTGTGATAATTTCTATGATTTATCTCTTTTTTCAGTCCAGTGGAGACCTCCACTTAATAATATTAAGATGGTAGGATTAGTATTTTCTCTAAATTCTATAAACAATATCCCTGATAGCATCAAGCTATTGTTATTGTAATGCTGCTTACATGTATCATGACTATACATTTGGTATACTAATTATGTGGAAAATAGTTACCCATATATAAAAGTGATGTTTCCTTACATTGACAATATGTTCTTTTTCAGCTTTGCCAATATCGTCCCTGTTTCCCTTCTTATACTTCATGGTAGGTTGATCTCACTTTGATTTTAAAACATACTTTTATTGTGAGTAAACATATATATTTCCTATTCATGTTGTCACTATCCACAACTACATAGATCTAGAGGCGGTTAGTCAAACATGTGTCCCACATTCCATTATATTTGTTCACACAATATTAAATCAAGCTATTTGTGCACATGGCAGACGATCCAATAATCTTAGGCCCCATTTGGATCATTGGAATTGAATTTATTTTATTAATCATAATTTAACACAGATTAATTAAACTAATATGGTTGTATATGGAATATATTTATATATTATTATGGGTCATACGAGAGAAATACTTATATGTTGCGTTTGTACTGTAGGGGAGCGAGTTAAAGAGTGCGTTATAAGTTGCAATGTAGAAATATAGTATGGTTATTTATAGAATCAATTTCCATCTCCCTCCTATGAATTTGAGATAGACTTATTATATGTGAACTTTGGAAAGTTGTGAAATATCAAATTTCAAGCCAAATAACCTAGTCTATTAAGTAGATTCCAATTTTCCAAAAATGAAAAGATCTAAATGGTCCCTTACTTTTTTCATCTGAATCTGAGTGCAAAACATCTTTCAATTCAGAGTAAAAATATGTAACCTAACTTGTGCTTCTCTTCATGACACAATAATATATAGATCGAGGATCTGCACGTTGCCAAAACAGAACAAGATATTGGACTGTACGCTGGTTTTCTTGGTAAGAGGGTTACAGCTCTCTGAGTCATTCACATATAAAAAAAACGGCAATGACTACTGTTTGTATTCCGTAGGTGCATCCTACTTTATTGGTCGATTTTTTGCCTCGCTGTTCTGGGGTGTAGTGGCTGATCGTATCGGAAGAAAGCCAATCATTATATTTTCAGTCGCTTCAGTGTGAGTACAATTTTCTTGGATATAGCAGCTTTCTTAATATATATAAACTCCCTTTAATGCAAAAATGGTTTTTCTTCTGTCGTGAACGTTTTCCAGGGTCATATTCAACACTCTATTTGGATTAAGTGTAAAATATTGGATGGCAATTACCACAAGATTGCTTCTAGGTGCTCTCAATGGCATGCTTGCACCAATAAAGGTACCTTAGGATGCAAAAGTGGCATCATTGATGCCATGGCAGCTAGATTCAAATTTTGTAAATATGTTTGTTATGACTTATGACTCTCATATTTTTCAGGCTTACTCGATCGAGATTTGTCGACCCGAACACCATGCTCTTGGGTTATCAATCGTAAGTAAATACAATTTGTACTTTTAATATATCTGTGTGCATATATAGGAAGCAGCAATTCCCTTCATCATTACTCGAGTTGAGCTTAATAACTGAATACAGGTAAGCACTGCTTGGGGCTTAGGTCTTATTGTTGGCCCATCCATTGGAGGCTACTTGGCTCAGGTAGTATACATACAGATAAGTAATTTTATTGGTAGTCTGAAGTCAACCATTCCTCTTTGATCTCTACTTTTTTACTACAGTATATACCAATAAAATATATCAAACATATACTATTACGAAATTATCTTAAATCTACCGCATACAACTTCCAAAATGCACTCAACATGTGAAATGTATTTATAGTCAAATTTTGAAATGATTAATTGACTAAGGGTAACTCCTAAACATTACTTGTTTGTGACTAGAGGGAGTGATATTTATTTGAATTTTCCATTAATTAGAATGTAACCAAATTTTCACCTTTTGTTCTCCTTTGTATGTCAGCCTGCACGGCAATATCCAAACATATTCTCTGAGAAATCCATTTTTGGGAGGTACGCCAGTTGTGTAACAAATGAGATTAAGATTTTTACAAATTCAAGCTAAATTCATGGATCTGACTATATTTGCATTTTCCAAGGTTCCCGTATCTCCTGCCATGCCTAAGTATTTCCATCTTTTCTGCTGTTGTTCTAGTAAGCTGCATATGGTTACCGGTATGTGATACATGCTCCCATATTCTTTGAATAATAATAAGTCATTTCAATCACTTTTATATGCATTTTCTATAATCTAAAGAAGAGTGTTCCCTTTTGGGTGAATGAACTTGAGAGCTCCATTTTTGCCTCCAACTTTTTAAAGGTATTTTATCAGCCATTAGTAATTTTCAGGTTTGTATCTAACTAATGCTATTAATTAAAGCCCATATATGAGACAACTACAGCAGGAATATGCTAGCCAACTGTTGCCAATATACTTGGAAGTTAGGAGGCTTATCCTTGGAGCCAAATTTTAAAGTAAGCAAACAAAATAATTCATTTGTTCCTTGTTGACAAAGAAACACAAAACTGAGAAAATGTAACATGATAAAAAATAATATAATATTTTTTATTTGTTTTTGTGAATAATATTTGTTTCTTGTTGATCGTGGAAATAATTCTGACATGACTAAAATGTGCTTAATTTGACTAATGCTTCCTCAGCCCTCACACGATCCTTCCTTACCATCCCACTACACATAGTGGTATGAAAATCATTGTTTTTGCCCTATCCATAAAAGTTATTTGTAATGGCGGTTTTCTTAAGCATACCGCATAAAGAAAACATTTTCAGAGACGGTTGACTTAAGCAATCGCTTCTGAAAATTGTTTATGAAAATTATATTTTTAAAATAGAGCTGAGGACTTTTAACGGATATTTGGGCACCTAAATAACTTCAAATGAAAACGTTTTCAGCTACGAAGTTGTAGATCTCTTTGAGCTCTACAATTTTGATATAACATTTGTCTTCACCAATTTAATATGAAAAAGTTATGAATTTTATGTAGTGTAATTTGGATCATATTTCTAGTGGCGCTTGTCTTAAGCAACCATGACTAGAAATTGATTTCAAGTGGCAGTGGTTTTAAGTTAATTTCCTCTAAAAATAGGCTATTTGTATTGGCGCTTGACATAACCTACTGCCAGTGAAAATATCTATTTCTACAATAGCTTAACTGCCATTAAAAAGTAGGAGCATTTCTACCAGCGATCATGTTACAGAGATCACCGCTAGAATAATTGAATTTCTATTAGCATTTCTTGGCTATATGCATTATATTGGCGTCTATTTTTGTGTACTGCTAGTGAAAAAAATGTTGCATCAGTGAAAACCATTTATATAATAGTGCTGTGCTATTTGTTTTGTGGGATTAGTAAATTACTAAGTTATTATGATTGTGAGAAGAAACCATATTATTCAATATTTGTTAATAGGAGACACTTCATAAGCACAAGATTATAGACAATGAAGTAGAAATGTCCGGAGATTCGAGGACTCCTCAAACAGAAGATATACATCCAGACAAGAGTCTATATAAGAACTGGCCATTGATGTCTTCCATCATTGCGTACTGTGTTTTCACGCTTCATGACACTGCATACACTGAGGTAATTATTTTAATATATATGTTGACCTACCCTGAATCTTGCATATGAATCAATCCAACAAAAATGAGACGAAGCCTCTTTGCATCTTTGTTACAATTTTAAAACAGATACTTTCCTTGTGGACCGTAAGTGACAGAAAGTATGGTGGGCTAAGCTTTTCTTCTAAGGAAATTGGTCAAGTTCTTGCAATTGCAGGTATGTTCTTTTTAAGATGTAAATAATTCTATACTACGATAACTGCTATGAGACGTTGTTTATGTAGAATACACCGCACACCCTAATCAGGGGTGGCCTTCATTATATAGCCTAATAGGCTAGGGTTACAATGTACACAGGCCAATGAGCTATACGCCCAATATGGGCTGTTATAATTACATTCTAACACCCTCCCTCAGTCTAAGCGGGAGTGTCACGAACATAAAGACTGGACCTAAAATCAGTGAACAACTGTACAGGTAACCATTTGGTCATAACGTTCGCGAACTGATGAGTTGATGGAACATGGAGCACCCGAACCTGTCCCAAAGCAACCTTCTCACGGACGAAGTGAATATCTATCTCAATATGCTTCGTGCGACGATGATGAACGGGATTGGCGGTCATGTAGACAGCACTAACATTGTCGCAGTAGACGATCGTCGCCGAAGAGATAGGTGCGTAGAGCTCCTGAAGTAACTGACGAAGCCAACAAGTCTCGGCCACAGCATGTGCAACAACACGATACTCAGCCTCCGCACTCGAACGAGAGACCGTAGTCTGTCGTTTAGAGGACCAAGAGACTAAGTCGTCGCCGAGGAAGACACAATACCCTGAAGTAGAGCGCCGAGAGTCGGGACAACCAGCCCAATCAGCATCGGAGTAGGCAGTCAAGCTGGTGATGCTGCCTGTGCCGATGTGAAGCCCGGTGGACAGGGTGCCTTTCACATACCGCAGAACACGCTTGAGCATCGCAAGATGAGGCTCTCGCGGGTCGTGCATGAAGAGGCAAACCTGTTGAACTGCATAGGCAAGGTCCGGATGAGTCAGCGTGAGGTACTGTAGAGCACCGACGAGGCTGCGATACTGAGTGGCATCCACCACCGGAGCACCGTCCATAGCAGAGAGCTTGGCCTAAGTGTCAACAGGAGTCGCTGTAGAGTGACACTCAGCCATGCCGGCGCGCTGGAGCAGGTCCACAGCGTACTGGCGCTGAGACAGGAAGAGGCCATCAGCAGAACGCGTGACAGAGATCCCGAGGAAGTGATGAAGATCCCCGAGATCTGTCATGGCGAACTCGGAGTGAAGAAGCTCGGTGAGGCGTCGAAGAAGCGAGGTCGACGAAGCTGTCAGGACGATGTCGTCGACATAGAGTAGCAAGTAGGCGATGTCAGATCCCATTTTGTAAACAAAGAGGGACGTGTCGGAGGCCGAAGCTGTGAAGCCGAACCGCCGGATGAAGCCGGAGAACCGCTGGTGCCATGCCCTGGGCGCCTGCTTGAGTCCGTACAAGGACTTTTGCAGGAGGCAAACATTGTCGGGAGCTGCCGGGTCGACGAAGCCAGGCGGCTGCTGACAGTAGACCGTCTCGTTCAAATGGCCGTGGAGGAAGGCGTTCTTCACATCCAGCTGATGGATCGGCCAGGAACGAGAGGCGGCGATGCTAAGGACGACCCGGATGGTGGCCGGTTTGACAACCAGACTGAACGTCTCGTCGTAGTCGATGCCGTACTGCTGCGAGAACCCACGAACAACCCATCTGGCTTTATGACGAGCCAGAGAGCCATCAGCATTATACTTGTGCTTGAAGACCCACTTGCCGGTGATGACGTTGGCTCGAGGCGGTCGAGGAACGAGACGCCAGGTGCCATTGTCCATGAGCGCCTTGTATTCTTCAGCCATCGCCGCACACCAATTCGCATCGACGAGCGCGACGCGAGAGTTGGCTGGCAACGGAGAAGGCAGACTGGAGGCCGCGGCAGTGAAGCCGTACCGCTGCTTGGGCGGCGGTAGGGAACCCGTCTGGGACCGAGTCGCCCGCGCAGGAGGCTCCTGTGGTACTGGAGCCTAGGGCAGCACTGCATGCGGCAAGGAGGCCGAAGGTGCCGCCGGCGGAGACTGCACTGCCTGCGGCAGTGGGGCCGAAGGTGCTGCCGGCAAAGACTGTGGAGCCGGCGGCGGAGCTGGACGATGACTGTAGTGGATGCCGAACCGCTGCCGGGTAGGGGCGACAACATCTGCTGCTGACGGAGGAGATGTTGGAGTCGTGGGCTGCCGAGGAGCCGAGGGCAGCCGGGGAGCAGCGCCATGCCACAGAATGGCAGGGTCGAGTCCAATGGGGTCACCGGCATCGCCAGCGTCATCTGAGCCAGACGAGGCAGGCACCACCGAGGTCCGCGAGGACCGAACGAAGGAAGTAGACGGTGCAGGCGCGGGAAGTAAGTCCTGTAACAAAAAATCAAGAGAATCCGGTCAAGGCTTGGAGGCCGCAAACGGAAAGTGAGTCTCATAAAAAATGACGTGTCACGAGATAATGATCTTGCGAGTGGAGAGGTCAAGACACCGGTAACCCTTCTGTGATGGAGGGTAACCGAGGAAGACACATGCCGTGGAGCGAGGCGATAATTTGTGGCGAGTCGTGGCACTAAGGTTGGGGTAGCATAGGCAGCCAAAAACCCGGAGGATGGAGTAGTCTGGCATCTTATGGTGGAGGAGATGATATGGTATACCATTATGTTTGGACGATGATGGCCGCCGGTTCGTGAGGAACACAGCGGTGGAGAGAGCTTCGACCCAATAGGATGGAGGCATGAATCAGAAGCGTGCGAACACCATTGTTCAGAGTCCAAAGCATGCGCTCAGCCTTGCCATTCTGAGCGGATGTGTAGGGGCACGAGGTGCGAAGGAGAATGCCACGGCTAGCCAAGAAGGTGGCGGTGGCAGTGTTGAAGAACTCGGTACCATTATCTGCCTGAAAACAGCGGACAACAGAACTGAACTGTGTGTGAGCGTAAGCAACAAATTGAACAACGTGTTCATGAACTTCAGATTTATGACGAAGAGGGAATGCCTAGCAATAATGTGTATAATCATCAAGTAACACAAGATAAAATTTATAACCAGAAATACTCGCAACTGGAGAGGTCCAAACATCACAATGAACAAGTTCAAAAGGTGCTGATGTACTAGAGATCGAACGAGCAAAAGGCAGCCTAGCATGTTTACCGAGCTGGCAAGCATGACAAATGCGGCGAGCTGCTTTATTACACTGGATAGCTGATAGCTTATTTAGAGTAGCGACGATAGCAGGGGCAGGATGACCAAGGCGGGAGTGCCACACCTCCGGGGAGACAACAGCGACGTGACAGCGAGGTGGCATGCGATGTGGAATGGTGTAGAGGTCCCCATTGCTATTGCACCGAAGGAGGACCGTCTTGGTCTTGAGATCCTTAACAGAAAAACCAGAGGCGTCAAACTCAATTGAACATTTATTGTCGCGAGTAAGCTGTCGAACAGATAACAGGTTACGGGTGAGTTGCGGAGCGACAAGAACATTATCAAGATGAAAGGAACGATCAACGATTTGTAAGGAAGATGTGCCACGACTAAAGACGGGAATAGATTGCCCGTTACCAACCGTAATGGAGGACGGTGGTGACGGGAGACAAGAAAGAAGTATACCGTCGTTGGAGGACATGTGGGATGTCGCTCTGGTGTCCATGACCCAGGGGAAGACCCCTGAACCGCCATCTGATTGAGGGCGGCGATCAGGCTGGTCGCGTCCTAGGAGCCGTGCCCATACCCTGGCGACGCGGTGGAGTACTGGGCCGGCGCGAAGGCAGTGTGCGCCTGCGGAGGGGTTGGCGTGGATGGCGCGCCCCACTGCTGCGGTTGAGGAGGCCACTACTGGACGGCCCAAGGGTTATAGCAGACCCAAGGACCGGCCGGCTGAGGAGGAGCCTGACGTCCGCCTGGAGCGCCCTGATGGGCGCCATGCTGCTGGTTGTGCCCACCACCTCCGTTGTTGCCGTTGCCGCCACGCCCTCCTTTGCCTTTGCCCCCCTTTCCCTTGCCACCACCCTCACGGTTGGATGGCGCGGGAGTGGACCGGTAGGACGGCGAAGTGCAAGAGGAGGTGGAGGAGGCGACAAGTGCTGATGCCGAAGCCTCCTTGCCCTCGGAGCCGAGGCGAAGCTCCTTGACACGGAGCATGTTGGTGGCAGCCTAAGTTCGAGAGCGGCGACGTGTTGGCGATGATATCAGTAGTGTTGGCGAAGCGAGGGTTGATGCCGTGCAGGAGGTTGAGCACAAGCTGTGCGGGGGAGATGGTGTGACCAACCTCCCGCAGGGCGTCAGCAGTATGCTTCATCTGCTGGGCATAAGCATCGACCGAGAGATCACCCTGTAGCATGCCGTGGAACTCCTGCCCGAGGACGACAACGCGAGGCTCCTTGTTGGCCTGGAACAGGGCCTCGATGGAGACGTACAGGGCACGCGCGTCTTGATCAGGTTCCATGGCGAGGTCGAGGACGGTGTCGTCGCAGGAACCGTACATCCAGCCACGGATGCAAGCGTCGGGCTGAGACCACGTGGGGTCAGCCGGGCGCGTAGCCGCCGTGCCATCGATGTGGCCGAGCAGCCCATACTTGGCGCAGAGGGCGGTGAAGAACGCCTTCCACTTGGAGTAATTGGGGCGCTCGAGGCTGAGGGCGATCGGGACGTGTTGCTTGATGTTGACGGCGGCATAGGCGGCGTAGAAGGCAGGGGCGATGCCATTCCCCATGGCGCCGGAGGTTCCGGAGCCGAGAACACCGGAGGTAGCAGAGGAAGTCGTCGAGGATGTCATGATGAAGACGACGCGCGGCCTGTTCGCTAGAAGCAGGGGCGCGGGTGGGCAGCGGCCTGTGCGGCGCAACTCGCGTCTCGTGGCAGAGGCGTCGCGCGCGGAGGGCGGCAGCGGCTGGAGCGGCAGCGGCTGGAGCGGCAGCGGCTGCGGGGGCGGCGGCGGCCCTGGTGCGGTGGCGCGTGCCCTAGAGTTAGGGCACGCGCGCGGGCAGCGGAAAAGGAAAGGGGGAATCCCGGGATCAGGCCCCCAGAACTCTTGATACCATATAGAATACACCGCACACCCTAATCAGGGGTAGCCTTCATTATATAGCCTAATAGGCTAGGGTTACAATGTACACATGCCAATGGGCTATACGCCCAATATGGACTGTTATAATTACATTCTAACAGTTTACTACTCCCTTCATTCCAAATTGTAAGTCATTCGAGCTTTCCTTGGTACATAACTTTTGCTACATATCTAGGTATATATTATGTCTAATTAGAATGAAAGAAGTATTATTTTGCTAATCCTCAGATATTATTTATGTCACATTCTATTTGTTGTAGGTGCTGGACTTATTGTGTATCAAATATTCATCTATAGACCAGTCCACAAATATCTCGGAAGAGTAAAGTCATGCCGTGCTGCATCTGTGGGTGCCTAATAACCTGAAAAATAAAAACGTGCATCACTCCTATCCACTAACTATTGTCTTTCTTCCATATGTAAACTGCAGGCCCTATCCATACCACTTATCGCTGTTTTTCCCTTCATGACACACCTGTCAGGATTAAAACTTGGATTAGCTCTTTATTTTGCTACTATTTTGAAAGCTGCTCTTGGGGTAAGTTCCGACACATGCTCTCTCTGTATTCTGCCAACATCATGTGTTTATAACTTTATACTGAGCACAAATAAATAGAGACTTACATTTGTTCTTCAAATCATTAGTTGGTCATTCAAGAATTGCTTCGAACTCATTTTTCTATATATGGTCATGAAAAAAAAACTAGAATCTATACTATATCTTAATCTTTAATTAGTTACAACATATATCATCTTTTATTAACGTTACACCGTTGACGAATGTGACCAGATAACTATCCTGACAGGCACTTCACTTCTGCAGAACTATGCAGTGGTAAGTATCACATATATTGATTTACCTGCTGAGTTTTATGTTTCAAATGTTACAAATTTTAGCTAATTCATTTACCTCCAAAAACAGCCACAACATCAAAGAGGCGCCGCAAATGGCATAGCGGCGACTGCAATGTCCTTTTTTAAGGCTATTGGTCCAGCAGGAGCAGGCGCTTTGTGAGTATTGTCCCCACATCATACATCCAGATTTACTTTCAATACAGATTAATGTGTGTTCCACCAAAATAGAAATTGTTGAATATGATATGTCAAACATTATAGTACGTGAAGATGAGCATGCAGCCCTTAGCCCGGTTGCCGGCCCGAAGCACGGTTTTTTGGCCCGGCCCGAACATGGCACGGCCCGGTGTTGTGCGGGCCTGAGCCGGCATCGCACGATGCACCGGGCCATGCTTGGGCCGCTGCTCAAGCACAGCGGGTGGCACGGCACGGCCCGGTTTTTAACAGAGGCCCAGTGAAGGCCCGCTCCATTTATAACCCTAACTAATTTTCCCCCGTCTCGCATCCCATTCCGTCTCCAGCCGCCGCAGGGGCTCTCCGCTCTCGTACGTGCATGAGCGCATCCCCACACCCCGCACCCCGCCGCGGCGCCCCCCGCCCCTAGTCGCTCTCGCCTCTCCGCCCCGCGTTCCCGCACGGCCACACCTTGCCCCCAGCCACTACACGCGTCTCCCCATCTGCCGTCTCCCACACTCATGCTGCCATCCCCCGCAGGAGGCCGCCGGGAAGGCCGAGCAACCCAGCGGTACCAGCGGTGAAGCTTCGGCAGTGGGCGACGGCACTCCCCAGATCTCGGCGACGGCTCCTCCCCCGCAGCGTCAAGCATGGTGGCTAGCCTCGAGCGGCTCCTCCGGATCTAGTGTCGAGCTGCTCGGGGGCAAGTGAGCCGAGCTCCTCCATGCCTCCTCCGAATCAGCGTCGAGCCGCCTCCTACCATCCCGGCGTCCCCTTCCCCCTCCCTCTCTCTGACTCTCTGTCTGTGTATGGCATCTATGGGCCTCGGGCCGGCCTGGTGCGCTATTGGCCCCGTGCTTTTTGGGCCGGCCTGGCACGGAAAACGGCCTAGAGGGCCATGCTTGGGCCGTCGGCCAGGCACGAAAGACTGGTGTGGCATGGCTGGTGGCCCAGTGGGCCCTTTCGTGCCGTGTCTGGCACAGGCCCGTGCCGGGCCGGGCCGGGCGGCCCATTTGCTCATCTTTAATAGTACGTTAGTATCTTCAAGAGCCATGTCAAATTGATCGATCGGTACATGTCACATTTAAGTGTGTTAGTACCTTGTTTGTCTAATATCACAAGTTGATGTTAGGTCTAGATTCCTGTGCACCATGCATTAAAATTGATAAAACGATCTGATTGATGAGTTTTTCTATTGTAGATTCTCATGGACCCAAAAACGGCAAGATGCTGCCTTCTTTCCAGGTATTTCTAAAAGTTACTTTTCTTCTTTTAGGTACCACCCCAGTAACTGTTTTTTTCTTGGGTATAGCATCAACTATGTTTTATGTTTGTGTGTTCCAAATGCTAAGAGAAGATTTCAATCATTAATTATGCAGGGGATCACATGTTGTTCTTCATTCTGAATGTGGTCCAATGTATTGGGCTCGTGCTGACCTTTAAGCCATTCCTAGCAGTACCAAAACATTATAAGTGATAGCTGCTCGAACCCAAGCAATGGAATAATGGTGGATTAGCAAAACACACATGTGCCAGAAAATGTGTTTTTGAGTGGCAGCTTATATGTGTCAAGGAAAAATAGCCATAATGATTTGTGTGATATATCTTTACACTCCTTATATTTAAGTTCTAACTTGATCGAGCACATTTTATGTCTGATACAAGGTATCCGATCCATCTTTAATTGTTTCAATTCAAATGTTGGTTTGAGTATGAATAATGAAAATTCAAAGTTTGGAGTTGAGCCATACAGCTTGTCAAAGTCAAGTGGCTACTATATCCTTGACAGAGAACCCAAAAGCAACATGCATGTGTGGAAGAAGGAAGCAATCGTAGCCATTTTGTATTAAATATAAATAAGTTTCTTGGCAGCAAGAACTGTTGAATTTAATTGTAGTTGGTCCATTATTTATATTAAATTAAATCAAATAAACCCAAAGGACCACAATAAATATGTGGAATGAATGTTTAATCTGGCATGAAATTATTTGACTAGAGATTAGCATGACGCTCGTCCATCATCTGCCGTCAAGCCACTTGATATCAACACAAATCAATATCTTACATGACTGATATGATCCACTTCATAACTTCACATGGCCTTATAGGTTTATCGGTCATAGCTTTGCTTGCTCTTCACTGTTAACTCAGTCCATTTGCGCTAAGCCCTCTCTATTCATGCTTCACCGCCTCGATGGTCCATCGCACCCAAGCCTCTAGCTTGCCCTTCACCAGGTCTTGTCCTGAGTTTTTTTGGACCTAGAACAAGAGACTAAAATTTTGGACCTTTTTATATACTGCTAGTACTACTCATTTGCTAGTAAATATGCGCATGTATACCAAATGTTACTAATAATTAAGCAGTTAACTGGATGCAAAAGCAATATTGATATGAAATAATTTATATACATATTAAATTACATCAAAAATTTCTTCTTGCATTCCGCGATGATGCGAAGTCATCGATAATGATGTCAATATCAATGTCATCCAACAATCGCTTCTCAATGCATCTAACCTCTCTTGTGACATTGTAGATCTCAAATAGTTCTTCAGCAATTTTAATTTTAAGAAGCTTCTTATAGATGATGCCATAGTCACTGGCATAGTAAACAAGATGCGATAAGCAGTGGAAGTATTAGGATAACAATCACCTTCAATCGCTTTTTAGTGCATTTAACCTCTCTTGTGACATTGTAGATCTCAAATAGTTCTTCAGCAATTTTAGTTTTGAGAAGCTTCTTACAGCTAATGCCACGGTCACTGGCGTAGTAAACAAGATGCGATAAGCAATGGAAGCATTAGAATAACGATCACCTTCTGTAACAAACTCAAAAATCACTATAGCTATCACTTTAGCTCAAAAATTAGATTATTTAAATCAATGTCAGATGAGCCATTTGAGAGAAATCTACTGTCAATGTTGTCCAACACAAATTTAGTTTAGCACCATCCAAGGACTTCAAGGTTGTTGAACTCATTAAAGACCCAAATATTTCACTAAATGACAGGAGTTGTACAAATCTACTTTTCAATGGTCTAATTGCCATATCAACCATAACCAAAAAGTAACTAACTTCAAATTCCTTCTACGCTTTACAGGAAATGATGGCTCAAAACCCAATTCAAATGCAATTTCTTTAGCACTGACCATACTAGAAGCAAACCCATCATTCCTATAGGTGTCAAAGTAATCCATTATGCCTTCTATCTATCGCATGTCATAATCAATGAACATAGATGGTGATTGCAATTTTTTGCTCACTGTATTGATGCAAAATAGAATGTCGTGCCACAAATAAATTCAAAGTTGCCAAGCACATCAAATAAATCCTTTGCATCACTCCTATCATTGGGTTCAAAGGTAGGATCTTCATTTAATGCAAGTAAAGTTGCCCTTAGATGAAAAGTTTGATATTTAATTGTTGTAACACTTTTAATCAGACTCGCCGAACGTGTGTTGCACAATGATTTCATAGTAAGACCATCAACATAATCAAGCAAAAATTTCCATCTTTTGTTACAACTAGCAAATAATGGGGTTTAGGGTTTAGGGTTTGTGGCTGAGATATTGAAGATGAATGTCTTTGTTAGCATTAAAAAGCTTACGACAGAAGCAAAATGCTCTGCTGAAGTGTTTGGAATAAACTAACCATTTCTATAATGTACCTCTTCATTGCTCATTTTTCTAGAATAATAGGTATAGGAAAAATGTCTATCATTGGCCTCCTAAGGGAATTCAAGATTATCTTCTCTTATAGGCCCATTCTCAACTAATGTGTACCTTGCTTTGTTATCAAGTTTATCCCAATTTCTTAGATCATAAATATCGATAGAAACTGGATCTTCATCAAGAATAGCAGGCTCTATTTATGTAAGTACAATCAAGCCCTAATTGTGGGTTTTGGTGATAATGACCACATAATTAGAGGACTAATGAGATCTATTGAGTTGACAAGCAGGCGACATGAGTATGAGGATTTTATTTAAAATGGTGGAGCCCTCAATTACAAAAGGACGCGGTGATGGGCTCAAAAGGACGTTTGAATACTTTTATCTTTTGAATTTGAGTATAGGAAACGTTGCACCATAAAGGGGATACAATGCACAAGTTTTAATGTGCAACCAAGTGCTCATCATAACCACCATCCACAGATCACCAACCAAAGCCAAGCTATTGACGATCCTTAACTCATATTTCTGCCGCTGACATTTAAACAAAACTAAACAAATATGAATACAAAAACTTAGAATTGGGGCTTACAACTCACATTTTCCATGAGTTTTAGTGTATACATGTTTTGTGGGCATAAGTATGAAAATACACCAAAATGCGCAATCAAGAAGACGCATTCAAGCAAAACGTATGCAAAAGACCATTCATACTCCACATGGGGGCAGAACACCAGCACAACAAAGGCCTAGGCCTACCCAGGAGCCCACACACCGAAGGTGGTGACTAGGTGCGCAGCCCAGGGTGCGGCCACACCGCCCCCAGCTCCTCCTAGCCCCACCTTTCTCAGCCAGTGCATTCAATGCACGTGGAGGCAGTTGCATATGGTGCTTTCCTAAAATACCAAGCAAATTGACCTCCTCAAGCCTATATAAGAAGACCATCCCTTCACATTCATTCATCAAGAAGAAACACAACACAAAAGGGCACAATGTAGCAAGAAGAGAGAAGAGCTCCATTCATATCTTAGCTCTCTATCTAGTCTAGTTTAGGGAGTGAGTGCAGAAGAGAAAGAGATGGAGAAGTACCAAAATTGTCGGCTGCCTCCATTTGTAGTGGAAGGAATGCCAGGAATGTCGGCTCCCTCTTCACTTGTACCTCGACGGACCTAGTACTACTTGGAGTGCAAAAGTTTGTGTTTATCTTCGGTGGTGAGTTCTACTTTAAGTTAGTTTTGTTTATTATTTACTTGCGGTTTTGTCATTCGTCCTTGTGATGAATACTCTAGTAAAGGGCCCTCATAAAGACGGATAATCCTGATCGATGCTAGAGTAGTAGTCGATAGCGTAAACATGGTGTCTAGGCTAGAGGCTACCTTTGTTTGCCTCGTACTCCATGGTTGAGGGGTAGGCGGGAGGTGGTGACAGCCCTATCCGCTCCTCGTAATCCCCTACGTCCGAGTACGGCGTAGAGCCGTAGGCCGGGATCGCCTGACAGATCCGGTATGCTCCAGTGCCCTAAGAGTGGCAAAGCTATCTTAACTTAGGATCTATATCCCTAGAAAACATCGCTACCCGAGCTATCTTTCTTCTTGTTACCTTAGGTGAACTAGCCAAGAGACTTTACACATCTGTTCCTCATGGAAATACGATACCTTGAATACTTCGGGGTGAAATGCTACAAAGGTAATTCCGTGCGCTTGCAGATTATTTCTGTATGCGTTAAGAAATACCAACAAACATTTTTGTTGCCGTTGCTAGGGACGGTTGTCATAATTATCTCCAAACCTAGTTCATCCATGTATCCTTGTGTTTTACCCTTAAAATTCCTTTTTCTTTTTTCTCCAATAGAGAAACCTACATTTAAAAAAGCTTTTTGCTCCTAAGGACAAGTTCTTAGAGCCACCACCATCGAAGCCATTCAGAGCTTCTGACTAAGAACTCTATCCTAGCTTTGGCAGTCAAGCTTATGACCATAAACTAAGCACTGCCGGAAGATACCTGGATTATCTTAAAAAACCTTATTATCAATAAAAGTAAGAACATGTTTTCAAGTAAGTATGCATCTTCAGGTATTCTTGTCGCTAACCATTTTAGGTTGAGACTAAGAAGAACAAGGGACAAATGAAACTAGAGAATATGAGAGCTACATCAACTATAAACCTTGATGCCCTTTGGTGAGGGAACACACTCAAAAAGGAGATTCTGACCTTACATACTTGACTTTTTTTATAAAAGTCCAAGTGTGGGGGAGGATGGTGAGAGCCTCACTACAAGTTCCATTCATATCAAAGGCCATCTAAAAAAATGATGTTAGCTCTACCTTGCTATAAAAAAGAGAGCTATAAAAAAGGAAGAGAAAAAAGGTTTGAAAAAAGAGAAAAAAATATGAGATAAATATGAAAAAAAGAGGAAAAAATATATATGATGAAAAAACATATATATACAAAAAATATAAAGAAAATATAATAATAATAATAAAAGTAGAGAGAGAAGGAGCTGCAAGATGGGTGCTCCTCTTCTAAACCTTTTCTACCACCAGGGCCCCCGGTCCATACACACTAATTGTGTGTGTGGCCTAGCCTTGGTGATTACCTGAGTTGGACAATACGTGATCATACAACCGTGACAGCAACTTCAAAGCTTCATCCACATATGTTGCTGGTAAGTACACTCAGGTATGAAAAGGTAAATAAAACATTCACCAACCCTTATACTCACATCTGTCTCCATATAACGTGATCAAATAAAGTTCATGCTTACTTTGTTTTCGATGTATGATCTGGTTTGGGTGTATTTATATATGATACATCTATAGGCTTTTTAAATTAAGCATGATACTTAGGTTAAAATAGCCTTCTTTAATCAAAATTTGACATGGTGTTAAAATTTAATTAATGAACTTGGAGTATTATTTTCATAAACAATAGAAGTAATTTATAATGGAGATAAATCAAGGCTATGATTATTTATGCAACTTTACTTTAGCCTTGTTTGAATTGTGCTAAAAAGATAAAAAGTTAGATGATCAATAAAAAAATTAATAATAAATAAAATAATACTTGAAATAAAAATTTAGGCTCCCTAGTGTTTTAGCTGGAAAAGCCCTTGTTGCTTTGTTTTTTTATTTTTCTATTTGAATAAAATAGGTACAAGAATAAGTGTGGAGAAGATATCTCAAGAAAACCAACACACATTCGAGATCTCCCACCAACACCGTGCACAACCTCGAACGATCATCATGCAGAAGGACAGGACAAATAGCTTCAGAGAGGATTGGCTAAACCTCTGGTCTAGCCAAACCCCACCTGAATCCCTTAAAACTCCTTCCTCAACAACGATGGTTTGTGCAACACTACCCTCACTCCCTACATTAAGAAAGTTCAAAATTGAATAAATTTAAAATATAAAACAAATAATGCTCCATCTCCTTGCTATCTTTTGTTGAGAAGTTTGCATACTCTTTATTCCTCGCCAATATTCCTAAACTTGTGAACAACTTATCATAGGGACCCCATTTTATCTAGGTAATTAGAATATGAGATATAGTAGGATGAAAATGAAACTTGCTCATTTTTGCAAAGTACTTGGGATTTATTTATAAAATCAAAATCTCGATTAGCATGCTCCTCAAATTATTATAATTCCAACCAAGGCCATATGACAATATTCCATGATACAAAACCTTAGTCATATGCTGCTTGTTTTTACATTGAGCTTTGTCAAACTGTTGTGACCCTTGTTGAGATTCTCGTCATGCATCCAGGATCAAATCCATGTAGTATACTGTTATATCGACTGTTATTGGATAATGTGATGGAATGATCATCTAGGACTATCACGTTATACTTCGAATCTATGGATTTCCTTCAAGGAGATCGAGATCATTTGAGATGACCAAGAGCCATGACAATGGCTAGAGGATGTTAAGAATTCATATGCCATTGAATGGATGGACAAGGCTAAAACCTTAAGGGTAGAATCTAACCCTAGTTTAGATCCGAACGGTGAGCTCAAGTCAATCTCCTTAATAAAAATGACTCACCCAAGTTTGGAGGAGGCCTTAGACAAGATCAACCCGAGAGTCACCAATCCAAGGGAAGTCTTGTACAATAAAATGTCCAATGAATGTCATAAGCATGAAATGATAGAGACAATGTTTTCGCCAATAGATATTCATGAAGAATCAACCTTGGAGCTTGAAAAGGAAGATAACATCAATGAGCATGGAAACTACTTCATAAACACCCCCATCGAATCCATGCTCGTATGAGAAATCTCCTAAATCAATTGGTGTCTCTACTACCACACATGAGATCTTCAACCCCCTCATACTTCCTATTCATAAAAAAATTAAAAGGGTGGTTGTAGATGTGTTTGTTTATCATTAATATTGTAGATCTCGTTGTGTGAATCTTGAGATAGGTACATAAAAACTGTTGTTAGAGGGGAAACCACTTCACCAACTTGAAGCGCAATTCAAAGGTTTCCCAAGGATGGGCTTTTATCGCAAAATAAGCACTTTCGGGAGATAACATGAGTTTTCACCTTTTGCTTGATTGCCCTTGTGAAATAAGCATAGAAATATAATTGTGCGAATATTCCTTCGGGTATTTTTTTTACTAATCATTGCAAGTTTGAAGAAAAAAATGAAGGATGACAACGCAAGATATCTCCAACCAATCATCATGCAACATTGAATCACATCCATCCAAACTTGATTTTGTTGCAAAATTCAAGCTGGGGATACACTTCTCTAAAAACATTTCATGTCATGTTGTTAAATTATCTTGGTTATCTCTACCTTCAAGCCATGCTTCATTTGCTAAATAACAACCATGACCTTTTATCTCTATTTGAATAAATCTCTATAATGTTTTCATGCTACCATTGTTTGCTATAGTATGCTTAAGGTTTGGAGTATGTTCATATATCTTTTAAATTAAGCATGCTGTTTAGTTTAGGGGTGCTGATTTTACTTCCAAAGGATTTTAAATTAAGCATGGTGCTTAGGTTAAAATACCTTCCTAAGTCAAATTAGACGTGGTGTCTAGGTTGATTTTTGAGTTGATAGTATGTTTTAGTAGATGTTGGATATTTTGTTAGACTTACTCCCACAGGAAACTCCTAATTCAATTTAGGTAAGTCATGAGATGGATTCAAATTAGAGTTGAAGCAAGACACAGGTCGTGAAAAACTAGATGAATGCATATAAGCTACGCATGTCCATGGTTTGCCATAAATCTGCAAACCTAGCCACCACTGCAACTATGGAACAAAGAAAAAGAAGATGATTGCACTAAAATAAGATCTACAATAAAAGCACTAACTCATAGGAAGTGGACAAAAAAATCAATAGGTCCAACAAAATATCAAAGATCAAAGAGCAAAAGATGGCATGACAAAAGAATGAGAAAGAAAGGGTGCAATCTAGGAGACAAGAAGCTCAGGAACAGCTCAAGATGCGAGGCTAGCCGAACAAGGAAAACTTCAAGCAAAAGAGAAGAACCATCACGAGTCATCTACCCTTCGTCATATGGTGTCATAATGCTCCAATGATAAAGGTAACATCCAAAGGTAAATGGTCATTATTTAAAGAATTTTCCTTAATTCTGGTATGCACAAAAATAAGAAACGAACATGTTTGAGTTATAACTTGCTTGATCCAACCTGATTAACTCAACATGTTTAGTTCTTTAAGCTTGTTCCTAGCACCACTTTCTTGATCCCATAGTCTTAACCAAATTAGCTAAAAAGTTGCACATCTTATCTCTAGAAGATGGTAGTTATAATCATTTAAAGATTGATACATTATGTAGAGATAGACAATCCTTTCATGGCTTAAGCAAATCAACCCTTTTTTTGTAAATGTTTTCAAATGCTACATTCATGTTCAACCTTCTGATCTTACCACCCATGTTAAAAATGATCAAAGCACATAACATCAACTTCATCTTGTTCAATGTGCTTAAGGTTAGAGAAGAATAAGTAAAGTTTTGATTCTGTTGGTGTTTTTCCACCAACAACGCCCATGCACTTGATCTCTACCTTGTCTTTATGAGAAGACACTTCAAGCAAAGTATGGGAGAGCAATTGATTCTCCAAATTTGTACAAGTGAAGGTTCTGAACCTGTCAAACCAAAATCAAAACTCAAAACCAAGACCGGTTTGGCAGAAGGTGGCATCACCATTAGAGGCGTCATCACAAGAATCCTTGTATTCGGAGCAAACTAAGATACTTGATCAATGAACTTCACAAGGAGAAGTCTGGTTCAAAGGACTTAAAACATTGAACCCTCACTGAAAGAGCTAGCTTGGGAAGCAACACCCCCGTGTATCTAGGTAAGTATGTCTTTCCTTTGTTTTATTATTTTTAAATTTTCTTTATATATATGTTTAAAAAACTACAAAACTAAAAACAAAATAAATAGTTACAGTTAGTAGTAACGTGTGATCTAAAAAATAAAAATAAAATAAAAAAGGGTGTGTCTAGTTTGCTTTAATTTGTTTTTAAGAGTGGTTAAACAAGTAAAGAGGACTCTAAATAATCTCTTAAATGGAAATGATGAATAATTGCTCTGTTGTAATTCCTTTTAGGTACCTAATTTTCAGCCTCGAATTCTTCCGAGTTTTGGATAAAACTTATTTAATATAAAGATTTACTCTGAACTTGAAACTCGTGGGTAGCATATGCTTGATGTAAGTCTAGGTAATTTACGGATATGATATGAGAATGTTTGACCTACTGTTTATCTGTTCCAAGTGACACTAAAATTATGGAGATTTACATTTTGAAAAAACACAAAAATGCTATGATGAGTTTCTGTATGACAAAGCTTAAATTTTTATCAGAGCCATACATGTTATTTAGGCTAGAAAAACTTACACCATCATGCTACTTGCATTGTATTGAGTTTTGTCAAGCTTTATTGACCCTTATGAGAGGTTTGTCATGCTCTTAAAATCAAAATCACGTACACAACACCCAAATATGCACTACTACACTGGGGGTAGCCACAAAGACACGCCTTCCATCTAGATCCACCCAAAAAAATTGTACTCCTACACTAGGGTAAACACAAAAACATGCTTGTTAGGTTTTCACTCAAAATAAATGCTCTAAGTTCTTGTTACCATCTCTCAAACTTTTGTTACAGAAAAGAAGCATGGGGCTATGCAAAAGTTATTTATAAAAAAAGAGAGAAAAGAAACAAAAAGAAGAGTTGAGAAAAAATGGACACAAAAGTGTTCGAGATATTTAAAAAAATAGGTACTCAGATGCCTACCTGAAAAAGAAAAAGAAAGAGATGAATAAGATAACTCTTGTTCTCTCGTAAAAATATTTCCAAGTTTCAAGAGGGAGATTTTTTTTCAAGAAGCAAAGTAGAATTAGGATAGCCACCATATATCCACACACATATACATCTTGATTTGATTGTATGACTTATCTCTTTTTTTATCAATTATTTGACTTTACAATATATGCATTGCAAAGTATGACCTAGCTTTCTCCCTACCTATGATCTCCACATAAAGTCTTAGTGGTAAGAAGAGAAAAGGCACAACATCATTTTTATGCCATGGTGAGGATCCACAAATACCACATATATTGAGAGACTTAAGAGTGTCATACAATGGAGTCTCTGAATTTTATTTTGAAAACTTATAAAAACTCCAAAACAATGGTCGAACAAAGAACTTGAGACATAGTGCTTGACTTGATCTTTCTGTCTTTTAATTGCTCAAGACCTAAGTTAAGGCTAAGAAGCCCCGTGATTGAAGGTAATATGGGTAAGTTTGAAAGTAAGATCAGTTTATTCTAATCCAGAGGAGAATTCTTGATTGAACGCCTATGTACTTTTAAGGCGTAAAAGCATTGTAGCAACTCCTGATCCACTGTTGAGTTTAGCTTTGCTCAGGGACGAGCAAAGAGAAGCCTGGGGAGCTTGTTGATGGTCATTAATATTAATCATAAACCATCAACATATCCTATATATATACTTAATTCAATCACCAAATATAGGTTTAGGGGTTTAAACTAATGAATTCCACGAGTTTTGGTGATTTCATGAATCCAGGAGAATTTAATCAGAAAACCATCAAGGTAGACCTATTCGTCAAAGTAAATCACGTTTATCCACGACGAAACTGCATTGAGAAGACTCTAGAACATTCTAGAAGGCAACCCACCACGACAGAGACCGAGAGGCTACCATGTGGGGCTGGCCGGCGCCACCTACAGGCCGGCTGGCCTATGGGTCCCATAGGTCAACCCCTGCTCGCTATGTCGGTTTCCCACGGCCTTAAAGATCAAATCTACGCCGTTGCTCAAGGTCGGTTTGATCTGACGGTTCAGATTTGGCGCTGCCCCCTATATATAGCAGCCCCTACCCCACTCTTTGAAGCCATCCTAAAATCCTAATTCATGTCCTCCTCATTAGGATCAGAGTCAGCTATCAAGAGAAGATTAGTCATCTATAGGATCTAGTCTTGTAAATAGAAATAGTGAGATAGAGAGTGAGGGAAGAGTTTGGAGGAAGTGCCGGCCTGTCGATGCTCTCTCTACGGTTTGTACCTTGGCGGATCCAAGTTCTACTTAAGTTTGCCTCTAAGATTTATCTAGTAATCAACTTCTAATTTAGGTAAGTAATTTGTTTATATTGTTCATCAGGTTCGCGACTCTCTTGAGTGCTTTATTATTGTTCTTGAGGGAGTAAAGAAGTAATTGCGGTGTAAACGTGGTGCTTAGACTCTGGTTACTCGTGGATGTACCCTGCATTCCAGACCGATGGTAGATCGCGAGGGTGACAATATAGCCTCGTTGAGTCCCTCGTAGTCCACCTCCCATTTGTAGTCCGAGTAGGACCCGGTTACTACGGAAAGCATCATTTGCTGGTGTTTTTCCTTAGTATTGTCTCCAGTTGAACGGTAGAAGACATAATTTATTCAAGTCAGAACTAGAAAACCTTAGTAATCCTTTCTACGCTCCTGTTTATCCTAACCTTGTTGCTACCCCTAGTTACATTAGACTGTAGTCAATCTCACACATTTCCCTATGGATACGATACTTGGAATATTTCCGGGTGAAAGCTACAACGGTATCCGTGCGCTTGCGAATCTTTTCTGTGTGCGTTAATAAATACCAACACTATCCGCCTCTAAACAAGCATTTCTAGCTAGAGGTGGCTAATATTTTCAACCACCTTTAAAATCAATTTCTAGAAACAATCGACTTAGATATCATTTTTTAAGGCGGTTCATGATAGAGCCGTCTCTATACCGAGCGTCTCTAAAAAAATGATTTCTACGATAACGAGAAATCAATGATTTCTAGGTTGAGACAGTTGGGCCCTGTTTGGCAGGGCTCCTCCTCGGCTCCAGCTCCGGCTCCTCCGGAGGAGCCCTGCCAGACGTTTTGTTGGAGGAACTATTTTTTTGTGGAAAACAGAGGAGCTGGAGTCATTTTTGAGGAGCTGACTTCTTCAAAACGGCTCTGAGGAGGAGCCTCTTAGGAAGAGTCATGTCAAACACCCCCTTAAAGTAGAAATGGGTGTGGCAGCTGTCTCTAAATTTGTTTTGACCCCGAAATGATTTTTTAAGACGGCCCCGAAATGATTTTTATGGTGGTGGACGATTACGGGATCTAGTACAGGTTTTTGTGGCGGTGGTCGTTACAAGATCGACGTGTCCACCAAATAAAGGAACTGGGGACACTCTTTTGGGTAGCTGACATGGTACTATTTGGGACTCGGTTAGAAATTGACGATTCTCTCTAAAGCTGTTTCATCCGCGTACGATGGAATCCAATCGGGCTAGCCTAATAATGTTTGTAGTTTTCAATTGGAAGGATGAAAGTCACAACGCGCGCTTAGATTTGAAACAGTGCAGGGACTAGTACGTGTTACAGATCGACTGTTCCATCATTATCCTCGCCTTATCTTTACGTCCTTTTGTGTTTGTGATTTGAAACATCAAATAAGGTCGATGATCGAGGTAGCACAAAAGATTGACGGCCATTAATTGTTGAGAGAGACGGGGCAAGAATCTCGTACGTTGTTTGGAATTATATCTTTTTTTCTTGCACGTCTTTCCCAGCATGTTTCGCAGTACAGTACTACTACACTGCCCCGTGCCACACCATAGGCTGAGAGTAGACATAGCTACTACTCCAGAGAAACGATCGACTAGATCACGCTCGATCGGCCACTCTCATCTATCTCATCACCCGCGACGAGGACTAACGAACCACGCACAGACGTCGCCATGGACGGCTTGACGCGAGCTTGAGCGGCAACTATCACGCACATAGGAGTAGTCACTCTCGCGCGCTCACAGGATACATACGTGATTTGTTGGAGTCTTGACTTGGTGCTCACAGCCACCAGCAGATGGAACTACTCTCCCTCTCCACGCCTAGAAAACGTACACGAGCTGAGCCAAGTGCTTTGCATGCGCCGTTTCTTCTTGCACCGTTGCTCACCTCTTTCCAAGTAGATTCGTCCATGGCCGACAACATGCTCCTCGTGACCCAGTGCCACGAGTCGAACCCGGACAGCTTCATTTTGGCGGCCGGTTACAACCTCAAGACGGCAACCTCCGCCGTTGTCTCCCTGCCCGTCATCGACATGTCCCGTGGCCGCGACGAGGTCCGCCGTGCCATCCTCGACGCCGGCAAGGAGCTCGGCTTCTTCCAGGCGAGTTATAATATCCATGCATGAAGTCCCTTCCGTTGATTTGCCTAATAATTAACTAATATTATATATATACGGCCAGGCCAATATATAGTTAGCATCACGTACGAGCATTGATCGATGGGTAGATCGTACAAATTAAAACGTGCTGCCCGCAGGTGGTCAACCACGGCGTCTCCGAGCAGGTGCTGCGTGACATGGAGGCGGTGTGCGAGGAGTTCTTCCAGCTGCCAGCGGCCGACAAGGCGGAGTTCTACTCGGAAGACAAGAGCAAGCCCAACAGGCTCTTCTCCGGCACCACCTACGAGACCCTTGGCGAGAAGTACTGGCGGGACTGCCTCCACCTTGTCTACCCCTTGCCCGCCAGCGACACCAAGGACTGGCCCCACAAGCCACAGAGGCTCCGGTAATATAAGATCAGTGATCGTATGATGATCAGATCATATATATGCTTACATGCTTTGTGAATGAATATACATAATTCGTGGTTCGTGCCTGCAGGGAGGTGGTTAAGAATTTCACGGTGAGCACCAGAGGGTTGGCCATGGACATCCTACGGCTGCTGTGCGAGGGCATGGGGCTCCGCCCTGACTACTTCGAGGGGGACATCAGCGGCGGCCGCGTGGGCCTCGACATCAACAGCTACCCGCTGTGCCCGGACCCGAGCAAGACGCTCGGCCTGCCGCCGCACTGCGACCGGGACCTCATCACCATCCTCCTCCCCGGGGCGGTCCCTGGCCTCGAGGTCGCCTACAGGGGCGACTGGATCAAGGTGCAGCCCGTCCCCGACTCCTTCGTCGTCAACTTCGGGCTGCAGCTGGAGGTCATGACCAACGGGGTGCTCAAGAGCGTCGAGCACCGCGCGACCACCAACTCGGCGGTGCACAGGATGTCGGTGGCCACGTTCATCGTGCCGGCGGATGACTGTGTCATCGGCCCGGCAGAGGAGTTCGTCAGCGAGGATAGCCCAGCGTGCTACCGCACCCTCAGGTTCAGCGACTTCAAGCGCGCCCACAACCTTGTCAACCTCGGCTCGTCGCTCAACCTCACTACTAACCTCAAGAACGCCCAGAATTAAGGAAGATACTCCTATGAAGCAAATTAAAATCATATAAGGATTTGCCTTCTCCTCTCATGCCAAGTTAATTTCTGTTTCTCCTTGATGCTAGCTGGCTCTCTGCACAGGCCAAGGATATCTATCACTTGCATGCATCATCTCCTAATAAGATGTAATACTCCATGTCAGTATCTGCCTTATTGGCGTTGATACTCCTAGTACGTATTGTATTAAGCAATAAAGAAGGCAAATAATTTATCCTGCCAATTAATCAGCTTATGGTTTGAGTCATCATAACGTGCATTCGGTGGTGGAACGAGTTGCTTTTTTCCATTTGTGTGTAAATCAAGTGGAACTATAAAATAAGAGAATTGCTATATTTCAGGTGCCTAAACTTTAAGCCGATTTTAGATAATATTTTTTATATAACCAATAGTATAATTAAATAAATTTTGTTACAGTCACGTATTATCTTAACAACAACAAAATATCAGACACATGAAAAAATATACTCAGAACTTCATTCAAGCACCGCCGTCAAAAGATATAAGGCAATTTTGCATCAGAAATCTCGGACTATTTCTAGACCACCCCAATCATTTTATACTTCGTTTCTCTCTTGCCATATTCTTCAACATGTCCTTTCACCTATAGATTGACCGATCTACACGTGCACGTATATTTTTGCAGGATTGCACCGATTTTCCAAAGTATGGAAAGATTATTAGGGGTTGAGATGCAGAGTTGTTGGGCAATGTTTTTTCAATCTTGCCAAAAAAACAAGATTGGGAGTGGGTTTTGGGAAACTCTTGGAAATGAGCTTCTCCAAGAGTTTCCAAAAACCCCACTCCAAATCTTGATTTTTTGGTAAGATTGAAAAAACGGGAAATATGAGGACCAATATTCACATCTCTTGTTTGAAGTGCTTAAGGGCATTCTAAAAAAGATGTCCTTTTAGATACCTAGGTATCCCAATGAATCACAAAAGACTCACAAATAAATATTGGAATGTCATTGTGATAGATTTTAAAAAAATAAGTAGCTGGAAAGAAAAACTTTTGTCTTATGGGGGTTGCCTTGTTCTAATTAATTCAGTCTTGAGCAGTTTACCAATGTATATGATGTCATTCTTTGAAGTGCCTATTGTAAAGAAGTTGGATTATTTTGGACCAAGAATTTTCTAGCAAGGCGATATCCACATGAAGAATAAAGGTTAGCCAAATGAGGGACTTTTTGTGCCAAAAGATCAATGGAGTCGTGGAATTCTAAATCTGAATTCAAAATGAATGTTTGTTAAGCAAGTGGTTGTTCAAACCTATAAATGAGGATGGGTGTCTGGCAAGAACTTCTGATATATGAAGTACTTGAAAGACAAAACTATTGGTGAAGTGTGTATTGCAAACTAGGAGATTCTCATTTTTGGTCTGTCTTTATAAAGTTAAAATAAGATCGTTTTCTAGGTCTATCTACTTTTGTTCTTCGTAATGGTACTTCTACAAGGTTTTGGGAAGAAAAGCGGTTAGCTAGGCTACTGCACACTGAAATAAAAATTTTCGTCTTTGTATAATATTGCCATGAAGAAACATGCAACCGTTTCTCAAGTCTTTAGTGGTGTACCTTTAAATATATTGTTCCAAGGAGCTGTGGAATGGGGACAAATTAACTAGGTGGAATGAACTAGCGGTGAAATGGAATCTTACAAAGCATGGTGTTCTTACAGTACAATGTATAACCACTACATAAATAGCAACTGTGTGCCTACAAATAAACATATGTGGAAGTTAAAAAAATCATCTGTTAAGATTAAGATATAACGTGTAATTTTTTTCGAAGAGACGGCAAAAGCTTTGCCGCTATTTTTATTAGACGACGAAAAAGAAAACAAAGTGGCGGCCCAGTTTTTTGAATGAAAACCAGGCCTAAAAACCACACAACTGCGGAGAGTGCACCCACCCATCCCATACAACTTGGTACTCCAACTCACCACTAACAACTTCACGCTACTCGATGCTCCGGTGAAGAGTGCGCCACTCAACTCTTACAACTTGGAACTCCAACTGGTAACAACTTCCAACCACTGCATGCTCCAGTGAACTTCACCGAGCCAACTTGGTCAAAACGACCCAACTAGCAACTCAAATTGGTTGAAAAATGACCCAACCAAAACGTTGATGCCAGTCACCACCAACTAGACAACCTGAAGCACCACCATGGCGGCAGAAGCAACCGAGCGGAGCTGGAAGAGCCTCGCAATGCCTTCAAGAAGGAAACGACGCCAAGGCGCCGAAATCGCAAGCCCAACATGGGAGGGTTTTCACCCGCAAATCGCAGTTGGCAGGAGGAGAGGTACGAGAAGGACGCCTCCAAGGAGGACGCGACGTCCGCGGGCATCGCCGTCCAGGCTTTCGCCAAGACCTCTCACACCCACCCATCGTCGCCTGCCAGAGCCCACCGCAAAGGGGACAGTCACGAAGGAAGGCGCCAGTGATGAATGCGGGCATCCCCGCTGACAC
Organism: Saccharum hybrid cultivar R570; assembly: GCA_038087645.1. Lineage (NCBI taxonomy): Eukaryota > Viridiplantae > Streptophyta > Magnoliopsida > Poales > Poaceae > Saccharum > Saccharum hybrid cultivar. The sequence continues at coordinate 10,723,689 of JAQSUU010000667.1, forward strand.
CCGACGCCACCACGCGAACCACGAGCATCCTCGCAGCAAGCGTAGCTGCATGACGATGTCCCCGACCCATCAAAGAGACGGGGCACGGAGAAGCCAGGGAGCCATCGCGGTGACCCAAACCAACACAGGGAGATGCAAGGGTGCACGACCGTCGCCCCGAGGAAGGACGGCGGGCAATAGCAACCACCAGCCGGCCAAAATAAGCGCTGCACGAAGCCACTGCCGGAACCAGCCGAAGCCGACCAACAACAAGCGGAACTGGCCAGCAGCAGGGAGAAGGAAGATGACGGGGAGGAAGAGGGATCCGGGGAAGGGGCTGTCATAGAACCGTACAAATTATAAGAGCACAAGTCCAAAAACAATCACCGAAGCGATCAAGTTCTCAAACTTGAGCCCATATAACTCCGGTAGTCCACGAAATCACGAGTGATTTCAAACCAAACCGAGAGGAACCAAGATCGTAGTGATTCAACATAACACATCACTTGTTACAACAGTTCATAAGTAGCTCTCATATATCGGAGTACGAATAATTTATTACAAAACCAAAGTAAAGATTAGCAGAAGCAACACAATTTCTGAAACCATTTGGAGTCAAATACTGCTAGTACATAGTCACATCCTGCAAAGGCATACTAGAAGAGATACTACAGAGACCATGCCCATATGGTCTAGTCTTCATGCCCACGTGGTAAAGACAATACTTGCGGCAACATCTAAGAATCTGCTACCTGCAACAGGTGGGAATAAACCCTGAGTACGAGAAGGTACTCAGCTAGACTTACCCGACAAAAACTAGAAATAAAGTGACACCAAGGAGTATGCAAGACTTTATAAAGTGGGCTAGCTTGACTCATTTGCAGAAAAGCTTAATACAGGTAATTAACCATTATTTGCTTAAGCATCCGGTTAATCATTATTAACCTACTAACTATATTAGCACCTGTACTATAGCAATCACTTGATTAAGCTAAGCAAGCAATAATAACCATATCCGGTTTAATCATGGTTGTCATCATCATCCTTATCATCCATTCCGAACCATCAACAATAATTAGTGTATCTACGCTAGAGATAACCAGTCAAGTTTCTCACTATCCGGGAGAGACATCGACTCGAATCGATTTCAACTCAGTTGAGGGGGTATTCCTGACACTCACTCGGTAAACCCCGCTAAAGGCAGCCGTAGATAACCTTTGGTACAACTCAGGGTGGGCCTGAATAGCGCCGCGTTCTTGGGGATACCAGTGGCCAGGATGCTCAGGACTTTTAACTCACCTGCCCTTGGACCTCCTGGCTCCCTTCCGAGGCGACTTCCACTTTTTGACTTCGCAGCCTGAGTTAAACTACTCGGCTTCGTGGTCGGCAACCTCAGGCTGTCCAGCTAAATGTCAGGCATGCGTTCAAAATGACATAGAAGGCTCCAGGTCTCGGTCCTTAATTGACACAGGCGACATTACTACAACCGTAAGACCCCGCCTGGTCTTTTATTCATATTAACATATGGTTCTTTTTCATGATAAAAAATACCAGGTAAAGCCCTATATCTCATAGGTGATAGGAAATCACCTGACTTCTATTGGTCTAATAAAGCAGAGCTAAGCATAGATACGATCCTGTCTATATAGGATTTAAGGTTCAAATTGCTAGACAAGGAGTGTTATCAATGCAGCAATGGTTTCCAACCAACTCCTATAACGTAATGCAACAATATATATATATATATATATATATATATATATATATATATATATATATATATATATATATATATATATATAATTGCATTGAAAGTAGGAGGCTTATAATGCTCCGGGGCTTGCCTTAACCGAAAGAAGATAGTTCAAGGTTCGGCTTCAAGAACGGTTCCCACGTCTCCTCCGGCTTCGTCGGACTGGACCTTCGGCTCCCGAACGGACTCCAACTTCGGGGTTCACACCTTGCGGGACTTCGCTCGTGACACGATTCTCGGCACACCTATTGTACGTATATGCACCTAATTAATTGCATATATGCACCAAGGATGACATGATGATTTATGAACATGTATGAGTGATGCGAAGATGAAAGTAATGACATAGCAACATCATAAGCATAGAAACAAGTCATGTGGTGCTCTATTCAAATCACTTTAAGCTTAGGTGCAAACCTCCTCTCTGGTATTAACATGTTTAAACATCCCTAAGAAATCACTAAGTACCATAAAGTTAAGACTAAACACACACATAACAAGATTTCAGAAATTTAGTATTTCCAACATGTTAACAATAGCAGTTAAGAAAATTCATAACTGGAGTTATAAAACTCTAATAGACATGAATGAGGACATTCTGAAAAGCTTATAAAATTTTATACATTTCATCTTCAGATACCAAAGCATGATTCAAAAGTTTACCAGGTAAAAAACATAAATTTCCAGAATCTATTTTAGACAAACAGAGAGCAAACTGCAACTGGACACTTCCTAAAGCAAGCATAGATCCTAAACCATGGGGCCAATTGTCACCAAATTTGAACAGCAACTACTTCAAGAAGTTTACTACAACTCTTGTACATAACTTGGAGCATGAAAACCATCATAGCATTGCTCAAATTGTAATTCTTTTAAAACTGTCCAGAAATCAACGAATTATAAAATTATATGATAACATATCCTTCAAACATTGCAAATGGCCAAACCAACTTGATTAAAAATTAGAACATGTTAAAAAACACCATATCATATCATGTTACTTATGTGAACATTTATTTATTTGGACTTTTTAATTTCTTTAAATGCATAGGCATAAATAACATTAATTATAAAATGTGTCTAGAAATTCTAATAAAATTACAGAGACACATACAAGGTACCAGTAGGCTACCATAAAATTTTCAGCTCAATTAAACAAGTAGATTTAGAGATATCAAAATAAACAAATGGATAATCAATGTAAAGCATATACAAAGGAGAATTGATAATTGAAGCATCTGACATCCAAAACTCATGAAAATTTAACTGAAGCATCACCAAAGCATGCTTAGCATCCCACAAAAATTTCACAGCAAAAGGATCACCACCCAGTGAGATATGGAATTATCAAATTCACATAATTAAATAAAGCACTTAGTAAAAGTAATTACCAACTTCAGAAAACATAAACTAACATGCCATCATTTAATACACCACTGCAAAGTACACTTCATGAGGATTTCAAAAAGTCCGCACTTGCCAATTTTGGATTTTTCTAACATTTTATACGAATTATCAAAGATCAGCAATTAAATCTACATTTCAGAATAATGAATAAAACCAAATATACAAACAGGCCCTAACGGCCACTGGGCCGCTACCTGCGCCCGAACCGGCCCACGCGCTGGCCCAATAGAGCCAAGACAGGGGAGGGGGCGCCGACATGTGGGTCCCACCCGTCATAGGGAGCAGAGCAGGGGAGATGGGATCGACTGCGAGGCCTCGCCGCCGGTGACAACTCTGGTGAGGCCGAGGGTACCAGGGCGCTCAGCTCGTCGTCTTGCGTCAACCGGTGAAGAAAAAGGACTCCCTCGCTACAGTGGAAGAGGTTGCCGGCGGTGATGGCGGGTACGGCGGCGCTGCCCGAGGTGCGCCGGCCGTCACCAGCCACGATCGTGTCCGATGAGGGCAGTGACGCCATCACGGAGCCCTAGGGCTACTGCTAAGCGAACTTGAGAGGATGAGGTGCTATGGAGTGGCGGGACCATGGCGAGTGTTCACGCGGAGGAGCTCCGGCGAGGTCACCGCGGTGGAGAACCGAGCAATGCGGCCTCACCGGTGCTCGGATGGTTCCACGGAGGGGATGACAAGGTGGAGGGGGTTGTAGTGGAGCTTTGCGCGGTTGGAATTGGGAAGAGGTGCGACGACGGTGGCTCATGAGCTCAGCGAGCTCGCGGCGGCGGCGATGGCGCGTTGCTCCGCTTCGGCTTGCACAGAGGGGGGAGAAGAAGAAATTGAGAGAGGGGACAAGCTCGCGACGTCGTGGCGATCATGTAGGACGCCATGGCCCAGCCGGTGGACCCGCACCAGCGTACGGCTTGCCAAGTGGCGAGCAGGGCCTGAGCCCGTTCGGCCACTGCACCTCCCCCTCCATCTCCATTCAGACGAAGGAACCGACTAAAACCACCTCCTTCACGACCCTCTAGCTCCTAATCCAGCCGGATTTAGCGAGAAGCACAATTAACAAAATGGTAGAGCTATAGGCGAACTACAAGATTGTGAATTGGAGGTCGAGCTGATTCAGTCCAGATTGGAAGATACAAGGTTCCAAAGAAGGGTTCATGAAACTATTGTGCAGCCAAGGCTTAGCCAAACCGGCTAAATGCTGAAATCAGCACCAACATGTGACTTGTGGGCCATGTTAGAGCATGCTACAGCCATTTTCATGAGATGGACAAGAACAACTTTTGTTCTACATAAAAATTGCTACAAACTTTGTTAAGGTGGCACCCACATGCAAAGTCCCTAGGTTAGACCTTTTGTTGGGTCAAACCAGATAGGTTCTGTGGTCAAACTGGGGTCAAACCTAGTCAAAATGAATTTTGCTCCAAACATGAACATAGACCCTAGCTTATTTTGCTCCACTAACATGTTAAAAATGTTTCAAAGCAACAATTTACACAATAGCATCTCATATGAGCAGAAGTCGCACCAAAGTGCATTGAAACAACACTAAAAGCTCTATTGAAACATTGTGTTACAAGCATGTGTTGCATGGGTTAACTAAGCATGTTGCATGTGTTGCATGATCATGTTTCAAGGTGTTGTGTCACACATCACACTACTACAAGTCTAGTACACACATGCTATCCCTTGCAAACAACATATATATATATATAGCACATGCATTCAATCATGGATGTTGCAACTGTTGCAAGGTCATGTTTCAAGAATAATGCACATGAAATTATGGCGCACATGCTCATGTCATGCTCATATGTTGCACAGATGCAAGGCAAACACCAGGGTGTTACAGGGAGATAGAAGCCCCGGGTACCCAGCCCACCAACACCCATCGCCCAGCCACACCTAGCCACCCTCCACACGACTCCGGCCGTCGGACCCGCGGATCTGGCCTCCCCCACGTGGATCTAGCTGCCGACCACCCAAATCACGTGGAACTTGGGGGCGACGAAGCTCCACGTGCGCAGGCAAGTTGCCGCAGCACCGAAGGCAGGCGCCGTGGAAACAGCGGCCGACACAAGTGACGAGGCCCCACGGACAACCACGAACGAGACCGGAGTCAGCGTCCATGCCGTCGCAGACCTCCACGACGCGCCTATGCAAACCTTCATGGCGCGCACCGCAAGGCTGAGAGAGGCCGGATGGCCCCGCCGCTGCCCTCCTTGCTGCTCGCCGGGCACCCGACTAGCAGCTCCGGCGGTGGCGAGGGTGAGGACTGCGTGCGGGGCGCTTGGGGCGGGGGCGCAGGCGAGCCGCCCGACCTTGGCGACGCAGGGGCGAGTGGTGAAACAATTGTGAATATAACGTGTAATTTTAACCAAAGACAATTTAGTAATTAAGATATAACGTTGCAACCCCTAGAGGTAATTACAATAATAAACTACTAGTACTGTACTTCTATAAGCCTTTGGCAGAGTTCTTGACTAGCAATCTGATTACTGTATAAGCATCTCGAGCCGCAAAACCTGGTGTTGGTTGGCGCAGTGCTTTTTTTTAAGTATCACACAAGTCTGATGAAACTCCGAAGTGTAGTTTGAGCTGATAGCTGATGCTAACAAGAATGCCCTTAAGGTCTTCAATCCTTCATGTGCACGCCACGTGCCGGCAATTGCTCAACCATATGACTATGTATTATGACTACAAAACTTGGTTACCACTTCAAGTCAACTCTTCCATCTGCTGATCTATAGCGACGACTTTATTTTCGTGAGAAATATATATAGAAAGAGAAATGGCATATATTAACCAAACGATCTTGGTATATGTGTTATATGATCAGTACGAGGGGCCTTGGGGTCCCTGCACACTCTTACAACTTTTGAGAGAGCCCTAATGATATATACTACTCCCTCTGTCCCACAATAAATAATGTTTTAGGTTTATACTAAGTCAAACAATTTAAAGTTTGACTAAAACATCACTTATTTTGGGACGTCACGCAACTGGTAATGTTTCTAAAAGCATTTGCTCGTAGGTCATGAGATCAATAATTTTCCAACAATAACTGAGACGTGTTCATTTGGAAAACACTTTGTGTTTGATGCCAAAAAGAAAAAGGTCTATCTCTATGACACTTATTGTTTTTGGCAGCCTATTTTTTTTTAGTTCACGGCGCCATCACCCCTTTGCCACCTTCCTACATCATCACCGCCAGCCACCACCACTGGATCCACAATGGTAAACCGCCATGAAGCCCTCGCCCAAGTGCCACCTATGACCTAACCGGCATCCTCCACTTGGCCGGTCTGGTGATCAGCGCCTTCTTGCTCCGCTGGCCTCCAAAATGGCCTTACTCTTATCCTTCCTCCCACACTCCTGAAACATAAACCCCACACCTTGGATCCCCTAATGTCACTAGAAGCAAACAAGAATGCGCATGGTGAGCAATCAGAAATCGGGCATGTTTGGAACCGTGGCCTGCGGCTACGGTACCAAGAATTGGGGCTCCAATTCATTCTCGCTCCAGAAACTCTGGCAAGTATCATTTCAAACCTTGTTGTTCAGCACAATCTAACGCTACCCACCTAGTGAATTTTGGTAATAAAAGAATAATTACAGTACATACATAATCTAACTGACGTCAGAGGGTCGCGACGACAAAAGATTTGTTTTCAACCATAAATCCACAAGACACCAGCAGCCGCAAATCAATTTGACGATCCCTTGAGGAGAGCAAACAGATGGATCACCTTGTTGTTTCATCTTCCACTGACATGAGTGCATGCAAAACAGAGCTCATGTTGGGCCGCTTGCCCCTGTCTTCCTCCAGGCATGAAACGGCGACCTTAATCATCGCCATGGCTTGCACATGATTGAACTCACCATTCAGTCGATGGTCGATAAGGTCCTCCACGCAGCTTTCGTGACCATGGATCTCCATCTTCTCCTGGACTGCCTTCACAACCATCCTAGTATCCGTGACAGCTAACCTAACCCCATGGATCACCCACTCTGAGATCCTAAGTATGTTCCTTGTCCAGAAGTATGTTCTCAGGCTTCATGTCACAGTGGATGATCCACTCCAAGCACTCGGTATGTAAGTAAGCCAATCCTTTTGCAACGCCTAAAGCGATCCGAAAACGTTGGTCCCAACCAAGAACAGCATCTGATTCTGATGCCTCTCCCTTCCTGTGAAATAGCATCTCTGCAAGTGACCCATTCTCAATGTATTCGGAGACCAGAATCCTGTGTTTCCCTTGAGAGCAGCACCCCCACATTCTGACCAGGTTCATGTGATAGATCCTCCCAATCACGCTCAGCTCAGACTGGAACTCCTGCTCACTCTGGCTCACGTTCTTGAGCACCTTGACGGCCACCACCCTGTCGTCCTCCAGGATCCCCTTGTAGACGACGCCGGAGCCGCCGCTGCCGATCACGGCGGTGAAGTCGCTGGTGGCTCTCTTGATCTCTGAGTAGGTGTACCTCTGGAAGTTGCTGGTGATGAGCTTGTATCCTTCCTCAATCGCCCACACCCTCGATGGCCTGAAGAGGCCCCTTCTAGAGAAGAGCCAGCAGCCGAGCCCGATGATGACCGCCTCGACGACGAGCAACGCCGACAGGAACCCGTACAGGTATGGCCACACCGGCTTTCCCGCATCGCTGGTGCTGCTATAGGTGGAGACGTTGAGGAAGAACTCTGTGCCGGCACTGGCGCCATCGTCGTCGCATCTGGCAATGTCTTCTTGGATGGCAAGGCCTCCGTCATGCGACTGCCATTGATGCACGTGGAGCTCCGGCACGTGGAAGTCTGCTGGAACCTTGAGGTACACGGTCCCTGTCAAGCCAGGGAACGTCCTGCCGTTGAAGAGGACGCTCTTGAGGTAGCACTCCATGTTCTGCTTGTGCTGGAACGCGACGCAGGCGCAGGTGCCCCGGCACCTCCGCGCGCACGCGTGGAACGGAATGATCTCGCCGTCGTTGAGGTCGTAGCCCCAGAAGTCGGTGTGCGGCAGCGCCACCAGCTTTGTGGGCCGCGAGCAGTCGCGCCGGAACACCGGGCGGCAGCCCCTGGTCCAGTCGCCAGGGTCGGCGCGCTCGTGGCCCGGCGCGCAGACGCACGCCGGGGCGGGCGCGTAGAGGCACACCGCGTTGGCGCCGCAGACGCCGTGGATTGTGCAGGGGTTGCCGAACGCCGCCCACGACACCGCCCACGCCCCCGTCGCCACGTCGAGGCTGTACAGCCGGAGGTTCCCGTCGGCGTCCAGCGTGAGCCGCCTCCTGACGCCGGCAGCGGCACCGAGGTCGGCGGCCACGAAGCTGGCGTCGTCGCTGGAGAGGAACCGGCCGAGGGCGTCCAGGGCGGCGTCGCGGGTGAAGTTGTAGATCTTGCGCTTGTTGGCCACGTAGTTGTTGTAGGGGTTGGGCCAGTAGATGCTGGAGACGTTGTGATTGTCGTAGAAGAGGGACAGCATGGCGTAATCGCTGAAGCCCAGGCTGTAGTAGCCGGCGGCGAGCAGCCTGCCCCTGCCGCCGCGCGACACCAGGTGCCTGGCTGCCGTGAACCGCTGCGCGGGTAGCAGCGTGTCCGTGGGGCTGTCGAAGCTCTGCCACAGCGTGTTGCCGTCCGCGTCCTCGAGCACGAGGTTCCCCGTGTCGTGGAGCCGAGCGCGCGACGCCTGGGTCTGCGCGCCGGCGGCGGCGGTGGAGTTCCACACCACCGCGCCGTCGTAGTCCGTGAGGACGAGCGCGCCGCCGCGGCGGTCGAGGGCGAGGCGGGCGCCCCTGCTGTGCACGGGGCGCCCGGGCGCGGCGGTCCAGACCACGGTACGGTCGGCGGCGCGCGCGAACCAGACGGAGACGGTGAAGACGGTGGAGGACACGTTGTAGAAGCCACAGGCAAACGTGCCGTCCGGGGAGACCAAGAAGTCCGTGGCGTGGTCCTCAACAGCGATGGCGCCGTCCCGGGTGAGGATGTCGCCGCGAGCGGCTCCGGCGGGTGGCACTGGGAGAAGCAAGCCGAGAGTGATCAGCTGCAGGGCCGCTGCAACGGCGAGGGTGGTGCTCATGGCTCATTGATTAGGACGTTGGTTTTGGGCGTTGATTAGCAGTGCGTTGGTTTAAGCGTTGATTAGCGATGGCGATCGATGCTCATCAGTCAAGTCAATGGTTACGTGGTTGCGTGCCATGTTAGACTAGAAGGAAATTCTTTACAGGTAAGCATTTCAGTAAACTACTCGGTGAACGCGTTGATGGTTTGCATCAGACTACACTTGTGGCATTCGTATTTGCATCGATCACGTGGTTGGTTCAGTGCTTCGTCGTATCTCATCTGGTCATGTCTAAAGCTCTGACGCTGACAGTTGAATATAAATTGGTATGATGATGACAATAACAAGAAGGTTTGGGTTTGTCTCCGTTTCAGGTGACTGATGGTTTGCTTAACCATCGGTCACCGTCCTAATCTCACGGCTCTGCGGTTCTAGAAGATGGTCGTACGGCGACCCGCAAAAGAAACAAACCAAATAAGCTTTCCTTGCTTGCTACTAGTTCCTTAACGTGGCCTGAAAACGCAGCTGAAGCATGGGCACCGTGCAATGATCGCCGCAGTCTCTAGTCCCAAGGGCTCGTGGAGTCGTGGGTGTGCTCGGGCGCATGGCCGCTGTCGACGGATAAGCAGGACAGCAGGCAACTGCTATTGAGCTGTAACAAGAATGGCGCTGGTTTTGGGTTTGAGCGCAGCAGTTCCCAATCCCTGCCCTCGTCCCCGTAAAACTGTCATATTAGGGCTTAGGGAGATGACTCACTTTTTCCTCTCCAGCAGTCCCCAATAACCCTTCCTTTTTCTGTGGCCACCAAAATACAATCTATCTCCCCTCAAATGCCAAAATACAATCCATCTCCCCTCAAATGAATAGGAAGTTGCATCTCCCCTAATACAGTGGGGCCCACCGTAACTGTCTTCTTCTTTCTCTGCTCATCACCGAGCAGCCACCATGGTTGCAAGCTCGCCTAGATCTAGAGGAGGAGAGGACAAGCGAGGAGCTCGCGTCTTCCTGCAGGCTGGCCCCACTTCGTGCATCTGCCGAGGAGCTCGCATCCGCGGCCATGGCTGGGGGCGAACGGGGTGGAGGAGACGGCATGGCCGGGGCCGGCGCGACCAAGGTTGGGGACGGCGCAGCCGAGGCCGCGGCCGGGGACGGGGATGGCAGGGCGGGGCTGGACGATGGTCGGGGTCGCGGATGGGCACGGAGGTGGTTGGGGATGGGGTCGTGGTTGGGTGCGGAGGTGGCCGCTGCCGGAGCTACGGCTGGCGCGGTGGCTGCTGGGGCTGGGGCCGCTGGACAACGCGTCATATCGCGCCTCCTCACGCAGCTCCTCTGCCACCGTGACAAAGGGTCGTGCTCGTCCACCCAAGCCATGGCCAGCAGCGGGAAGGGAAGAAGATGTTTTGATCCACTAACATGTAGGACCCATCGATAATGGAGTTGAGTTATTGCGGAACTGTAAAAGCATCTCCCCCTTTAATCATGGAAATGTTATTAGGGTAGCCCCATTAGTGTCATAATGGGGAAGTAAGAATGGAAAGCTGCTGGAGATGCTCATCTCCAACACCTCCATATAATCTATCCCTAATAAGGTGATATTGGTCATCACCAATAGTGTCTTTTTAGAATATTTGGAGAGATGTTCCAACAGATCACCAATAATCTATGGTGATATTGGTCATCACCAATAGTGTCTTTTTTGGAATATTGGGGGAGATGCTGCTCCAACAGATCACCAATAATCTTCCTCAATAAATGAGACCCACATGTCAAGTCATATTATTTATTCTCTGTTTTTCTCTCGATTTCCTCTCCTCCGCCACGACCTTCTTCCCGATGCAGAATCTGCGTGCGGCGTCCTTCCCATCATCCTTGGCCCTAGATCTGCACGTGGCCCCACCCTTGGCCCCCGCCGCGCCGGCCTCAGCCTCGGCCCTGGCCCCGTAGAGGAGGTGCCAACCTTCTTCAAACTCGTGCCGGTAGCAGAGGCGCTCGCGACAGTCTCAGCCATGGCTGCCGGCGATGAGGGAGGAGGCGCGAGGGAGGCCATGGCGGGCGTTGGATGCGGGGGAGCGGAGGAGCAGGCCCCGGCCTTGGCCTCGGCCTCGGCCCCGTCGGGGAGGCGCCAGCCATCTTCAAGCTCGCACCCGTAGAGGAGGCCATGGGGGGCGTCGGAGACAGAGGAGCGGTGAGAGATAGGGGGCAACTGCATGCTGTCGGAGAGGCTTCTGAGTGCGCACGGGAAGAAGAAGCACGGTAGTTGGGATGCGGGTGAGCTATTGGGGGGCTTGCATCTCCCCCTCTATTTAGGGGGGAGTTTGGGTGATATTTGGTGATCGCCAATTAATGGGATGGGATGGGGAGCTGTTGGAGCAAGTTTTTTTTTTGAGCCAACTCCCCCAGTATGGTGGTTGGATTGGGAATAGGAGAGTTGTTAGAGATGCTCTAAGCCTCTAGTTTATTTTAAAAGAAGCGATAAAAACTCATTATATATTGTATTGGACTCAGAGCTAACTCGAAACTCCACCAGACAGGATCTTAAATAAAATTGCCAAAAGAAAAGGCTATGAGCATTCCTTCCCAAAATAGCATTTTATAGCATACATTCAACAATAGAGTTGCTCGGTCCATTGAAACTTTGAAGCTTAGGCTAGTAATCTGCTAATAATTATCTCTTTTGGATCCAAACATATATAGATAATATACTAGCTATTGTTAGCTCTAGACCTTTAGATAACAACAATCCCACTAGCTAGATCAAAACGAATAATAATGAGGTATTAGCCAGCTAACTATTATCAAATAATGAATCCAAACAGAGCCTTGTTATACTGATCTAATTGTAATAGATATCACGAAAATAACCAACCAATAAGGACAAACACAACGACTATCTCTATAGGACCATGAATGAGAGTAGCCATGCATGTTGTTCCCCCGAACTTCTTTGTTTTGTCTACTGAACAGAACTATTGCATATTTAGTTGATTGTTAACTGGCGGCTCCATACTAAGAAGGAAATATTATTTATTCTAGCTTATGCTTATGTTTAGAGTACATGAGGAACACAGGAGGAAAACCCTAGACTCATGATATTACCATAATACAATTGACTAATATACCTTAACACTTCTTCCGTGCTGGTCAAGTGGGGAGGGAGAAGAGGAGGCCGGTCGGACAGGGAGGAGCCACGGGGGCACCAAAGGGGCGGCGCGCCAGCAAGGAGAAGGGGGGCAGCCGAACGAAGGAGGAGAAAGCCACGGCTATGGGAGGGAGAAGAGAGAGGAGTTGGCAGATTTTTTTTTTTATTCTCGTGGGCTCGTTCTATAGATTCGTGATTGGTTCTCTATACTTTGCCATCATTTTAACAAGCGACGTCAAAACATTGTATAGGAATTTCACTAGCTAATTACAACAATAAACTACTACTACTGTACTTCTATAAACCATTGGCTGAGTTCTTTGGCTACACCAATCTGATTATTGTATAAGCATCTCTAGCCGCACAACGTGTTGGTTCGCCGTGCTCATTCTTTTTATTTAAGTATATATATCAAGTCTGGTGATGAAACTTGGAAAGTGTAGTCTGAGCCAATGCGAACAACAATGTTCTTCATGCTCACGCCACGTGCTGGCAATTGCTCAACCCTATGAGTACAAAACTTGGTTACCACTTCAGGTCAACTCTTCCATCTGCTGTGGTCTACAGCGGTGACTCTATTTTCGTGAGAACTATCAGAATTAGAGATGACCTATATTAGCCAAATGTGATCTTGGTATATGTGTTATAATAAATCTCTTTAACGAGGAATAAATCTCTGCTCTCCCAGCCACTCGGGGGCACTATAGCTGGGGTTGTTCACGTGGGGCCCAGTCACTAGTTATATGGTCCCCAGTCGCACTGCAGCCACGCTGTTCATGTGGGTCTTCACTGTTCATGTGGCCCCCACTGTCACTGTTTGCCTGGTCCCACATATACACTATTTTTTCTCATTTTTTTTAACTCCTCTTTAAGCCGGCACAGCATAGCGCGCCCCCCGGTGCTAGTATGATCTCACGAATAACTAGCCTAGGGTCCATGCATACTCTTAAAACTTTTGAGCAAGCCGAGTAACAATGTAGTATACTAATTTCTAAGGTTGGCAAGTGGAAATGTTGTTAAAGCATAGACTTATGAGTCACGAGATCTATCATTTTCCCATTAATTATGGTGTTTACAGATTACCCAGGTGCCCAAAATAATAATCGAGTTCAATTCCTTGTTTTAATCTTTCTAGAGCTTTTTCACTGCTTTTCTCCACCAATCTGCAAAAGGCAATTCATGACGACCTGGAATCCGACTTTGTAAGCCCAAAGGTGCAAGAACCATTTTGAGTTTAAATGCCAAAACGAAAAAAAAAGATCCATCTATATAATGATTGAATGTAGGCGGAGACGGCGGAGTTAAACATGCTCAGTCGATACCAGCTTTGGTTATCAAGATAGATAGGAGTATATACATATATTATATATTATCTGAGCTGAAGAATTTCATATTCCAACGGTCGGTCAAGTCAAAGGTTACGTTGTTGCGTGCCAAGTTAAACTGAATATACATACTACGAGAAGGAAATTTTTTTACATGTAATCATTTTAATAAACTTCTCGATAAATACGTTGTTGATTTGCATCTGACTACGATCATAGCATTCGTATTTGCATCGATCACGAGGCAAGAACGACGTACGCCTGGGCATGGTTGGTTCAGTGCTTCGTCGTATCTCATCTGCTCTAATAAACCTCTAAAACTAACAGTTTAACATAAATTGGCAATTATGATGAGAAGAACGGCTCAGATTTCAGATTCGAATGCCACCTCAACACGTGTCGTGACTGTACAATGTGAGAAAGAACCACAGCTAACCGCTTGCTTGGGGCTGCTCCACTTTAGCAAATTATGCTTCACCAACTCCACCATGAAGCAGCTCCACGAAAAACCTGTGGTTTTTTTAATACCTCTTTAGTTGCTCCACATGATCAAGAGGAAGGACATCTTTGGACATTCTCATGGTTAGGGTATGCTCTAACTTAGGCCAGGGTCATTTGTCTAGCCTAAGGCGAAATCGCAACACCTGGCAAAACATTAGCATTATGTTGTGATTTAGAGCCCTTGCTGAGGTGATATTGATATGTGACCAGATCCATTTGAAAGTTTATCGAACAAGATTTTCATCATGCTAAGTGCTCATGGACACATCAATCATACTCCAGATGAATGAGTTATGGTCTTCCTAATGAAACATTGTGCGGTTGTCGACTCAACAACCCAATGTTGGGCTTCGATAAACTTACACTTTAAGATCGGCCTTGTGCATTGTGTATCCACACCTCATCTGTTGCAGAGGCCATAGAAAATTTCTTTCACAAGTTTACATAATCATCACTGTCCCTAAACACATAGAAATAACAAAATTATGTAGTAACAAATTCTTATTTATATTGTTATGAAAATATATAAACAAGCTCACCTTGTTTCTAACATTCGTGGACGTATCCAATCGTTGTATGTCCTCATCACAAGAAATGTCCAACTTACACACCTGGGATCTTGGCGTGCAAAATATCCCACTCTCGTCTCCATCGTCCTCATCGACTTCAACAACTATACGCATTGGCACAGCTAACTCCTCGTCCTCAGTGAGTACTCCCTCCAGACTCCAGAGCCATGTCCTCAATGATAATGCTACCCCAGACTATCCAGATTATACAAGCATGGACTGTGTGGTCCTATTGTGGCTCTTTTTTTTATAGACACTCAAGAGTGTCTCATATATATCTCAAACCTTTTTTTAAAATGGATAACTCCAAAGAGATGTCCTACGGGACCACCAACACCATTAGCACTGAGTCAGCATTTAAAAAAAAATCAAAGGTTTTGTCTTGCTTCCTCACTATGCCACTCGATATAACACATATGGATTGATAGTCCCCATTTCAATCTAATCTAATCTAACCTAATCTATATGATTATTAAGAGAGGTATCTAATTCATGCAATAGCCTAGTGAGAATTTGGAAACTAATCTCCCAATGGTGGCACAAGCGGAAGGTGCAGAAGGACCAATGATCTAATGAGTTAGCCTATGGCTCTAGATATCATGTGCAAAAATATTAGAACAACTTAGATTGCCGCTGGGATGTTGCTATGTTCAATATGTAGAGCAAATTGATATACGGTAATGCTATGATTAGGGCGTTCGGATGCCGGATGCGCTACGTGGCTTCATGTCGTCCACAAATTCACAAATATCTAATACTCCCACGCTGCCTCCAAAAAAATCCCCCACTCCGCAAGCTGCCAGCCGCAAGCCGCACGTACGTTTCGCTCTCCTCCTCCATGGCCACACCCAGCCTTCATTCGCCTCCACGTACTCCTCCTCACCATGGCCCTCGCCACCCGCCACGACCTTCGTCCTGCTCCGCCCGCCCCTCACTGTTGTGACCGCAGCGTCCGCTGGCACACCGCCACCCTCAAAGCTCCCCAAGCCCGTGATGTTGCAAATATCCGCATATGGTTTCCGCTTTGGGTACCAGTACAAGGTCCCTCTCCCGCACATTCGCCGCCTCATCGCCGGTGCCAGCGTCCTCCTCATCACCTCCTCCTGCGGCTAGAGACGGCAAGGCATCATGGCCGTGCCGTACTTCGCGGCCGCCTCAAGGCTTGCCAGACATGGTGGTCGCGATCACTAGTGTCACACCAGACATGTTGCAAGCGTATATTTCAAGTGTTTCAGAGCTTTCATATGCATGTTGCAAGTGTTTCATGTGGATATTGCAAAAGTAGATCAGGATGTTGCATATGTTGCAATGGCTATACACGTATATTGGAAACGTCTGTTCCAAATGTTTTATCTATTTCTTCAGACGTATGTTGCAAATGTGTTATTTGGATATTGCATATGTTTCACATATATGTTGCAAGTGTTTAATTTGAATGTTGCACATGCTTTTGCAATGACTTTTTAAGTGTTTTCAAGTGTTTTTGCAAGTGTTTCAGAAGCATGTTTCAAGTGTTTCATCTGTCTTCAGATGTGTATTGCAAATATTTCATCCGCTTGTTTCAAAAGTAAATCGGTATTGTTGTTGGGGACCCACCTGCCGCAGTAAGCGCTCGAACGGGGAAGTAGAGGGGGCGCGAGCGATCTCTGTGTGGGGTCAAGAGGCGCGGACGACGTTCGGACGAGCGCGAGCCCCCATGTGGGCGTGCAAAACGGAGTGTAGGCGTGTGCGTCCGGATGTCCAGGCGCTAGCACTGCCGATTGATATATGTCCTAGTAGGACTCTATAATAAGACTAGACCCGAGCCTACTATATCTAACATTATATCTTTATTTCTAAACTATCTTGAACATTGATAACTGTGATAAATACAACTACTCTAAGACTTCTCAATCGCTTCCTCACGGTCTTTAAGGCTTCTCAACGGAGTTTTATAATAGTTATCAAGACTGTCATGTCAGTTTTTGTGTTGGAAACTGTGACAATGAGTTTCATTTATGAAACTCTCTCTTCATAATTAACTTGCCAACTCAGTAAATTTGCTAATGTGTCACAACATTAAATGGGAATAAAACTCCTTTGAAACTCTATTGAGACTGGCCTAAGAAACTGAAGATGATAATCCAGTTCCCTTCTAAATTACAAGAGGTTTTGGCTTTTCTATATATATTGTTTTTACTATGTATCTAGATATAGTGTTATCAAAATGCATAGCAAAAGCTACATATCTAGAAACAAACAAAACGCCTTATAATTTAAAGTGGATGGAGTATTTCTTAGAAGAGTTCAACTGCCACGTGACGCTATTTGTTGACTAGTTTGCGGCTAATTCTAGATGACCGGGAAGAAAGACTTCGTGTCTAAGCTATCTAGCATATCACATTAGATATTTTTTTCAGCAGTGGCTAGTAATATAGAAATCTATAACGTTTATTACCATTAATTATAAGTAGAAATGTGAAATCATATGGCATGAACAATGTTGTAAACTTATAATAAGTTGAGTTGTGAAATTATGGAGGTGTTTGGGACTGCTCTGCTCCGCGTTTTTCAGCTCCACTCTATGTTTTTTTAGTAAAACAGTTTCAGCTCCACGCACTCTGTTCGAGGAAAAATGGTGAAAGTGTAAAGAGTACCTAAAGAGGTGCTTCACAAACTATAGTTTTTTTGTAGAGCTGCTCTATAATGGAGTTTGTGGAGCTGAGTTGGTGGAGCAGTTCCAAACACCCTCTGGTAGGGCAGATGCGTATTTGACTACCACGAATTTGTGTTCCGACAAATAAATAAAATTCTAACCTCCACTAAATCGAAAGTTCAGTGCAGCTGTTGATTTTTCATTAAGCAATACAGATTATTATGTAAATAATGTCATGCGGCAACTCAAAATTATTTGATATAAACAGTAAAAAAATGGTTTCTAAAGGAAAATAAGACAGGTTATTACGGTGACAATATCGATCGCCACACCCACTCAACATAGAAGCCCCTTTTTAGTTATTACAAATGGTGTATTGACTCGCAAGTATGCACGAACAAATTCTCTGTTTTATTCATGTTCATGCTTCTCGTACAATTTATTTAATAAATAAAAAGTAATATAAAATTCTAATTATTGGGACACCGAGAATTTACTATCGGTTTCTGTCTATTCTAGAGAGGGGACGGGACGTCAGAGTCCCTTTCATGTAAACCTGGAAAAGTTTAAGTTACGTCAAGGAACAAGGTTCGAAATCATTAGGACAATGTAAGTCGTCAATGCCATGTGGAAATAGGGATATTCAGTCCAACCTTGTTCATTTCAATCTAAGTCCATGAAAAATACTCCCACCATTCTAAATTAGAAGATATTTTAATTTTTCTAGATACATTGCTTTTACTATATATATCTAGATTCTTATCTAAATACATAGCAAAAATTACATATCTAAAAAAAGACAAAAATGTCTTATAATTTAGAATGAAAAGCCAAACATCTTATAATTGGCTACGAAACACGCTTCGTTTTGCTGATGGACACTACCTTGAGACAGTCTTGAAGACACCAAACACATTAGAATATTAATTTCTCCCTCAGGAGAGAAAATAGCTATGAATTTTTGCCCTTGGCTCTTTCATCTTCCTCCCTACCTTTTATTCTTTCTCCATCGAAGGCCTTCGTGTCCTTCGTTCTGGCCATCCCACCCCCTAGCTCGGCTGCCGCCTGCACCCCCATGATGTCAAAACGAGCTAGGTGCAAAAACGACATTTCACAGCTATCCTCTCACCTCTGGAGCAAAAATGAATATTTTAATGCGTCTGGTGTCCGCTAACAAAATTGTCACAAACTAGAGGGCCCACAAAGCGACTATTTTTCAGTGTCCGCTAGCAAAATGACTTCACTTTCAGTGCCCTGTGGCTATTTTTTCCTATTATTTAGAATGGAGTACCTCAACTCCTCTTCATTGCAAACCTGATGACATTTGGTGGTGATGGGGGGGGGGGGGGGGGGGGGGGGGGGGGGGGGTTGCTTTTCCCCTACCAGCCCCTTCACAAGCATGAGTCTAAAAAGGAAAAGAAAGAAATGATTCCACTCACTGTCAGATCCCTACAAGTAAAAAAAGAAGTTAGTTTTCCATCTCAAAATAAAAGGGGGAAAAGAAAATAGTCTATGAACAGCATGAATTGCAAAGGCTTTTCCTTTGTTTTGAAACAATCAAATAACGGCTGATGAGACTTACATTGTTTATACTATGATCAAAAAACATGTATGACCATTGTACAGATAGGTCCAGGTCCATCTTCCTGTTGTACAACAACTGATTCCACTCACAGAGGTACAATTAGAACAGCTAGACTCAGCGACGGAGCCAGCGGCCGGTCAAGGCGGGCTTCAGCCCGGCCTAACGCTCCCGAGCACATAGCGCCCCCCCTAAGCCCCACCTTGATTTTTTATCTTTAATCATGTAGATTAGGAAGGGCTGAGAAAAAAAAAAGAATACTTGCTGCTTATTGCTTATTGGGCCAATAGAGAAAGGCCGAAGCCCAATCCTGAGATGAAACCAACCCTATCTCCCCACTCCCCGTAACCCACACAGACACAGGTGAGGTGCCACATCGCGGCGACGGCGGCGGCTTCGTGCTTCCTGTTCGTGGCCTCGCGTGGGACGCGGGCGGCACGGCCGCGGCTCAGCGCAGCGGGCGGTGCCGGCGCAGGCGCGCAGCTCCTGGACGGCGGCGGTGGGCGGCCAGGCGAGGCGAGCGCGGCCGCGGCTCAGCGGGCGGTGCCGGCGCAGCTCCTGCCTCCTGGACGGCGGCGGACCGGCGGTGGGTGGTCAGGCAAGGCGAGCGCGGCCGCGGCTCAGCGAGCGGTGCCGGCGCAGCTCCTGGACGGCGGCGGACCGACGGTGGGCGGCCAGGCGAGGCGAGCGGTGCCGGCGGCCGCAGCGCGCAGCGTCGCGTCGCTTCGAGGTCGACTCCTCGTCCTTCCGCTCATCATCGTCGCACACTTGAGAGGATATTTTCAACCTTCAACATTATAAAGACAGATTTGCGCAATAAAATGGGTGATGAATGACTCAATGACTCGATGATACGTTATACTGAGAAGGAGATATTTAGAAAGATTATTAATGAAAAGATAAAAAAACGGTTTCAAGAGATGAAAAAGCGACGTATGTTATTGCCTAAAAAAATAGTGGTATGCTCTATTCTCTTCTAACTTTATAATTTGGAGGTCCATATATGTATGACTAATCAATTATGTCTATTTGTGTAGGTTGCTACTTCGGAGGAATAAGGTGGGACAACGT